>JARIHS010000015.1:1800000-2115328 GCA_029320655.1 Mycena floridula | reverse complement strand
TTCTTCTTCGTTCTCCGTCTCCTTTGTCCTTTTGTTGCGTTTGTTGCGTTTTCTTTCACGATCGTCGTCTAACTTTTTTTTCTAGGCGACGCTTCTCCCCCCCCTTCATCCAAACCTTCTTCTCCTTCACCACCGTCGCCTTCGAATGACATAATCGTCAACGACGTTCCTTCTGTCAATGTCTCTGATCCTGACGTTGAGCTGAGCCCTCGCCAGCCTCGTCCTCCGTTGAACACTCCAGAACATGCGCCTTTGGGAACGCGTTCAAGCTCCCCAGAGCTTATTACGCTTACCATTCCTTCGATAACCCCCGAGACGATGGCCCGACTGCAGAGCGCCCGCCGAATCCCGACGCCTGAGCCGGAAACAGCTGCAGCCGCCTCCCGCCTCCCGACGCCTGAGCCGGAAATGGCTGCAGCCGTCTCTCGAATCCCGACTCCTGAAGCGCCTAGAGAGCGCACTCCCCTCTTTTTAAAATCTCCACGTACATCTCTTGCCAGTATGTTCTCAGCATCGCTTTCGCCTTCGTCACAGCAGCGTTTCGAATCGACCCCACCTCCGGATCCCGCCAGCCCGCCCCCCGTCGAGCCAGATCCCGAATTGACGCCGAGACCGACAAAGCGTAAACGCGCAGCATCTCACACTGGTGTTTATGGAGAAAATAGTCCAGCAAAGAAGAAGAAGAAGCAGAGAGAGAGACGGAAGCATGCCGAGCTATCGACTACGGTAACCCGTGGATACCCGGATCACTGCGATCGATGTCGCCCCTACATGACCGGGATCAAACAACGGAATCCGAACTCGAAGAACTATTCGCAGCTTGACTTGGAGGAATGCGTTGTCGAACGAAAGAAAACCGGTCGAGGGAAAAACTGCAGAAACTGCAATATTCTCAAAGTTCATTGCTCTTGGTCTGGCGTCGACATCTCTGCCAATCAGAGATTGATACATCTGATGGAGGATGGGACTATACCTGCAGAATTCAAGGAACTAGGTCGCATAAACCGTCCTCGTCATTTTAGGGCGCCATCACCGACACCGACGCCAACGTCATCGCCAACGCCAACACCGTCTCCTCCTCCTGCTCCTCCTTTTCGTCTTCATGCTGCACGTCACCCCCGTGGACGTGGACGTGGAATTCCGCGTGCTGGATTTGCCCGCCGAGGCAAACCTCCTTCCGCTCGCTCAGCTGGTAAGTTAATTGTTTCAGACGGATTTGCTTTGTTCACTGAACTGTCTCAGCAGCTCCTCGCGTCATCATCCCTGCTCCGGTTCTCGCCGCTGTTTCGGAAGACGAGATGGATTTACAACGTCTTCCTGCTGAAGCCTTTCAGCAGCCCGCCTCAGAGATCCCCGTCCCCGAAATCCCGTCCTCTGGGGACTACGATAACCCAGATGATATTTACGGCGACGATGACGATGACTTTGGTCTTCCACCAGACCTTAACCGTGATCAAGTTGTTTCTAGTTCTGTGGTGGCACCTCGAGAGCAATCCGTTCCGGCTTCTGGGGACTCCAGAGATGATGCGATCGTCATTGAGGAGGAAGAGCAGGCGATGACTCCTGGTTCACCCTCCGAGAGTCATCGAGGAGATGTCCCGGACTCTGAAAATCCGGAAATTCTCGCTGATTACGCGCGCTCGCAAACGCAAAATCGCAGTCCCCACCCGAATTATGATCACCGCCGCTCGGAGACGGAAAATTCATTCGGAAATCACACTCCCATCCCCAGTTATGCTTTCCCGTCCCCTGGAACTCACAACACCGTCTCTTATCATCCTGACATGGCTCAAATCCACTACGACATCTCCAGATCACGCATTACACGCGAACTCCGAGAGTCCTTCCTCAGTGGAACGCGTCGCTCGCAGAACTCGCCTCCTTCTGTCACTCCGGAGCAAGCGAATGATCTACAAGCATTGTGGAATTACCGCAACTCTTGTCGGCTTAGGGCTAGTAGGTCGCTCGAACATGCCAACTCATGGATGGAGCAGTTTGGGGAACATTTGCAGGATCTCGAGACGTTCGAATCACTTATGGATTACCAGATCTCATATTTCGGGTATGGACTGCGTACCCCAAACGTTACAACTGGCGACAGTGTAATCGACACGAGCATCCACAACGCTATGGCAGAACGGCAAAGCCTCTTCGACGAAGCCTCCGTCTCCGGTATCGCATCGCACGCTGCACTCCAGCGTCGCCATGTCCACATCTACACCGATCCGAATCCGCCTGCACCCATTCCTGAATCCCTTCGTTGGCCTGCAGTCACTCCCCGGCCTCTTGGAGAAGTTGAGTTAGAGACGCAACCTCGGTTTGGAGTTCCGATGGATGTCGAGTCTGCCGAGCACGCCGAGACTCGACTTTCTCCAGCTCCGATAGATGTCGAGTCTGCCGGGCACACGGAGACTCGACTTTCTCCAGCTCCGATGGATGTCGAGTCTGCCGGGCACACGGAGACTCGACTTTCTCAAACTCCGATCGATATCGAGTCTGCCGAGGACACGGAAACTCGGTCCGTGTATTTTTCGGTGCATTCGCCGTCACCGGCTTCCGTCTCTTCAAGCGCTCTGTTACGACGATGGCAAAGGGAATTGCAGGAGGAATATGACCAAAGTACGGATGAGCGCGAGGTGGATGCCATGCTCATGGCTATCTCATCCTCGTCCTCGTCCTCGTCCTCGTCCTCGTCCCCCTCCTCGACGTCGAGGTCCGCATCACGCTCCAGCAGCCACAGCTGCTGCTCTGACTGCTCGTGTTACTCTCTGTCTTCTGCTTTCTAACTTCTCTCTTTTCGGCCTTGCCATCATGACGGATCGTCCCGACCGTCCTTTGCTATTTTCCGGTAGCTCTTAAAAAAATTGTATATATCTTGTCATTATTGTGCGAATTAAATTTCATTTATCGTTCCAAATCCGTGTCGCATCTCTCTTGCGTCTGTGCAAGCCGCCATGGACGCTGCCTGTAGCCGTCTGATCCAAATCCATATTTGGGCAGCGCCTCCCGTAGTTCCGCCCCCCGACTGTGTTCATCTCCATATTGGGACAAAGCGCCCGCAGTTCCGCCCCCGACTGCGCGCATCTCCATATTGGGAGAGCGCCTGCTGCGGTTCCTCCTCCGACTGCGCGCATCTCCATATTGGGACATTTTCAGTCAAGAATGAAGCCACTATAACTACGAAGGGTACGGTACGCTATATGGACAATATTTACCCAGGAATTTTATACGGTGCGTATACGGTACGGTGCGGAGCACTAGAACAATATGAATCCGTCTGCTTCATTTTAATCCAGCAGCTGGCACTCATCATAGCGACTCGAGGTTTCTACTACGGTGACGGTCGTAACCGTATAACAAATCATCTAACCCTAAGAGGTTTCTAGGGATCCGCACCGTACCATATACGGTGACGGTCGTAACCGTATACCAATCATCGGATTACGGTACAGATAAATATTGACCATACCGTACCGCAATTGGGATCTCCGTCTGCTGATTTTTTTTCAAGCAGGCTGACCAGCAGAGACGGTATCCGTTTTCCATCTGCTTAAACATTCCGTTAATGTCAAAAAAAAAATAGTCGTGGCTAGAGGGGTTCGAACCCTCGACCTCCATGTAAGTAAGTGACTGGGTACAAGTTAACGGACACTCTACCATCTGAGCTATAGGCAGTTGATAGACCAAGGGATGGTGGACGCCCAAGATGAGAACCGGTCACGAGCACGTGCACTCATCATAGGGATCCGCACCGTACGGTATACAGTACGGGTGAATATTAACCGTCTCCGTACCGTACTGTACCACAATTGGCATCTCCGTCTGCTGATTTTTTTTCAAGCAGGCTGACTGGCAGAGACGGCATTTGATTTCCGTCTGATGAAACATTCCGCTAAGTACTAGAAATCCATGCCTTGAAGATAATCTGCAGTGTAGCTATCCTGACCGAAACGGTTGTAATAGTCATCGAGTGGCTCTGGCAAAATACGCATTTCACCGTTCGTCGCCGTCACTGCTTTTTTTGCGATCTGATCTGCGCCCATGGCATGCGGCCAGAATTTCTGTGGCCAAATGTCCGTCAGAACGATCCTAACATTCTGATACTCAGTGATCTCGTATTTGTTCGCCCATGCGACACCTTTGTCGCTGTCGGAACGGGAAAACTCTGCCCGAACTTGCTGGAGGTATTCATTAACAACGGGAGACGGAAAGACAATGATCCAAATACGTTGTAGAAAAGCGTCTTGATGTCCTCGATGGACATGGGACCAACGTCAACCGTCCTTGCTGGTGAATCCACGAGTCCAAACCGCATGTGCTTCTTGAATTCCGTCTCGAGTTTCGGTGCCTCTGCAAAGAGCGTCCTGACGAAACTGATAGCATAAGGTTCGTGTTTGTTCTTGAGATCGGGATGTCCACGCCATTGGATTGGTTGCTCCGGATGGCGCAAGTAATTGATAAGAGAAGACTGGCAGATATCTCGATAATAAAGGATGTGCACCCAGCAAAACGGTACAAAGTCCGCTGCGCCATTTCCGCCTCGAACACATGTTTCCATTCCGGGAACCATCATGTGCTGAACGGAAAAATCAGCGAGTGAATCTGAAATAAACGAGGCAAACCGACAGCGGGGAATGCCTTGCGGAGACCGAAAGCCCATGCGGCATAGACGGAATGCTTGTATGAGGCGAGACGGAACTCTCCTTCCACACGCTGCGAATCAATCAATATCAGTATTCACCATGCAAGGTTACCATACCTTTTCGAACACCTCCTTGTATTTCGCAATCGCCTCTGTGATCCGTTCATTCTCGCTCTCGATGAGCTTGGGAGGTGTAAACGGAAACTGTTGCCAATATTTCGTTATAGCGCCCACAGCGTATTCGCGCCATATCGAGCCTGGAGTTAACAGGTAGCGTACAAGGTATTCGAGAAAGAGAGACCGCTCGTCGAGGTCCTGAAGCCAAACAAACGGCGAGCGAGGTTGACGCATCCCAGGGATAGCAACGGGTGGAACTGGGAGCTGTGCATTTCAGGTCAATGAGAGACGGATTATGAAACGGAAAGCATTTTCCGACCTGCAGAGCCATTGTTTTTGTAGGCGGTCAGAGGGAAACATGCTCCTTTATATACAGCCCAGAATTTCCTTCCCACGCTGTGATTGGTCGACCGAATAATGTCTGTAATCCCAGCCAGGTCTGCTCAAGCAAGATGGATTCACATTCCGTTTCAGATTGAAATTTCAATGTCGGAGGATCATAATTTGATTGCCGGATTTCACATTTGTTGCGGATCATAATTTGATCGGAGGATCCTAATTTGATCAATCTGCTGGATTATATTCTAGCAGACCAGAGACGGAATTGGTAAGAGACGGAAGTTCAAAGTTACATGTTGCGATAAGCTGCTAGCCATACTACAAGGCTAAACCAGTTCGTTTTGTGCTCATCTTGCTTCTCAACCAACCAGTCTCTGTATTTCTCCAACGTTGTCCACACTCGACAACCGCTCCAGTCTGCAACCTCCTGCCTCAATCTCGGATTTCTCCAAATCCCAAAAGCAAGTCCAAGAAGAAGATTGGATTGCTCACAAGTGTCCTCGCCATCATATAGCGCATCGGCGTAGGAAATCGACTTGATAAAGAGATCATGGCCAGTATTGCCGCCGAAGGATGGAACATGACACTTCCAGCATACCGCAGCATCTCGGCTGTACCGGTATTGCCTTTGAAGATCAAGCAGCTCGGTTCTGTGATATTTGAACGCAGGACAGTCGTACGCCTTGTGATCGATCTTGCTGAAGACTCCCTTGTCCAGCAAGCAACATCCACACTTTTTCCCTGCAAACTCCAACATTTGCATGTAGGGCTCCATACGCCGATGTCTGGCACCGTCGAGCTCCCTGCGCTTCGCTGCGGAGCTGTCTGCCGCTTTCCCAAACGCGTCGTCGAGTTTCCGTTTGAGTTGAGATCGACCAAGCGCTGGTGGCAGCAGAATAGGTTTGAATTGCACAGGCTCGATCGGAATCATGATCTCATTCTCCAATCCTTCACGAGTGATATAGTCCCTTTGACATTCGAATCCTTAGAGAGCACGAGTTAGCGCAGAGACGGAAACTGAGACGGAAATCACTCACTCTCTATACATCCTGAACAAAGCATAGCGCCTTCATAGTCAGGACATTGAAGGAAACTTCCATCATTGTAGATCCCCATTTGATATCGGACACAGGAGTCGGGGAAATAGCCCTGTGGATTCGTCAAAGCTTTCATGTATGCCGTTCCATGAAGCCTCTGGTGTTCCTCACTCCAAGCTGCAAGACTCGGAAACACCTTGGTTGGTAGAAGCAGTGCGATACCAAGCTTTCCGTCCCTGGTCGCTCGTGCGCTCTCTTGAATATAGTCGTTCATGCTCCTAGGTTGTTTGAGATGAACGACAAGTCGGATCGATGCATAGTCAATGCCAGCTTGCAAGGCACTGGTGCAAATCAATCCAATCTTGTATCCATTCACCCAGTCATCCCAGATTTCCTTTTGCCGCTTCTCTGTCATTTCGTGTTCACCGGACTTTGTTCCGTGGTAGAAGTCGAGATCGGCGAGTTCCGCAAGCTCATACCCATCGTGTAGGGTCTGAACATAAACAAGGTAGCGATCCTTGAGACCCCAAGTGATCCCTGGCTCCTTTCCACTGCGCATCCTGTTGACGAGTTCCATAATCTTTTCGTGTCCTTCCTTGACGTCTCTGATGAATGGTCCAACGTGGTAGATTGTCTCCAAGCGGGCGCTACGCGTTCGGATCTGAATCGGATCGACCAGTCCAAATGTCTTCACAATGTCGGGTATCATATCTGGTGGCGCAGATCCACTGAGGAGAACGACTTGACAAGCAGACCGCCGAAGAGCATCAGGATGTGCAAAAGTGAAGTTGCGGAACTTGCTGTCTCCGATGTACAACTGGGATTCGTCGAAACCAATTCTGCCAACTGGTTTACGAGCGTTCAAGGTGTCGATTGCCTTTTCCCAGTTCCGGAAGCGTCCAACGTCTGATGAGACCAGGATGATGTTGTGTTCTCCAGTCAATTCTGGAACTCCATCAGATGCATGGAAGTGGTGATATGGGATCCCAAAGTTGTCCAAGCGGCGTTTCCAGTCTTCAAGGAGTGCTCGAAGTGGTATAAATAACACTGAGCAGACTCGAGTTTGAAGAATTGCGGCAAGAATGAAGACCAGACTCTTCCCACTGGCAGTGCGCATGGCGACAATAACGTCCCTTTCCAAATTGAGCAATGCTTCCACAGCCTCTCTCTGCTCTGCACAAGTCCAGTCTGCATTGGGATCCTTGAGTAGCTCCCGGAGCTTGATGAGAATATCCTGTGATGAAATGTCCTCTGGTCTGCTTGAAAATAATCCAGCAGGCGGAATGGCATCTAGAATGAATCATGTCAACATTGCACCAATGCAGAGTGCTCTACTGACCCTCATCGTCGTCCTCTGGTCTGCTTGAAAATAATCTAGCAGGCGGAATGGCATCTAGAATGAATCATGTCAACATTGCACCAATGCAGAGTGCTCTACTGACCCTCATCGTCGTCCTCTGGTCTGCTTGAAAATAATCTAGCAGGCGGAATGGCATCTAGAATGAATCATGTCAACATTGCACCAATGCAGAGTGCTCTACTGACCCTCATCGTCGTCCTCTGGTCTGCTTGAAAATAATCTAGCAGGCGGAATGGCATCTAGAATGAATCATGTCAACATTGCACCAATGCAGAGTGCTCTACTGACCCTCATCGTCATCCTCTGGTCTGCTTGAAAATAATCTAGCAGGCGGAATGGCATCTAGAATGAATCATGTCAACATTGCACCAATGCAGAGTGCTCTACTGACCCTCATCGTCATCCTCTGGTCTGCTTGAAAATAATCTAGCAGGCGGAATGGCATCTAGAATGAATCATGTCAACATTGCACCAATGCAGAGTGCTCTACTGACCCTCATCGTCATCCTCTGGTCTGCTTGAAAATAATCTAGCAGGCGGAATGGCATCTAGAGTAAATCATGTCAACATTGCATTGATGTGTAGTGATTTACTGACCCTGATCGTCGTCCTCTGGCCTGCTTGAAAATAATCCAGCAGCCGGAATGGCATCTAGAATAAACCATGTCAACATTGCACTGATGTGGAGTGATTTACTGACCCTGATCGTCGTCCTCTGGCCTGCTTGATAATAATCCAGCAGCCGGAATGGGTTTGGACTCTGGCCTCTGTGACAATTGATCTATCCGGTGATTGAGTTGCATGGTGGATTGAGTGTTCTGTTCAAGGAGCGCTTTGAGCAGTTTGTTGGTCTCGGATTGCTGTGCATTAAAGTCCTCTCGCATCTGTTGGATCTGACTCTGCAGCTGAGTTGTATCAACTGAGATTGAAGTTGCAGATGCTTTAGTCGGCTTGTTCAGTTTGATGAGCTTTTTGTCCACGAGGCGCTTGAATTGATTTGGCTTTGCAGCGGAATGATAAGGTAGCTGGAGCGCTCCAGGAACAACTTCAAGAAGCACTTGCCACCTTGAACTTGCTTGGAGGAAGAGAAGGATGATTTCGTCTGATGCACCCTCCCATCCGTTGGAACAGAGACCATAATTCGCCTTTTCTGTTGTCCGACTATGTCCCATTTGCTCTGCTTCAATGGTATCCGTGCTGTCCCCATCCTCAAGTAGAAGGTTGTGTGTCTTTCCGAGATTTCGCTCTCTGAATCCAACAAAGATTTGTCGAAAGTCCGCTATAGCAATGTCAAAGCTAGTGACAGGTGAGGTGTACTGCCTGAGCAAAGTTGCAAGCTTTTTGGAGGTGAATGGCTTCTCGAATCCCATGAAGAGCATCCGTTTGTACTGCAGAGTGATGGAATCTTCGTGTTCCAAGGCAGCACTGAAAAGCACCGCAAGCGGACGTGCCAGACTGTGCAATTGCACCAAGAGATCTCCACTGACACCACAGAGTCCCATAGGAATGTAACGGTCCTGCTGAGAGATGTTGTTGTCCTTTGAGTAGTGCCGCAGGATGGTGACATGACGTCCAAATAGAAAGAAATTCCGTGTCCGGGTTGCTGTGTTTTCAGCAAGCAGATTCGTGATCTCGGTACCACGTGCAGGGCCACCAGCAGTGAAGTGAATCAGAAGCATGAGCCGGCCTTCAAACTTTGCCAATTGCTGCAGCCATTTGAGACATTCCGACTTCTTTAGAACACGCTCAGAGCCCTCCATTTCAGTGAAACGGTCCCTCAGCTCTGGCGATTCAAAGATGGCAGTCAAGAAGTCCTTTCCGATGCTGGCCAAGTCGTTTTCCGGGTCGTGAATGAAGCTGTACTTGGGCTTGGTGGAACGGAGATTGTCGATAGCAGTGCTGTGGTCTGCATAGAGGTTCTTGAGCCCAAGGAGAATCTTCTCATCCCACATGGTGACCAGCTCTTTGATCAAGCCAGAACAGATGCCCTTGTACATGTCCAAGGTAACTGGCTTCCCCTGGAATAGCATGCATGTCGGATCGTCCTGATTCTGCCACCATATGTCTGGCATTCTCATGGAACTGAATGAGACGCTGCTCGTATAATGTTGAAGAGTGTTCAGCTGTTGAAACGTGCTGTTCGAGATCTTCTCCTGAACGAATTCAGAGAGCTGGTTGTAGGCATCTGAGCTTGATGCTGCTGTCTTGGCCTTGACACGGGCGTTGATCTCAACAGCCATGGCAAACTCGATAGACCAGGTGAGATGTCGAATCGGACCAGTGACATTGATCGGCTGAAGGAATTCACCATCTGCTTTCAAGGCAAACAGTGCAAGGAAGCACATGGTGGGATCGGAGATGTGACCCTCTTCTGGATCATCTTTGGCTGTCCAAAGTGTGCCAAAGAGCGAAAGGAATACAGCATGCAGCTCATTGAAGCCTGTCTGTGCTGCATCCTGCAATGATGTATGCAGTGCCCCAATAGCAGTGTCAAGGGTTGGATTGGTTGGGAATTTGTATCCTCGAGTGGAATGAGCTCTGAGGAGTCCAGCGACCAGATGAGTGACTGTTCTGCAGTAGGCTGGCAAACCAAAGTTGAACAAACTTTGTGTATCATTTAAAATGATTGACAGACCTTGGAGTGATGCTTCCTGTTCCAGTCCATGCAAAGGTGTGTTGTTAACTGCCCTGTGGAAGTGTGAGATAGAGAGCAAAGATCGAAAGCCTGCTTGATTGAAATCAAGCAGAACTGGAAAGGACAGGAGATGGAAAGGAAAGGGCTGCTTGATTAAAATCAAGCAGACCTGGAGACGGAAAGGAAAGGAAAGGGCTGCTTGATTAAAATCAAGCAGACCTGGAAAGGACAGGAGACGGAAATGAAAGGGCTGCTTGATTAAAATCAAGCAGACCTGGAGACGGAAATGAAAGAGCTGCTTGATTAAAATCAAGCAGAAGAATGAATCGGTCTGCTTGAATATAACCAAGCAGACTGGTCCAAGATGCATTATAAATGACTCACGTTTTTGCAATGTCTTTAGTGTTCAGCTTGCACAGGATAATGTGGTCGATTGATTTGAGAGTCGCTTCCGCTTTTTTGAAGTATGCGATAACCATAGCACCAAGTCGAGGGAGATCTTTGCGCACTGATGGAAGTGCAACAAGTTGCCGGAGGTCTGCAGTGTCATGGTCTGCAACATGCAAGTGAAACCCGTTGATCTTCAACCAAGGCTGAACCAGTCGGGCATCGGTTTCCGTCTTGTCAACCAGAGTTGACATGTCAAAGTTGCGAAGGGTCTCCAACAGCGACATGAAACCTGCAGGCGCAGCAGGGGGTGGTAGATTGTTGACATTGACCTGAAAGTACACACTGTTGGATTTATTGAAGCACTGAGTGTTGTAGTTGCCCTGTGGTGCTGGTTTTGGAACTTCCTTCTTGTGATCCTTGGCGATATGGTTCACAATGGTTTTCTCTATCCCAAACCTACGACAGCCAGAACAGCGTGTGACCTGGTGCACTGGAAGACCATCTATGGCATCGATGATGTGAGTTGTATTTGGATAGACCATTGCTATATTGTGCTGGGCAGCCAAGATAGCAATGAACTGTGGGGCAGGTGCTAGACCAAGTTTACCATCTGCAGTAAGATGGGCCTTGGCTTCTGTGGTATGCTTGGTTACACTCAAAGTCAAAAAAGCGACCTTGCAATCTGTACATATCCATAGGCGATGGACTGTATTGATAGCAAGACTGTAGCTCATTAACCAAGCATTTGACACAAGATCTGTATAACCAGGCACTAGAGTGAGTGGAGCAGTGGCATTGGCAGACATTGGATTGAATGGAAGGGTGTGTTGCCAAATAGTTCTGTGGACAAAGGAATGTCAGCTTGAGTTTATGGAATACAAGGATGCAAGATAAAAGACCTGCTTGAATAAAATCAAGCAGGTCGGCCTATTAAAGTAATGACCTGCTCAATTAAAATCAAGCAGGTTGGCCTCCTATGAAAAATGAAGTAACGACCTGCTTGATTAAAATCAAGCAGGTCCGTCTACGAAAAATAACATGACCTGCTGGATTAAAATCAAGCAGGTCTGCTTATGTAATACAAGTAGACCCAGGAAAGCCAAATGAAAGCAAAGCAGATGTCAGGAAGCTTGGACACACCTTGTACTGATGATTTAGGGTCTGTTGGGCCAGGAAGGTCAGAAGTAAAAATCTAGTGACAAGGGGGGAAAGGAAGAAAGAAAAGGGTCAGGGAAGCGGTGGTATATAGCATGCCACTGATGTGGCTGTGCTGTGGGAAGCGTTGTTATGGCATGTTTCAGACCTGATCTATTTATAATGTACCCTGACTGCATGGTGGACAAATGTTTTGGCTCATAACTATGTGAGTTCTTGACGGATTTCCTTCGTTTATGGCTTGAAAGACTCGTATTCATGTTTAGAATTACACTGTGCATGAGCCCAAATGGGTCCTATACTCCGGAATAAACACTGGAATAAAACTTTGCCCAGGTGAAAGTTTGAAGTAATTTCAGTCATATCTCTGTAAGTTCTTGTCCGTTTTCCATGATTTTTGATTCCCCAGAGTCGGAATCAAGTCTAGTTTGACTGTGACATGATGTCACAATGTCACCGGTCAAATATTCGGTTTTCTGAGAATTTTTTTCTGTACACCCATACATGATTTCCAAGTGATTCTAAGCAACTTTGGCTTCAACTTTTTTTTTTCTTGGTCTGGGTCGGATTTTGAAGCTGCTTGATTTTATTGCAGTGGGTTGGTTTTTTTCGGGTACATTTTTGTTCCGCTTTCATACTTGAAATCTGTACACATTTTTTTTTGGCCTGGGTCGGATTTTCAAGCTGCTTGATTTTATTTGGGCGTGTTGGTTTTTTTTCATACATTTTTTGTTCCGCTTTTTACACTTGAAATCTGTGCGCATTTTTTGCATTCAAGTTTGTTGGAGTTGAGATGATTTTGCAGTCTTTTCATTGATAAGAAGCCAGGGCTTAAGACGCCCTGGCTTCCTTCATTGGTTTAAGAAGCCAGGGCAAGTGCATTGGCTTATTGCAGTCTTTTCATTGATAAGAAGCCAGGGCTTAAGACGCCCTGGCTTCTTTCATTGGTTTAAGAAGCCAGGGCAAGTGCATTGGCTTATTGCAGTCTTTTCATTGATAAGAAGCCAGGGCGTCTTAAGCCCTGGCTTCTTTCATTGGTTTAAGAAGCCAGGGCAAGAAGCCCGGGCAAAACAAATCGTGGAAAAGAAAAGTTATATTAATTTGGCCCGCCCGGGGTACCCAGGGCGGATGTTATATTATAAGACAAATCCGGTCGCTTTCCTTTTTTGGAAATATTCCCTAATTTGGTAACCCCTACTCAATTTGGTTACCCACAGCCACCGAAACCGACGGTCAGCCACCCACATCCTCTGCTCATCTAACCCTGACAAATCCGGACCCTTACCTTTTCAATTCAACCAAGTCCCTAGTCCGAGTCGCCCCTCCAATTTTTTCGGAGCGACTCTATTAACCCTTATTGAAGTCTTTAACAATCTTTCTTAATGTCCTACACTAACTATTAAGCCTGGCCAACCATTAATGCCCGTCGCTAACAAAAAAATCGTGGAAAAGAAAAAAAATAATAACTTGGCTGTTAGTGGAAGCATATTAATGAAATAAGATAGATAGGAAATATTCCCTAATTTCGTAACCCCTACTTAATTTCGTTGCCCACAGCCACCAAAACCAACCCTCAGCCATCCACATCCTCTGCTCATCTCATCCTGACAAATCCGGACCCTTACCTTTCTAATTTCACCAAGTCCCTAGTCCAAGTCGCCCCGACAAAATTTTCAGAGCGACTCTACTAATCCTTATTGAAGTCTTTAACAACTTTCTTAATGTCCTGAACTAACTATTAGACCTGCCCAACCAATAATGGCGGTCACTAATAGAAAAATCGTGGAAAAGAAAAAAAATAATAATTTGGCTGTTAGTAGAAGGTGAATAATGAAATAAGATAGATAGGCAACGAACAAGACGACGGAGACCGGTTGATGCGGTGTCTGCTGTTCTCGTTGCAGAGGAATTTGCAGTAACACGAATTCGTTGGGCGACGGTAAGCAACCCTACATCAATGGTAAGATCCAGAGTGGAAACAACAAGTGACCAGCTCACGGGGATTGATAAAGATAACTCCCCACTTTAACGTGCTCTCGTAAGCTTCGAGACTGGCATCGACCTTGTCCTCAAGCTTTTTCAAAGCGACCTTCTGCTTAGCGACAGACTTCTCCGTGTTTCCCTCGATCTTCTTCGCCAATTTGTCGCGCTTTGCAACCAACTTCTCCCACTCAATTCTCCGTGGTTCCATGAGCTCTTTCACGACCGAAATCCGTGTCCAACCATCAACAACTTCGGCGTAGCCATGCTGCGCCTTTTTGGTCCATTTCACAAGCTCCAGCTTTGTCGGATCCTGTGAAAGGCTCGAAGGATCTATATTCTCGGGGTCGGTCGCGACGAGAATGAAGTTTTCCTCCAGCATCGGTCTACAGCCGCTGCCGGACTTTTTAAACTGGACGTGGAGGTTTTTCTTTGCCTTCGCAGAGTTGGGTCCATCGCGTAGGTCGTAGCATTTGACGTGAGGACCATTCTCACCGAACGTCTTGTGACAGACCTTTAATGTACCCATGCCATAAATTGCAACCTTCAAATCGTCCATGTTGTCCTCGTTGACTTTGACGACCATTGCCTATGGAATGATATTAGTCTCAGTCCTGAAATCAAAGCGAGAGCTTACCTTTTCTCCAGCTTTTAGCTCTCTGGCGAGCTTGGCCCTTGCTTTCTTGTCGTGAGCTGCCGTCTCCTCTTCATTGTTCTGAAAAGAGGATCATTAACCGTCAGTCGAGCTCGGGGTACGCAATCAAACTGAGCTTACCTTCTCGCCTTCAACGTCGTCAGATTTATCCTTTAAATGCAGATAAGTTCTCTGCGAATTGCGGAGGCAAACAGCAATGCACACCTTCTTCTTTGACTTTCCCGTTCGTTTTGGCTTGTGATCGGTAACCGTCAGTCGAGCTCGGGTTACAATCAAACTGAGTTTACCTTCTCGCCGTCGACGTCGTCAGATTTACCCTTTAAATGTAGATAAGTTCTCTGCGAATTGAGGAGGCAAACAGCAATGCACACCTCGCGTTTTGCTTTCGGTTTCTGGGGACTATCATCACCTTGGTTTCCAAGTCCCGAAACCCAATGGGCGACTGGATCGGCTGTTTCCTCATCATCAGCATCTTCAGCGGCCTCGTTGACCGTAGCAGCCTCATCCTCGGGCTTGTCGATGACCTTAATAGAGAATAGTTCAGAGAGATATAGCACGCAAAAAAAGAGTCAACTAACGGTCTGCGCGGGTTCAACGTTCCTCTGCACGATGAAGTCCTGGTCCTTGCGATTAACATCGTTAACATTCAAAAAGAAAACGCCTACCGGTTTAGTACCAAGAGCAAGAAGCAAGCGGTTTACCTGGGCAATTGAACCATCGAGCACTTGGTCGTTTTCGTTCACCTGCACCTTGATAATGAATTAGATATACATATCGTGAACGTTGGAAGAAAATCACTTACATCTCCAAGAAAAGCGGCTAAATCTTCTTCATCGGGGTCCTCTTCGGTTCGGATGATGGGTGCCGTCCAAGGATCCTTGAACAGGTGAGCATGACAGAGGATTGCAAAGAAAGACATACAGTCGGAGTCGGTTTATCAACATACTTGCCCAAATATTAGATCAATGCATAAGACTTGATGTAAAGCACTTACCGTGCCCTCATCGACGATGGGCTCTTCTTCGATGTCTTCTTCGTTGGCCGTCTGCTCCGCGCCCTAACCCTCAGCGAAGGTTACGGATTAGATATAGAACAGCTCACCAGTGCCAAGTCAACTTGTTCTCCCGCCCCGGACTTGACAATCTCCTACGTACCCTGTGCTTGAGCGAAGGTTACAGACTCAATACTCAATCGCTTACCGGTTCTGAGTCGTTACGCCTTTCAGCGCCAGACTGCTCAATCTGGTTGGTAATCTTTGCTTGAACGAAGGGGACAGATCAAAAATTTGAAACTTACCGAGTCCATTTCAACGTCACTGTCTTCGATCTGGAAATTACAGTGAGTCAAATGTGCAGTCGTTTGAAAAACGCGACGTGCTATTTCCTTTGACTTTGGTACTGTGCGGGCTCGCTTTCTCTGCGCAAAAGAGGATCAGAGAGCACTGCATGTGCAACATACAGCACTTTTGACTTTGTGGGACGACGGAATATAAAACTCACCGCTGGTTCACATGCATCTGCGGTTCGGCGCTGTTAGGGAATTTTAGCGATGGAACAGCCAGCTGTGATGCCTACATACTGCCAAAAGGGACTTGGAGGGCTACGGATGGACATTAATAAGTGAAAGAGAGCGAAGAACACGAAAAACTGACACTTCCTCTACCACGGTATTTTGTCTGAAATCTTGATGGATTTGTCACCGGAGTCGTCTCGCGTATGGGCGAGGTACCGTCCTAGGGAGGGTTGAGCAATGATAAGAGGCGGTCTAGGAATGTTCCGGACTGCAAATTGAGATTCTCCAATCTAGAACAGGTTCAGAGTGAAAAAGAAATAGAAAAATCGGAGGACTGACCATTTCAGAAAGCTTCCTCTTCTCCGGGACCACCTTGTTCCCGCTGCGACGGACTTCCGTCATCTTTAAAGGGTAATGATTGATTTTGGAAAAGAAATGGCAAGAAAGAGCAATGTACCTCCTTCCGTGTCGGGGAATTCTTTTCATTCTGCGGGTATTTCGGTCACTGCTGAGATACCGTGACGGTGACAAATCAACTCACATTCTTCTTAATATAGGGTGCCTTGGACAGGTAACGATAAGCTGGGCTGTTGAAACAACTTGAAAAAAAAAAAAAGAGGCGCACCAAATCTTTGTTTCTAGTTGTTCCCATTGCTGGAGCCTCCAGAGCGCTGGGACCGGCTGTAACTTCGTCCGTTTGCTGACAAATGTGGTATGAGGCGGCCGTCGATGCTAATGTGCTGAATGCGGCCGTTGGGGGATGCTGGGATGTGGGTGGAAGGAACAAAGGGCGATGGTGCCACGTGCTCGTTATGTTTTCACTCGGATCTCGGCCGTTACCCTGGGCGACAACGATCATTCCGATCATTCCAATCAGTGCAATGCTGGAACGTCAAATGTGTCAGGGCTCGGACGTGGGCATTATTGCCCGGAACAAGATGGAAAGGATAGACAATGATTCAATATTTATCCATAGCAAGTTTTGAGGTCTTCCAACAATGGCCGGACTTACCAGACAAAGAACGTCTCGGCCGTTACCCTGGGCGACAACGATCATTCCGATCATTCCAATCAATGCAATGCTGGAACGTCAAATGTGTCAGGGCTCGGATGTGGGCATTATTGCCTGGAACAAGATGGAAAGGATAGACAATGATTCAATATTTATCCATAGCAAGTTTTGAGGTCTTCCAACAATGGCCGGACTTACCAGACAAAGAACGTCTCGGCCGTTACCCTGGGCGACACCGATCATTCTGATCATTCCAATCAGTGCGACGCTGGAACGTCAAGTGTGCCAGGGCTCGGACGTAGGCATTATTGCCCGGAACAAGATGGAAAGGATAGACAATGATTCAGTATTTAACCATAGCAAGTTTTGAGGTCTTCCAGCAATGGCCGGACGTACCAGACAAAGAACAAGGATGGACATGGACCCACAAGTGATCAGTGATCACAAGAAAAGGTTCCGTGCGGGGATGCAATGAGAGTAGTATGCTGAATAGACTTGGTTTGCAAGCTGTCCGCTTTGTGGACTGCTGGATGTGCATTTGAATGTTGAATCAATAAATATTGGCAGCCTGTGCCGTGCACCACAGAAGTCGGTAGATCTTCGCTGATTCCCGAATTTGGTCCCGTGCAGAATACTATCTTAAATGGACTTGGTTTGCAAGCTGTCCACTTTTTGGATGGCTGAATGTACATTTGAATGTCAAGCACAAAAGGAATGAATGAATATTGGCAGCCTGGGGCGGGCACAAAGTAGATCTCCGTTCAAAGGGCGGAAAAAATCACTGAAGTTGTCATATGCTTTGAGTCCGTGAGCCCAGTCATTTCCTTCACTCGGTCACACCAAAATATAGGAATGAAAGTTATACACGATCCAAAGGTCACTTGGATAACTTTGATAATCTAGGTCCGGACATTAATTGTCGGAAAACTTGGTAACCTTCGCTAAAGCAGAGGGACCAACGGCACTACAGAAATACATTGTGATACCATGTCTGCAGCCTCCACTTGAGCGAAGGTCACAGACTCTTTAAAAAGCTGTGGGCTGTTAAGAAGCTTAATAGACTTTGTATACAGAAAGCTGGGGGCCAATGCTGAGGGCCAAATATATTGTGGAAAAGAGTGGAAACATTATTTTGGCTGGCCCTCAGAGCTGAGGGAGTCTCTCCCAGGGCTAGTGTTAAGAAACTTACTTTACAAAGTGTTCCATAGTTCTATACTGTCCCGCAGCATCTTTAACAAAGTCTATTAACAACTTGTACTTGATATATACAACTCAAGTCTGTGCCCTTAGCTTGAGCCAGGGTTACAGACTCTGAAAAGCTGCGGGCTGTTAACAACCTTAATAGACTTTGTATACAGAAAGCTGGGGGCCGAAGCTGAGGGCCAAATATATCGTGGAAAAGATTGGAAATATTCTTTTGGCTGGCCCTCAGAGCTGAGGGCGTCTTTCTGAGGGATAGATTCTTAAAACTCGGTCTGCTATTGAAGAATCAGGTCTGCAATCTAAGATTGATTGATGAAGGCAGACAGTTCATTCAGGATAATAATTTGGCCTATATTGAAGGTTGAATAACCTTGGCAGATACATAGGTCCCTGGCCCAACTTAGTTCACTCAAAGTCTTAACAAACATTCCATAGTTCTATACTGTCCTGCAGCATCCTTAACACTGTCCCGCAGCTTCCTTAACAAACTCTATTAACAACTTCTACTTCATATGTCCAACTCAAGTCTGTGCCCTTAGCTTGAGCCAGGGTTACAGACTGAAAAGCTGCGGGCTGTTAACAACATTAATAGACTTAGTATACAGAAAGCTGGGGGCCAAAGCTGAGGGCCAAATATATCGTGGAAAAGATTGGAAATATTCTTTTGGCTGGCCCTCAGAGCTGAGGGCGTCTTTCCGAGGGATAGTCATCATACCCGCCCCTTCCCCGGCTTGTTCGCGTTGCCCCGCGTCCCCTCGCCTTGTCTCTGACACATCGTCTGCCTAATCCTACACTCCCCTTGCCCTGCCTTGTTCCGGGTCACCCCATGTCCCCCTCCGCTTGTCTCTGACACATCTGCCTAACTCTACACTCGGCTTGCCTCACGTTGTCTTCTTAACCCTAAAAATCTTTGCCTCAATATCTCCTTAACTAACAACATTTTACTATACAACCTTGACAAAAACAGTCCAGTATAACACCTTCCCTATCCATTTCCGACCACTTTCCTTTTTTGGTAATATTTCCTAATATCGTAACCCCAACTTAATCAACCCACCTCCATCCTCTCCACCCTCTCCCCATCAATATCTGACCCTTCCCATCAATTTCCTTTTTGGGTCACTTACATAAACCGTGCTAACATGTCCCAAACCCTCTCATCTCCAACCTTAACAATCAATCTTTCATTAACTCCCACTTCCTACAACCCCATTCAAATCAGTGCCCTGACATCCACCATGGCTCACCAAACTCAACTTCAATAACTTTCTTAACAGTTCTATTAGACGTTGCTCAAGTATTAACAGTCTTTGCAGTCATGTTGCTGAAGTACGTTGCTGAAGTACAAATAAATCGTGGAAAAGAATTCAAATATTAATTTGGCTGTACTTGAGAGCTCAATGTCGATTGCAGATATATAAGGCGAGGCTGCACGGACTGATGCCATTAACACGAATGAAGGTCAGTTGCTGTTCTTCTTTTCATGTTCTACGGAGGTTTGACCGTCCGATCATAGCATTCTTATATGTCTTTGATGCCCTCCCACTGTGCGTCGCTGTCGGGGTCTTCATCCCTTGGTGGCCTGCCAAGTATCTTTTCCAAGATACACTGGTTGACCAAGCGACGTACCACACGACTTGAGGACTTTTACATCATACCGCACTAGATCTACACTCATTAGCTATTTATTCACTGGAGACAATTGTAGGAGTGAAACATAGAGTTGACCATAATACTTATACCGCTGTTGCAATATACCAGGAGCTTGGAGAGACCAGCGAGAACAATCAAGTTTAACTTGAAGAGCGGCAAAGCGGAACTAGGGCGACGACCCAGATCCTTGATCCTTGACAGAAACCTCAAGACTTTTTCAGACCAAACACGAACTTGCAATGCCGAGACACTCGATGATCGTGATATCTATGATCTCAAGCGGATTGAATTCAGACTCCAATCACCAAGTACATAGAAAGGTAAGGACGTGTACATCAGCCCTATTCATTTCTTTATTGTTCAATTCAAGTGGCATTGTGGGGAAGCATCCGAGATTTCTCAAGAGGAGTATTTGTTCGACACCACATATAATGCCGGATCGGAAAATAGATGCCAACAAAGGCAATCGCTGCTCGGAGAATCAGTTAACATATAGCAGATAGGTAAGTGCTGTGAGCTTCTGACTGGAAAAGGAGCAGCACAGTCTTGAATTGCAGCATCAGATCCTGCCCGTGAGATTGAAAGCGATAGACTCACCGAGTAGATCCGCCATATTCACGCCTTAGATCTGGAGCTGTGTACATCTTGACCTAAGCGGCCACGATATAAGGATATGCAAAAATGGAAGGACTTGGTTACACTTACACCTGGGGAGCGAACCAAGGGGAAATAGTACCGACTCAGGAATGAAATGCGATGTGGCATCTTCCCTGGAATTCTTGTTGTCACATTGGACTTGATCGCCAATGATCTTGCTAGGATATACAGTAGTGTGAATGTCCGTTTTGCGTGCACTTTAGATTGTAAGCAAAAGGTTAAATCAGAATGGCACGCCTTCCTTGTCTAGAGAATGACACTGCCAACTTCTGATCCTCGAGAACTACCTCGCAGAACTGGCCGCTTCTTTACTCTCAGCGTCATCTTACTGTTGTGTTCTATAGGACGCATATAGTCACAGACTACAAGGCTCCACTTGTTGATCCTTTCGATGGTCTAAATGACTCGCGACCTTCTGTGATCATACATCTTCTGGTCTCCTTTGCTATCCCACCCTTGCATGAATGCGCGAGTGCTCTATTCAAAAAAAGAGCATCCAACCAACAAAAGATGAGGTAACATCTATCACAGGATTGAACCTGATGCAATAGATTTCGTATGGTGAACGTGGTTTGCTGAATTGAAGCCGTTGAGTGCAGTCTTCAATGACCACAGTTATCAGCGAGATTCGAGCTTTCTCAATACTACAAAGGGGTTGCATGATAGCTCGGAACACCTGCTGTCCATCTTGCAAACAGCGGAGTACTTAATCATTGATCCAATCTCGGAGGTCGTGCAAAAAAACCCAGACTCACATTGAACAACCAATGAAAAGAAATGCAATCCTATCTGGAGAATCATGCAAACACAATGAACAAATGCGCTTACTTGTGTCGACAACCAGACGTCCAGGCCATATATATCTTTAAAGTATACCCTTCTCAGTACCCCTTTCATGTTGAGTCCTTCTGAATGTATCAAACAGAATGAGAGGATATACTCCAACAGAAATGCTACTTCAGAGTCGTATCAGAGGTTAGAAAGGGCCAAGTCGCATCTAGAGATGCCGCCACAATCCCCCACGCCTGCACCGTCAACGACATCTCCTTCTCCACGCAAGGTCCGCGTCCTCCCTCCTCAAGATCATCCACACTGTCATCCCCATCACCTCCCAAACCCGCGCATCTGCATCTTCTCCCTCATCCCATTTGTCCTTCCTACCTGGGACGGGGTTCATCCTCGCAGCAGCATGTCAGAGGAGCAGAGAGTGCGACCGGGACGGGGAACACTCAGCTGACTTGCCGAAACACGTCGTGTCACGCCATGCGCCTTGTCACAGAGAAACTTCATTGCCATACGCTTCCAGCATTAGAGCTCTCAAATACAGTTGGGAAGTGTTTCCGGACACAGTAATGATGGCTCTCATACTTCGTAGATGGAACCCAATTTCGCCAACTTTCGTGTCTTTTTTGTCAATACAATCGAGTCCCGCATGACCTTCACACCTTGTAAAATGCTATCGGAACACAGTGTGATCCTGTATCGCAACATCCCGCCCATCTGCATCCTCTAGGCCACCATCACCTCCCTGCTACTCGCATCCTCCCAGCAGTGTCACGTCCCCGTCTCCAATCATCTCAGAGGTCGTCCCAAGCAGGAGCAGCGGAGACAAGGGAGGTTGTTCATAGAAGGGAAAGAGGTCATCGCCTCAGAATTCGTATTAGCCTTGTATATTGCTAGCGAGACCGACGACATTTAACCGGTAAAAGAAATGAAAAGTGGCTGACAAAGTAGGAAGGATTGACGTCGAGCATAAGGAGACGGTCATGAAAAAAAGATATTGTTTTATATATTATACAACAAGAGATATCTACGTATGTCACTGCGAAGGGGTGAGCCAAATAGAAGGAAAGGAGGAAGAAGAATGTACCTTGTTATCTGTATTGACGACAACTTATGCGACGTCCCAGATGTAGCTCGACATTGACGGCCAAAGGTCGCGCAGAAGAGCAAGATTGATCATAGACCTGCGACATGCCTTCAGCGACATCAAAAAGCGAAAGGCAAATCAACATACCTGATGCGAAACCACTCGATTCTTCAGCTCCAACGACCCAGCTTCTTATCCCACTAAATCTTCACCAAGAGATTAATCTCGACAGCGGGGGGTTGGTCGACCTTCATGGAATTAACTGGTCGGAAAAGCACTAGGGGATTCGCTAAAGCAAACGACGACCTGCGAAATGATATCAGCTGCGCCCAAAGAAAAACAAGGCAACGCACGATGACGAGCGCCTGATTCCTCGACGACGAATTTCCTTGTTCTCTCGACGACCAGGCCCTTCCTGCTCAGCTCATTATCTCGCTCCACCAAGCTCCTTACTCCCGTTGGCAAGGAGCGCTTCCCTGCAACGACGACCGACGTTTTCCCTGTCAAGACCCCAATGTCGGTAAATCGGTGATGGAACCCGTCAGTGAATCGATGTGTCGCAGAAGTCAAAGGACAGGATTTGCCACAATGAACGACGGCGTTCGATTCACTATAATGAATCAGGGCGCCCAATGAGCCGAGGTGTCGGAATCGCCATGACAATGGACTTGCTATCGTCGTCAATGGCATTGACACGCTGCATCTATTCAGCGATATGCAGCACAGACAGAAGAGGCGAGACGTACCAGATACCCAATCTCTTTGGTGACCCGATTCTCTTCGACGACCTGATTCTCTCCAAGCTCCCTTGGATAAACTTCGTCGGTCCACAAGACGACAATGCTGAAACCGCTGAAACGCAAACAGTCTATGGATTCGGATAAGCTTGAGGTCTTGCAAGAGCAAGCAAAGTTAAGATGATAGAGCAAAGCGAAGCTCGAAGCAGGTTGATAAAGCTGTGCCGACCTTTCAGCAAAGGTCCAACGCAGGGGAATGAAACGTACATTATGCATTATGGCCCGAGATTCCAACGACGGCTCCTCATTCCCTCACCGAAGCCGCTTTTCCACCAACCAAGCTTCCTATCCCCCCAACGATGCGGCACCTTATTCTAACGAGCGATAGCATTATTCGGTGAAAGGAGATTATCCGGTGACGGGGCGAAAAGAAATTATCTTGCGTCGGCAAGAGAGTCACAGCTCGTGGTGACCGTCGAGCAAGGTCATCCTCGACGAGACTGAAATGCATATTGTTATCGATCAGGCCGGCGCTGTCATGGATAGAGCTACTGGCTGCTGAAGCAACTTCAGCAATAGCGAAGGAAGAAGAGAAAACCGACGAACTATTATTGATCATGACGAGCTCGCTGGGGAGCACGATGAACTCGTACGAGAGGCTGCGCGTACAATGACCGAGTATCGTTGGCTGACGAGACGGTAAGGTCATGGGCACGGCAAGCGGGACGGACATTAGCTCGCATTAAGGGACGTCCCAGACGAGTTCTGACGTTGAGATGTCGATGATGGGTGGTGTGGACGGTGGAGGCGGGAAGTAAATGCGCAACGGTTGTCCCAAGGTGAGTGTGCGCTAGCTGTCGCTGTTCGACAAGCGCGCAGACGTCATATACCCCAAAGCTCGACGTCTCCAGGCACAGACGGTGTCTCCTTCATAGTCGCGAACGATATGGCAGCGGGAATGGACTGATTCTAACGGGGCACCGCATATCATATGGCTGAATAAAGACATTGCATTAAAGCTAATTACGACACAAGGATGGTCCTGAAAAACAATGAGTAAATGAATCGAAACAAAACAAGAAAAGCGCACCGAAAACAATGGACAAACAGAGAGCTCCTTCCTCAATAGCCTCGACGCCTCGACCCAGTCCAACAGCACCCTAGCTCCATAATGTCCAGCTGCTCCTCGTTCAACAAAGCATGACCGTAGCCTCTCGTGATTTGGGTCGACCGAGATGGAATAGAAGAGCAAGAGTAATACTGAGACTGCGACAGGATAATGACCAGACCGACATGGTCATTGCTGGTTGACCCGCGACGGACAAGGTGAGGAGCAGTGGCATCTGGCGTTGGCGGGACGAAGCAACTGTGACGCTCCATGAGACAACGAGAGGAGGAAGAATGAGATAAAGAGACGAACCTGCGATGGAATCTGCTTTTCTCTGTAGCTTCCGAATCATCCAGCCGCTATTGCATTACAACGACAAGGATCCACCGTCACCGAGGACGACGAGAAGGCTGGAATTCTCATCGCCACGAAATGTGTTGAGCAGAGCGACATTCCCAGTGATGACGAGGCCTTGCGATTGTTATCGATTCAGGAGACGACCTTATCGATGGAAAAGGGCGACGGGGATCGTTCTGGTAGCGCCAACGTCTGATGAGACAGGTTAGCCATGACCGGGAACGGAGAACAAATCAGAGAACCTTTATCAAAGGGCATGAGCTCGACCGATATGGACCACCATAAATTCTTGAGGACCCACGATGAATGCTCGTCAATGCGAGCATCGAGCTCGATAGCGTCGCCTGTTCAGAGAATGAGTAATGCCCAGACGAGGATGACGGTTTTACTCGCCTTATTCAAAAGCAGAATAATCACGTCGAAGATGGAAAGATTCCTCATCCCTGGCAAAATGGTTCAGCAAGGATCCCAACGGAAGCAGCCTGACCAACCGCTATGAGGACCAGAGCCTCAAAAGGAATCGCCAGATGGCACGCCATGTCTGTGTAGCAAAGACAGCGAGATGGGGGGAAGAAGAAGAGGCGGTGAAAATTTTCCGGAGCGAAAGATGCCGGGAACCGACATCATACGTAAATATCGTGATTATTCCCATCACATGTCGCAGTCGCGTCGGGAATCAAGCCCGTGTCACATTACATTGGGTACCGGCGTGAGTCAGAAAGTCCTTGGAGCGTTGAAGAGTTGGATAAGTCCTACATCAGCATTCCGTGTGAGAATTTTTTGTAATAGTCCTTGTAGATTGTATTGACTCATTTAACGACATGAGTAACCGTACCGACTAATTATACCACGGACAGAAGCGTACACTTCTCCTGCATGCAGTGAGATTTCCATTGTTGCTGCAACAATCAGACTTCCATGTACTCCGGAGGTGGTTCATCTGTGATTCCCAATGCCCAATCAGAGTTTTGTTGAGCAAGGAGCCAGGAAACCTGATTCCTCAGCCTCTGAATCTCATTGTAAACATCGCCGCTCGAGTCCTGGAGTCGTTCTATTTGACCCTCCAGATCTTGAGCATGCCCTTGGAGCAGTGAGTGTTGAGGAGCTCATGGACTGCATCCGTCTGATTGCAGAGCCAATATTCGGTTCTAAGGGCGTTTTTTCGGTGCTTGGGTTGACATACTTGATGTCATAGGTACGAGTTATGCCTGGTCTATGGTCATTCTTGATCTTAATGACTCGTCGTACTATAATTGTCACTGTTATCAATAACATCAGTACCGCGATGGCGCCACCAACGGCGGGCCCGACCACCGCTGCCGTATCGTTGGAACGTGGCGCCGAAGTCACTGGCTCTGGAACAGACGTCTCTGAAACAGACATCGAGCTGACACCGGTGGTCGGAGACACGAATACAACACTACTTGTGGTTGTAACACCAACATTAGGCGGTATAACTCCAAAAGATGTCGCGGTAGCAATTGGGCTTTTGTTGCTGAATTGAACTGAGTTTGAGGATTTTCAATCTAGCAGCAATAAGGGACTCACTCCAAGGCCACCGTATTGAATATTCTATCTCGCAGTATGAACGATTGTGAATGTTGAATGGAAGCGGCTCACCCTGCACGGATGAAGGGGATAGTCAACAATCCTGATGAAGAACCGGCAGCATGGACAGTGAATGGCAGCGATGTCTCCGCCGGGTTCTCGTCTAATTTCACTTTGACAATCTCGAAATCCTGAGGATCAGAGTCCGCCTCTCTATTCCACGCCACAACACCTGTACCGTTCGCCATAGGTTAACCCGATATCCCAATGACCAGGCAATTACCCGCATTAAAGGTGAGCAGAAGTATCCTGAAACATTTAGTCCGTTGCACGGATAGCAGACAAGGTACTCACATAATAAAGGAAAGCATGGTCACAGACCGAAAAAAGTAGGGGACTGAGGAGAAGGAGATAACCGGTTGACTGACATTCGTAACACCTTAAATGTCAAAGGACGAGTACCAACAGATGGTCTCGAGTTGTTCTCTGATATGATCTATCCTGAGGGTTGATATGGGTAGCAACAGGACAGTGATCATCCCGTTGACATCTGCCAGAAAATAGATGGTAATGAACGTCGGTTCGTCCAGGCTCCACAAGCAATTGAACCCATACGTAAACAGTTCCATAGACATATGTGAATCTCTGTTCACCAGATCCAGGGTGAATGCAGTTAGCAGACACTTCATTGACCCTGGTTCTGTTGAACGGAGATTCACATATATCTGTCATCTGTGGCGCATCAATTGATTGATTCAGGCAGTGAGCTTGGAAACACTGGATCAGGCTATGTGCCAGGTTGATGAATCAAGAATTATGTTAGATTCAAACCCGATGGTACTACAAAATAAATCAAATACAAACTACAGTTACACCAAAACATCTGAACTTGAGGATGCTGACAACGAATAATGGGCATGTTTTTGGACTTGGCTTATCTTGACAAGATGTAATCACAGTGTGACTGCCAGCAATGGAAGGCCCATAAAAAGCATTAATCAATCAAGAGAATAGTTGTTATTCACCAAGATAAGGATGCATTCGCCAACAAAATTACCAACTCGACGGTGACATGGATGGCAAGTGGGTCATCGGCTTGTTTATGATTGCCGCAAGTGTCTCCTTCAGAGTCTGCCAGTGAGCGACGATGGAGGACATCACGGCTTGGCCATGGTGTTCTCGAATTCCGGTTACCAACGTGAAGGAGTCCAGTTGTCGGACTGGCTGAGTCCAATCCAATAAATGATGAAATATGATCGTCAGGACGTATGCAGAGATTGCAGATTCACCGAGTAAGGTGAAAATACCGAGAATATCTCCATCCTTGCCATCATTTAACTCACAGTACACATCAGCACCAGCACCAGCCCTGGGGACTTTCATACCGCTGCAGGTTTCGTGCTGGGCATTATTGGGTGAGGTTTCTGAGAATCCCACATGCCGAATACTAATGGGATCAAAATTTAGATCCAGAACATCCATAGTGCAAAGCATACATACAGCAGAGGATTGGACACAATAGGTAATGGCACAAATTTGCCCGGAGAACCCGTTTTTGGAGGTGGTCGGTTCCGTAGAACAGTAGCAGCCCTCTGAAGGATGCTGGAAGCAATTGGATTTTACTGTGAGTCAGATTGCAGCTTTCAGCTTTAGCCACAGGAGGGACGAACGCGACCACGGACTGACCACGGTGAAGGTCCTGGTTTGTGATAAGATCGAGAGAACACGTGCGTGAGGCAAATCTAATCTACTGTAATCCAATCGGTATTCGGAGCTCAAACCCGCACGTGTTCTTCCCTCTTGTCACAGTCCATCATCTTCGTCGCGTTCGCGGTCCGATAACAAAAGGACGAGACTGGAATCTGAGATTCTTGTCCTTCAAAAGCACCCAGACTCGCAGCACAGCGACTTCTGCGCGAGCTTAGCGCGCAGCAGCAATCCGATTTTGACCTTGTGTTTTACTGAATCCTTCCCAGTGAGTCCACGGTTCCAATTATCGTTCCACTGATTCCTCTGATGCCATATTCAAGGCCCCGAAGCTCTCGGAACAGTCCAGCAAATAATGTCCACCGTGAACCTTGTTACAGCGGTATGAATATCGACTTGGGTGGGCTTGTTGCTGATATATCCATAGCTGCACGAAGCTGCCCACCATGATGATCTGGACGCTATCCTGAATCTGATCAGTGAAAATGAAATTCCTGCATCCATCTTCTTATCACAAATCCTGCCGATGATCTTTCAGCATTTAGCAGACGGGACTCGGGGAAATACACTCCTTGACTTGTTACTCGCATTAGTAATATGCCTGCGGGACCACCACAGTGAAGCTGTGATGACATACATTGTCACACGTTGGCAATCCCTGAAGGAGGCGCTTGAGGCGGTCGTAACACATTTGGCAGACAATAGTCCCCTTTCGAATGGGAAGGTGGCAGTTACAAATCTTGTCGGTGAATGTATTTTCATCTTGGTGAAAGGAAACCCGTCGTTTGAGCGCATGGTGCGCTTTCAAGGCCTCCCACTCCTCGCTATCACCCTCTGGTTTAATCTTATCAGCTCGATCCAAGCACATCAGACGTGGTCCGATACCGATCATGAACACGTCTCACCGGACCCCATGATTTATCAGAGCGTCGTACACCTCACAAGACCGCACGACAGGGAAGAGTTCTTTCTCCAAATGCCGCTCTGGTCATTTTCGTCAGGAAATGCTGGAGAACATGCTATACTCGACGATATCTTGCTGGCATCTGTGGAATCTCAGGCTGATCCTGATAATAATGCCTTGGAGAGGGTGTATGCCGCGCTCACGATCATGGTCAAAATATCCAAGTCTTCGGGCCACCTTCCACTTCGAAACTCTTTGATCTCCAGCGGCGCCATTCGGATTTTGGTTAGGGTCATGTCGCGTCTAGCTGACAAATTCCAGTCCCGAATCGATCGTTGGGGTCCTCAGCTACTTATTCAGCTCTACATCCAGCAAACCATTATCCTACGAGGACTGCCATGCGCCAAAGAAGCTCTTGCTGCTGGAATCTTGCCCATCCTCCAACGCAATTCGATACTCGTATCCCACTCCCAGCTGCCCGGGAATCCTCGTGTGCTTGACTCTTGCACTGATCTCCTGGAGACTCTCCAGGGATACCTTGTTCATCCATGTATTTTGCGAATTGCCAGGCAATGGTATTCGATTTGCAAGGTCAACCCAGGAGGCTCTGATGTAAAATTGCGGGAAGTCTGGCATCAGTTTCATACTAGACTTGGAGAGATCATCCCGATTCGTCAAGAGTTCAAACGAACACCTCTGTCCCTTTGTGATAATCCCATAGTACGTGTAAGAGTTTCAGGCTGATCTTTGCTGAATCCACTCTTCCAGTGTGAATCATACACGAAGGCTCTCGATATGAAGCGGTGTTCTAGCTGTCGACGAGCACATTATTGCTCGAAATCGTGTCAGAAAGCCCACTGGAAACTTGCCCACTATGCTAACTGCGGCGCTCTGTCAGGTATTCTGGTTTACTTCCCTCTGTTTTCCATCAGTTCTGATTGCTTGCAGTCTCAAAGTCACATTCCCTGATAGCAAGCAAATCCCTAGACCGCAAAAGCGTCGATTGGTGTGCATCGCGGTTGCTCTCACACTTCTCACGGATGTCGCCTGCCGTCGAAAGGATCAATTCCTACCAAGCCAAAGGGCCGGTAGTTGTGCACCTCGATCTTGCGCTGTCTATCGGTGTTGATGTGATCCCAAGTCGGTCCTTCATCCACATTAAATCGCCAACCAAGGTCGAAGATACCGTGAAAGAGATGCTGAAAGCGAAGAATGTGAAACTGGTGCTCTATACGGTCGTACCGGATACAGATGACGCATTTTTCCCTGTCTTCGTGTCGGTCTACCGATGATCCGCTAATTATCAATTGGAGAAATAAATAAAGCTTCATTTCGCTGTACAGCTCAGCGTGACAATGGCGTGACGCTACGCGTTGAGGCAATCGGGAGCCGGTGGCCGAATTCCCGGAGTGACATTTTTTCTGTGTGACGCCCGAGTCACAGTTTTCTAGATCTTTCCGTCATCAGCTAGCATCGTCAACCTATTTGCTGCCTCTCTTCGCGTCAAGACTACAGGACCCCAAAGCCTCTGGGACCTTAGATACCATCAGCCATTTTCCAGCTATCTGGATTCTGGAATCCATCCAAATTCCTCGCTGCTGTCGTCAACCTCAAGAGTCAAGGCCAGTCGATCTTGTCGCCAGAACCGGTTCAGACGCTGACCATGAATACAGGCCGTTTCCTCGTCCGACCAAATGCCTGAAGAATGGTCTTTCACGTAGGAGCGGAATTCCCGACCAATAGAATTCGATGTATACGCCGAATCAGCTGAAATCGATTCATGCTGGTCAGTCGCAATAAATCCTCTTTCCATTGTGTCTCAGCTGATGACGGGAGAAGATATATCCTTGAATCATGGAGACCACTTTGTCGTCACAGGCCGCGAAGCTGATTCCTCTCCAGTGACCGCCTTTTGCCACGCCTCTCTGGAAACGCGTTGTTGTTCGTCCGACGAGGACTCTCACATGTCGCTGCCGCTCAACGTATAGCCTGGCTCGGCCAAATGCTCAAAATCCTGTGTACGTGGCATCTTTTTCTTCAATAGACGATCCCTTAACATTGTTCGCAGACCTCAGATTATTGTTGTTCTGTCAGCCTCCTTGGCTGCAGTCTGTCTTCCCGCGAGCCGGACATTCTGGTTGTAGGGGTGGTGTGGAAGGGATCATTGTTTCGCGGGGGTCAACGATACTGTACGTTTTGTTTCCACTCTTTTTCGACCAGGCTAATACAATTGTAGAGACCATGATGGACGATAGCTCTCCCGTCCTTCATCCCTTTCCCGAGCTACATTATGCTCAGAATCATCCACCTCAAGGACACCAGCGGTTTGGGACATTGAAAAAATCCAAGGATCCAAAGATCATAGTGCGGTTTCAAAACCGATTCACGAACCGCCACTGACAACAAGCCTCGCAGCATCCCTGCTCCGGTCAATGTTCGGCGACAGCCCAAGGCAATCATTCGTTCAGAGCAGTCGGCCGGCCAGAAAGCATGAAGACGGAGCTCCAGCATCTTGCCGGTGGGAGGCGGACCAGGATCATTGGTGCGTTTTCTACAGTCTATTTCGCTTCGGCGTGTACTGATGTTCTGAACCAGTTATCGATATAATTCGGTTTCGCTCCTTGTTTGCTATCCCCCATCCGTCTTCGACGTCAGTGTCCTCGATTCATTCAGCCATGGAAGATTTATATTCTTGACAGTGGCATCGACAGCAGCAGCGTGGTGGAGGCTTCCGTCACGGTGCGGATAAGGATTCGACGCTTGTGACTCATGGGAGACAACCATGACTCGCTGACCACCGGGGTAGACATTATCTTACCGGTATCATTTATCGACCCTCGTCGCTCGCTCATCCTTCACGCCCATCTCAAACCAGTTGATGCATCTGTCCGACATTGAGGCTCATAAGGTGACGCTTCTCTCCCCCTTTTGATAACTCTTGCCAACATTGGTCAAACAGGTCAAACAGACGTGTGTCGCGCTTCTGGGATTTCGAGGCTCATTTCACAGTACCACCTGGGTAGCGCCGGCTCTGATTCAGCATCATGATGCAGGAAAGCCCTGTAAGCAGCGGTCCTTCGTTTTGCTCGACCTACACTGACGATTAGCTTGAGGAATGCATTGTCAGAAAAAGCTCGTTCTGGTGGTCAAAGATGACTCGTATATCTCTTATAATCTACCCAGATCTTCGACACATGTTTCCTGATAGTGTCGAATACATGCCGCGTCTCACTGCAATATTCTTCTGCAGCGAAATTGATCGACTGCTGTGACAACGTCGTCATACCTCTCCCACCATCATTTCATTTTGCGCATGGCGCGCTGGTCGCGAATCTACAGACAAAGTAAAACCATCCCTCGTACATTGTTTGCTTCATTCCAGCTTCTTGATCAATCTTAATCAATAGTCCTTGGCATTATATCCTGAAGTCACCGTCCCGAGGTAGTGATGTGTCCCGTGATGAGTCAATAACACTTTCCTTACTCTGATCTCACAAAGATCTCGAGACGGATGGCGATGCATTGGTAGCCATATTGAGATCTTTGGCTGTCCTCCAGTCATGACGCCCAGTCGACTCTAGCTCTTCTCAAGCAGTTGATGGTTGCTTGTACTCAACTTGTACTTTGATCAATATCGCAGCTTGATGACCCTTCCATTGCTCGGCCTGGAGTTTGGCGCTTGGGACAGTGAATATCGAGTGATTCTATCCGTCAGAGAATTGGCATGATCATATATACACAGCAAAAAAGCCTATACTATCTGATTGTGGTGCCTAACGTAGTAGACTCATGAGTAGAACAAGATACTCAAGCCGCAATCATATCATAAACGAGACGGCCATGGATTTGTTCGCCCCCTGCGCCTGAAAAGCACATGTGTCGGGTGTATCTGGCAATCAAGTCAGCGAGATACCACTCGTACTCCATCGGTCATACCTGCGTTCGCCGTTGACTTGTTCGATACCCCAAGTCTAGATCAATTTAGAATGCTATTTTCGAGAGTTTTCGAGAAACTTCCGGACCTGCTTGCCACTCCATGTGGTCCCGTTCCCGCCAACAACATAGACAAGGCCATGTTCGAGGGAATCAGTGCTCCAGCCGTTCTTCAGATATTCCTCTTTGATCTCACTTGGCTTGGTTCGTGAGAAGCTGGCACGAACGGTGCCGAAAAGCGGATGGTGGTTGTTATATTCTTTTCCGTCGAGAAGACGTTCCTCTTTGTTGACAGGCGTACCCTGCTCATCCGTAAGTAAAGGTTGGATTACTTTAGTTCAATGGGAATAGACCTCAGCGATGGTTGTCTCAATGTCGACATGCTCGACTCCGGCATTGTCCGTGTAATGTTTGATGGACAATGTTACATTACCCGCTTGGATGGCCTGAAATTATTGCGATGAGGAGAGCTGGAAGGAATAAGTGAACAAGAACATACTTGGCGCTTCGTCTCTTCAATGCCTTGGAGAGCCAGCACTGAGTCTGCTTTGTCAATGTCGCTGAGAGCCTTATTCACGGTGAATTTGCCTGACATATCGAGAATGGTGAATTCTGGAGGAACAGCCATTGTGTAGATGATGAAGTTGAATGGAAAGTGAAGTGACGATCTGCGGTTTAGGACCGTCTTCTTTATATCATTCGCCTGGGAGTAAGTACATCTTTGACCTTTAGCTCTTACAGGCGGCGCCTGTTCGGACTACCGACGCGTGGCCCGTCTCCAGCAGAGGTTCTATGGAAACCATTCTTGAACGTCACTACCGGAAGTTGATCTTACATCATGTTGCCGGTCGCAACAAATGACCGCAGTTCTTCGTAGTCAAACCAGAGACTCTAGGCTCAATACAGACCGTCATGTTGAGACTACAGAAACTCCGCTTCGTAATCGTTTACCATTTTTAACGTTTACCCTAGGTAGTTGGGCCCGGCTTGACTGTTCGAGGTAGCGTCCTCGAGGAAACTTACTACTAGCCGCTTACTACAATCGGAGGCCAATGTGGTATTTCGGGAAACACTTCCTATATCTGCCTGCTTCCGTCAGTTGGAACGAAGTTGATAAAGCTGCGAGTTATGCGACTAGTGGATACCGGGCGCAGCAATTCGGATGTAGCGGATGAACCGAATGAGTAAAGACTAGTCTCGCAGACTCAATGCTTAACGCTCGACATAGGATTAGATTGTTGGTCAGAAACATAACTCACGTCAATCCCCACGGGGACCAAGCAACTGCATAAAGGTCTGACACTTTCCAATGTTTCGTGTTGCTTCTTGTGTGTTCGTCTTTGACATCCTGTGACTTCCATCTCAAATTCAACTCCAATTGCAAGTGTCGATGACGGCCAGGCTGATGCCGAGTCTCACTCCAAGTGCAGCCGATATGCCGTGTCAGTGACGTATGACTGGCTGAACGCGAGGACGACTATCCACTTCATCAAACGCGTCAAGAAACCTTCGAGACTGAATTCCTCACACTCGATAGGTTCGCTAGATGGCGAAGCATGATCTGACCAGCCGGCTTATTGGCCGACTCAAGACCGCGTACAAAATACCAGACATCGGATGCTGCAGCTGCACTAGAATGGGTCGAGTGAGCCTCTGCAACAATCGAGCGTAGAGGGCCCTTCGGCGCCGCAATAGGAATATAGGTGGGCTCGGTAACCGGATCGACACCAAATACAGCTGGTGCTGGTGGTCCATTGGTCTTTTGGCGTTGAGGAGCTCTTCCATCGGTATCTGATTTCTTTTTCCGCTTCCTTTTGGTGATCGTCGGAGCGGCCTGAGCAATATTTGATGCATCCGAAGGACGCGCCGCAACAGGGGCCGAATTGACAGTCCCATGAAGTCGGTGGAATGATGGATGGGATTATTGAGTGCTACCTTGCCAAGAGCAACTCGCTGTGCTGGCGGTGGAGTATTTGGACGGAATTGCTGAGCAAAACCTGCAGGAAAGAGGTTATATGGTTGCTGGTGAGAAGCTAGCCAGCCTGCGTTGTAAGGACCTGGAGAAGGAGCGGGAGAAGGAGTAGGATGATATTGATTATATCCGTAGAAGAGATTTGGAGAAGGTGTGAGATTAACGGAGTTATTCATCGCTGCCCCGCAGTAGTGACAGCTGCACTGGTTGGGTTTTGCGCACTGGCATGAGAAGGAGATCAAAGATCCATGAGAAAAAATCAATCATCAGGCTCGCCATGCCTTTTATTGACTCTCCAGAAACCATCTCGCTAACGCGTCTGTTGCCATTCAACGATCGTGAACGCGTCGCTCGTGACTCAGTTTCGTGTGGTATCAGCATAGCCTGATGGTTTCAGATCAAAGATTGGCGATGAGAAAGCGCTCACAAAACAGAGTGAATTTGACTCAGGATTCATGTAGAATGAATTCCGAGCGGAGTTTGTACAAATGTATAAAAGAGGCAGTGCTATCACGAGGTACCTCGAGCCAAGGCAAGCCAAGGCAAGGTGCCTCGGAGGTACCTCCACCTTGCAGCAACACCACTCCCAACGACGCGTGCCTCCATATTGGGACAGCGCCTCCCGCTCTTCCTCCACCGACAATGCGAGCCTCCATATTGGGGTAGCGCCTCCCGCGCCTCACGTAGACAGTTTAAAACCAAGGGCGGGAACATTCTAGAAAGAAGCATGAGCTTATGAAAGAAAATGTTGTTTGAGTTCAGGTGCCAGGTGATTCGAGTACCCGGGATGGATTTGCCCATGGTAGTGTACACACCCAACAACTCGTGTCGGTTTGGTTCTCCAAATTTCAGGACCGTTTTTTGGTTCCAAACCGAATCCAGGCTCGAATTTAGCGTAAGCTGATAGGACTCGAATCCATCTCGAGCGCATCGGACTTGGCCTCCGACGATGACCGAAGATGACCGACGGCCCGAGATTCCGGTACTCGGGTCAGTCTACTCGGCTCCGTCATTTTTCCATCCTCCTTGCGCTCACCTCGTCGCGTTGGCCTTCTTCTGTCTACTCTTCCGACTGGAGATACTCGTCCCGTCATTTTCTACCACGATCCTCACGCTCCCAGCTGTCCTAGACAGCTCATTCCTCTCATGAACCGTCGGCTTTCACCCTGAAAAAAACAGCGGACGACCTGTCTCATCTCCCTCTGTCAACCAGTACCAGACGCTACCTCAACAATGGTCATCTCGGGTTATATTCCTTCACAGCTACCCGCACCAGGTAGAGCTTTGTCCATCTCTCAGATCCGCAACGAATTTCCCAGTGACGAGGAATACAGAAACGACTATCTTTGGCATTCTGACATGCTCGGGCCGTTAGAAAAAGCAACGCAACGGATAGATTGAAAGGTATGATAGTGCGTTCCAGAGCATCTTTTTCCGACTGACTTTTTTCATCTTACAGCAAGGCTTATTGTATCACAGCGACAGCTGCGCCGAGGACATGGACACAGGACAGTGTCTCGCGCACCTATCTTCCCTCAAGGTGCTCTACGCATTGCAGTGCTTCGGCAGTCAATATCAGCTTTTACCTCGGAGGTCGGCGGGAACTCTCACGCTTCATGTCAACCATGGAGATGAGAAGAATCTCGTAGATGGCTTCGAGGTCGCAGGAGAAGATGAGAGAAGTCCAAAAGAGAAGAGATGCTGAAGAGACGGACGGAGCGAAGATGAGCCAAATGGACGACCGCCTTGCGCCAGTGGACCGAATGCTTATTCCTCCAAACTCGTCTTTCGACAAGGCCAACAGCCCAGTTCACTTCTTCCGTCACCCTTCTACCAGCGGAGAAACAGCAACCAAAAACCAGCGCCCTTTTGGCCATCCCGATTTCTACCTTCTTTTAGACCCCTCACCTGATACTTCGAAATCACCCTCCTGATTACGAGCTTCAATTCGACATTCCTGAGCCTTAGAATGAAGCCATGCACGCGGTCCTTCCGACTGACCTGTTTCCCAGGATTTGTCGTCAAAGACAATGTCTCGCTGTCTTCTTCATCCGGATAATCTTGACCAAACCGGTGATTTACCAGTTGATATCGCATTATCAGTCTTTACCCCGGAGGTCGGAGGGAGCTGTCCGTTGCGCTTCATGATAACTATGGAGACGTGGAGGATGTGGCGGAATGGCTTCGAGATTGCAGAAGGCAGATGTTGAAGAGTTCCCGAAGAGACTGGTTGATGGACCGAACACGATGATCACCTTCCCCACTATGGTCCTCGCAGCTCATTTGGTCGACACAGGCAGCAGCACAGCTCGCTCCTTCTGTTGACATTTCACCAGAACAGAAACGGCGACCAGAACCCAGCGCCCTTTTCTTCAATGCCGGCTTTTGCCTCTTTTCGACCTCGGTACCTCATATCCCGAGACCTCGTCATTCCGATTCAACCACCAACCATTTCCCGTGGCCGTGGTCTCGACGAATAACTCGACAGCGCTCTTTCACCCAGCCTTGCATCCTCGATTACATTGTTCATCTCGGAGGATCTGTTTCTTGGGTTTTTAGCCGAGTGGGACGAGCTACGAACATGATTGGCGCGAGACAAGTCTCGCAGGATTATCTGATGTACCCGTGCCAAGGCCAGTACGGAAGAAGCAAGATCATTTATCTTTGCTCCAGCCATGTCAGCTGCCCGAATCACCAGTACTCAACGATTCTTTCGCTTTCGATCGAAATCCCGTTTTTCAGATCTCTTTCCTTCGTCATAGCCACAGCCAGTCAGTCACGACACAAGTCTTTCCATCCGACTCCGCATTGACTGCTTCGATCGGCTCGCGTGGAATCTGGCGCTTCGGAGCGCTCAGCAGTTCTGTCCTGCGTCTATTTCGAGAATGCTCGCAAACCAATGCTTCACACGGGGCTGCCACTGGACTGCCGAAACCTGTGGCGATGTTCAAAGGGAAAGGTCTTGGGAAGAAGAAGCCGGCTGGAGGAGAAGAGACTAGGAGTTTGAATATCCCACAACCCCATAGGCTTGTCAAGATCGGAGCAACTCTTTCGACGAAATCGAATCGGGTGCAAAACAGTACGTGATCAATTCCACTAACGTCGTCCAAGCTGACGTCTCTTTCAGTGTCGTCGTGGGCTCGTATCCCAGAGCCCCACCGTGGTCTTCGCAATCGATTTCCAACGCTCATTTGGGAAGCCTCATCGAACCAAGCACTGTTTCTCTGTCACGCCATGGGATGATGAGCAGGCAGGTAATACAAATCACCGAGTCCCAGTAGAAGAAGAGAGAGGTTGAGAAGACGGACAACATGCTGACGAGCGTTTGTTAGGTGAGCTGTCTTCAACGACTGGACGTCTTACTTCACGGTCGTCCTCAACGCAGGTGACCTGGATTCCCCAAAACCTTGGCTTCGACTAAGAACTTTGCACGGCGTAGCTCCGAACCATTGTATGTGAGCTGGTCTCCGTCTATTCGTTTCATCTTGCCAAGGCTGATGTCGCTTTTGCAGTACCAAGAGACGCTTTTACCTGCTTATATGTCTGCAGTTAGTGCCAAAAGGCCGGGAAAGTCATGTAGACATAGCTGTATTCCTTTGTACGTCTATTGTCGTCATCTTCTCACTTGTTCTGACCAGCTCTCTTGCAGAATTACTTCTTCCCTGACAAGCGATTGGCGGAGAAGATGTTCAGCCTCAGCAAAGCCTCGGTGGACGGACTTATATCGCTCTGAGAGACCACGTAGCGCTTTAGTCTATGTAGAATAATATATCTATTCATCCATAAACCTGAAAGGATCATTTACCTTCGTCCTACGCGACTCGATTGAACTAAATGTTTCCAAGAGGCGCTCGTGACATGTAACACTGTCACGCGTCTCCTCGATGACCATCATTTTTGCAGATTCTCTCTTGGGCTCATATCTCCAGTTAAAAATTCAGCAACTGCGCGAATCTCGTTTAAATCCATTGCTCAAGGTATAATGACCCTCCCGCCATACGAATCCTGGCCCAAGGTCGTGAAAAACCGCTAGCAGCATATTGTCCAGCTGGACGAACTAGCCACGGAAGCTACGTCTCACACGCCGAAATATCTTCAGAAGCAATGTAAAATGGTAAGTAAATCGGTTTAACTAGGTAGGTCCAACTAAATGGCTTGCTTAGACAGGTTCCGTCGCCTGCTGTCAGCACGTTTCCGGTCTGGGCGAACCAAGCCTGGATATGGCTTCTGGCGCATTTCTATATCTTCAGATATGATGTGGAATGGTTAGTAAAGCAGTCACACCCACCGATTCCAGCTAATTTGGTTGCTTTGTCCAGTTTCCGCCCTGCCGCAGGTTCTCTGCCCGGACGAATGAAGGCCGCATGCCATCTCTGACACGTCTGCATATTGTCAGATATGATACAATGGTTCGTGGAATGGTTTAATCCCACAGCTCAAGCTAATCGCCTCGTTCAGTCAGATTCCGCCAGGCTGGAACCAGCGACTTTTCAGAATGGAAGAACAGAGGCTGGATGCGAATCTAGACCTGTTTCTAGGCTTATTATACCTACTATAACGGTGCGTATGTCCGCCCGACCATGTAAATCTGCCTAATTGGCCTGTTTAGTTCAGATTTGCCCTTGGCGAAACGACGGGAAACAGCCTGGACGACCGCGCTTCTCTAATGAATCTTGCTCATTGTGTGGTTCATAACATCTTCTAAGTCATGAAGATGGAGCACCTTGACTCAAGCTCTGCCCGTTGACATCTAGTGACGAATCTCGTCCCTATTGTTGCGCACTCGTCTCTCCGGCGCCAAAGCCATCCAGCGATCCTATGGCCAGAGCCTTTCCATTAAATTTGTCAGTCAGCCTTGGACCATGGCGAGAGGTCTTCCGGATCCGGTTTTTGTACGGGAGGACCAGGCTGACCCAAACCATTCTGTATTCATCATGGTCAGTAGAACCTTTTCCCCTGCCTTTCATGATACTCAAGTCGCTTGGTTCAGAATCGCTCTGGAACCGATGAACCGGATTCATCCAGAAAATATGGCCGTCTCTCCCGTCGACGACATAGTCGGAAGGACGAAAGGAAGGATCAGTATGTTTCCTTACTCGACTTCTCTGACAATCGGCATTCAACAAACAGTGAAGGATACGATCCCCACCGCGCTGCGTTGCAGAAATCGCATTGCCGCCTTGTTTTCTCCGTTGGTGCTACGACGGTCGTCCGTCATCGATCCAACGTCCTTAAGACTTCCTCCATCGGTCGCTTTTCGTCCCCTTGGCTCTAAGATTCACTGCTCGCTCCGACTCTCGACACAATACTAGGTATTACAAGGGAAATCCAGATTGGACTGGTTGGGCTTTTGTCTGATGGTCTTGATCTTCCAATTGTTCAGACGTTCAGAAGCTTATGCTGTACGTCGCATCTCCGTCCATGGCCTTGCCTGATGTCGACGTAGATTTCTTCTCGTTTTTATAGATATTCCGCCCGTGGGGGAGGCTAGGAGCGGTTCGGCGGATTTTTGGTTAATAGGGACGAAATCAAATCGGCATGCTTGTACGTTGCTTTTGTTTCTCTTTGTACAATGGGCAATGAATGGCTCCCCAGGGTTCTAAGTCCTGCTCCGCTCTTCTCTGCTGCTATTCATCTGAACCCGAATCATGATTCATGACCCTGTTCCAGGCAGAGATTAAGTACTTAAGATCTAGAAATGGGGCATTACTTATCCTTGAGTGCTGAGGGTCGCGTGTTGCTAGATCATACAAGTTGTTACATAGGTACCATGGACTCAAAAGAGAAGAGTAATACGAGTAACTGGGAAATGGTCTTCGTCAAATGAGAGCATATAGAAGGTTGCTCGAAGACGACTCTGAACTATGGGACCCCGGTCCGTGATCTCGGTAGTGATGTATTGATCCTGGATGACCAGCCTGCGGCTCCGTAGGTCCAGATATGATGAAGGGCCCGAAAGTGATCATGATCATGATCAAGAAGACTCAACCTGAAACGCAGGCCGGACAAGTCACCGAGCCGATTGCCACGTGTTTCCTTTCTGTTCAAAACCATCATGGCGACGCATCTCGACCCCTTGGCTGGACGCACACTATCCGAGCTAGTCCAGAGATCGAGGAAAGATCCTATTACATCCATCCACCTCGTAAAAGTTCTGCTGCGACATCTCTCCATGGAACCTCCTCGTCTCCAAGATTTTCGCGAATCGCTATCGGCGCCATCGAGCCAGGCAGAGATCGTGCTGCAGTGCATGAGAGGCTTGAAATTTCCATTGCACTGGGAAGCCATCGATTTCCTCCCCACTCTCTTCAAGAAACATTCCTGGGAGAGTATTTGGCGGTCTTGTCAACTCCTATTCAACGAGGTCGTCGAGAAGGAACCGGTCACCGGGGCGGGTGAAATATTCCAGTTTTTTGTCTCGGAAAACCTAGCTGGATTCCTCGCAAACCTTATCTTGGTGATGATTCCCTCATCAACTTCGGTGACCAGGACAGTCATGAATACACCGGGTTTCAGGCCGATGCTGCTCACTTTGTGGCTTTCGGCTGCCAGGGATCAGAAACCTCATCTTGGTACCATATCAAAGGCCTTACCCTGCCTTATCCTGATGGACCCGAGCTTCAATCAGATTTCTGACTTTCCGCCGTCGACGACTCAGGACGGCAGTGTGTGCCTCTTTGTGTCGCCCAAATCAGGTCAGCTGTGCAGTCGCGGAAAGTACCGTTCTATCTTCTCCATGGGGCCGTCTATCTCCTTTACATCATGACCGGCGAGTCGAAGTTCAGCACGGCGATCCATAGGTCGGGGGCACTTTCAATCCCACTACAAAAGCTCAACTAGACCCAGATTCTGAGGAATTCGCAGTCCGTAATTCACCTTTGGACCTCCAGATAAGATCTGCAGCCACCATAGACAACTGTGGCTCGATCATCCATGACATAATGGACATGGCCCCCGGGCGACGATCATGGAGGTTGTAGAAGCTGGACTCCTCCAATGTATTGTCCAGATACCGGAGATGGATCATAGAAATTGCGATTGGAATAAAGTCCTGGAATTCGTCGCCATGAACACCATACATCTCCCGATTCTTCGTGCGGTAGCTAAATCTCTGCGCCACATACACCTGTTGCGACCTGAAGGCCTTTCATCGCCGCTCCCTGACCATATTGCATTTTGGGATCATCTCGAACGTCTCACTGCCTCTAGAATGGCATGCAAAGCCCGTTTTGAGCAGCAAGAATCTAAATCTCTCTGTAGTTTCTCGCAGGTGAGTTCCATCTGTCTGATTCCAATAATTCTTACGATGTGTTCCAGTGTCCAGCAAATCTACTGTCATATCATGACATGAGGGAATGTTCGGCTTGCCGCAATGCTCACTATTGCTCTCGTGAATGCCAAAAGAAAGATTGGAAAAGTCATGCGGTCCATTGTATACAAGATATCAAAAAGCGTCAATGTATGTCCTCTGACCTTTGAACTCGATCAAGATCACTGACCACCTTTTACGCAGGGGGCATTTACCATGGATATCCTTCGCCCATGGAAACCTATCACCTTCAGGAAATTCTCTCCGACGAAATCCCTCTCATTCTCGCGGATCATTGGGACACGATCGAAGGCCTAGAACAATCGATCATCGAAATCGACTTCCGGGTCCTTCCACCCAATTCGGTGATACTTTCGTTGGAGCAGTTTCCCAACAAAGTCATCCGAGAAAGCAAGATGAAATTTCCCTATGCATCTGTGTGTGATATCTTTCCTGTTTCAGATACCCCCTCGCGTAGTGATTACGGAGAGCCCAAGGAGAATCCTATCGACCACCTCCTTGCCAAACTCGAGTTCATATGGTAATGCGGTTCTCTGGGACTGTTATCGATCATCATGCCAGGAACTGTATTCCGAATCGACGTCGCACAATCTGGGATCTTTGCGACCCTTGATAGTCAGCGGAGATTTGTAGGTCTATTTCCACACTAGTTCAATTACGAGATCTACTTGTAAACTTGTCATTTGTTTAAACCAATTCTGACACCGACCACCATCATCGAATTTGGAAATCCATGTATATTATTTCCGCCTTAGGTTCCTAATGCCTGCCAAACGAATATATATTTTCTTTTCCATGATTTAATCTGCCCTAGCTACTTATCAATGAAAAGACTGCAATAAGCCAATCCACTGCACCCCAGCAACTCTGACCACAAAATTAGCTTAACCCATCTTCCAATTCAGAGTTCCAAACAGTCCAGGAATAACAGATCGGCCCAAGAACAGGAGAACGTGCTGTATCAACTAAATGGCTCGGATTATACATCTTGCTGCCCGCCTTATTCGAGAGTCTCGAATGCATCAACTGTAAGATCTCCGGTTCCAAAACCACAACTTGAGGATGTGTACTCACTTGCGGTTCGATTGATCTCCTGCTGGGATTGAGACTAAGTCCGGAGCTAGAAGACGGATCAAACGTCGGGATCGGTGATTGGAGATCGACATCATTTCAGGAGTGATTCGGATTTCAGCTATCAAGTGAATATATATTTCAACCATGAGAGTACATTAGGCAACTAGATATCACTTCCTTCGAATGGCCTCTATCAATGTCTGTTAGGTTCGACCCTTGTCAGAGAACTTGAATAGACTTACGCTCTGCTATGGTGGCGATCAGGCCATACCGACCAGAATAGACTGAGTTCGTGGGGTAAAGCAAAAGTTGTTCTCAAGGCGAGTTCCGCAGGACGAGAACTGGTTGCAGCTTCCACCACAGTTACCCCGGTCGCAAAAGCCGACATTGTTGGTGGCAGAGAGACAATTAGTGTCAGGAGCATTGAGACAAGTAGCTCCACCATTGTAAACGGTGCATGGACCACCGCAAATATCGTCGATTCTGTTGCTGCAGAACGTGACGACGGTGTTCTGGGCTGAACGACGAGTAAGAGGGTTGATGGGTTCGCCGATCCAGGTGATATCGGCGGGATCCTTGCTGGCAAGCCACTCTCTGAATTGGGCATCGGTGATCAAGTACGAGGTGTCCTGCAAGTTGAAAGATCAGTAATTGTGTTTCTGGCGGAATTCTAGGCATTGAGGTATCTCAGTGGGAGCTCTGGCCTCGTTCTAGACGACGAGGATCAGCGTATGAGGGTAGAGTACATCGTTGAGTCTTACCGGGGTCGGGTTCCCGACGGCGACGAGAGCTAAAGCAGCTACGACAAGAGAGCTAAGAGCAAAGAGAATTGCATGAGACTAATGTTAGTTCAGAATGCTGGTCTCAATTTGAATTCGACGGCGGCTTTATACACTTTTGGCCGAGTTGAAGTCCGTTTGAAGAAAGACTTGAATGGACTTTGAAAGGATCGAATATTGTGGAGCTGAGTCAATTATCTTTGAAACGCGCTTCATTTTGAGTCATACAGTACAGTACCGGCAGTTTTTACAGCACAGCGACAACGACAATAAAATTTCACCGACCCTAGTTCGGTATTAATTCAGAGTCCAGTGACCGAAATACGCTTGGCATCCTCAGATGGCTGCGCTCCATCGAAGCGGGATAACGACTCGCTCCAACACCTTGTGCTCGACATTGATGTTAGGTACATCGGCGCTCAGAGCTCAAGTAGTACAAATCAGGAATTCTAAACCATACACTGGCAACACCCGAAGAATTCGAGGACATGCATATTGCTAAAGAGGCCTTGAACGATGAACAATAGGGGCGATGCCCAGCAAGAGAGACTCCAAGTCGATTCATTCACGAATCGTCTCCCAGAATAACAATGGTGTGCGGCCGGTGGTTCTTACACTTTATCACATTCCAGAATAGTTACGCCTCACAATCAGCACAGTGCAAGTCATGATGACACAAACGCCTCTTTGGAGCCAAGCCTTATCCAGCAGTGCTCAAATACGTCGTCTCTGACCTTTTCCACCAGAGATAAAAGGTACTCCAACTTTGTCTAGGCATAAGCTGGTCCAAATGATTGCGTCTAGGGTTCTGATGTGACGATGAAGCAGTGACACAGTAGAGCGCTAAGTCTCGCGCCCGCAAATTGATACCCATCTTCCTGCTCAACAGCGGCAACTGAGGTGTGATCTTTACCGCAGCATCTTAGGCATAGATATCTTGCACGGCAAGCGTTGGACACGATCACCATCATTATTGCACGGCCACTTTGCTGCTCCGATCTTTGGAACTACTTACCATGAGGTGTATGAATTTGATACTATTCCTACCATTGGGCACCATAAATAGGTAGACCTGTAACTTCAGCGACCATCAATAAACCGCCGTCAAAGGATAGATATAGCAGTGAGCAATACAGTACATCTGATGCTAGTTCTCTACAAGAAATATCGCAGTTAGTCGTTATGGTATGAAGTGCAGATGCTCTGAATCATAAGGTATCTGTATTGCGACGGTAGTGGAGAAAATATCAGTGGCGCCATAAATTTCGATGGTGACAGCATGTACTTCGGGGTAGGAGTGGGTATTCAACAATACCCGCTCCTACCGAAGCTCATATCAATCATGGAGCAGAATGCCAGACCTTTATGCCTCACGGTGTCGTTGCTTTCCATGGAAGACCTTGTATGGTGAGCGTCGAATACCTAGATGAAACGACCATCTTCTTTCACTCCACCGCCCTCACGGCCTGACTGCCTACCAAACGACACAGATGTCTCTCTTCACGTTGTAACTTCGGCTACGTCATGAGATTGAGCTGTAAAGCAGGCGGGTCAAAAAGGGAATCCAAAGATAAGATAGGACTGACAATCTAGCCGTAAAGATGGGCAGCACGAACGTTTGAATAGCACGAATCCGAAAAACAGACCGTATCTGTAGATATTCAAGCCATAGCCTCCTCGGAAGCCTTGGAATGTTCCTTGTCACCGAAGCAGGCAAAAAGATCTGCAAAGTCAATGAGGACAAGACCAATAAAGTGGGAAGATACACACATCTACAGACGACGCTCTATCGAGGAAACGTCAAGTCTTGCTGAACAGCGACACCGACGAAACAGTCGGTCGATTCGGCTTCAGGTCAATCATGGATACATCAAAGCACTCTGTGCATCGACACTGGTTTAAGGATCTCCGGTCCTTTCTCCAGACAGCTTTGTTCCGAATTGCACCCAAAACAGCCCTGTACCCCCAGTTTCGGTGATATCGCTGCCCTGATTTTTGACAACACTGACGACGTCTGAGCGCATCAATGGTGGAACTTTCATGAATGCCGAAGTAGAATGAGAAAAAAAAATTGAATCGAGAAGGTCACGCGCGGTTGGCTGGTATCGAGGTCGGTATCGTCGAGGTAATCCAGAGCGATGTGGTTGAAATGGCACCGGAGCCATAGCCGTTTCCAGAGGAGATGATATCGAGGAAAAAGCTTGACCTCGCTACGAGAGCGGGAGTGACCATCCAAACGTCTGCTTTGCACCGTCTTTTCCCCAAATCGGATGTTTATAAGAACACAGGGTCGAATTGGATTGGGGGATGGGTTGAATGTGGTAAAGAATGAGGATTATGGTCAGACTGAGCCATCCAGACCGATAAAGCAGCAACATTTGGTCCGATAAGCAGGGAATCGTCCTAGACTGAAATTTCAGGAGAAGGTCCGACGCTCAAGTTCGACATATCGGCAGAGCTGAAAGCTGCCGAATGAGCTGGATGAGTCGTTGTGTCAAATGAACATGTATATGCTGGACAGACTGGTTTGCCGGTTTAGACGACTTTATTGGTCAGAAACTTTTGTCGGTTGACGAGCTCGTCGCATCGAGAGAAGCGAGCTTGGTATGACCCAATGTCATTCCAATGGAGTGGAGATGTCGAAGCTCGGAGACGGCGAGGGGAGGCGACTCTGGAGCTGTGGCGCTCATCATCAGGATCACCGGGCGTTTCTCGTAGGCGGAACAAGCACAAAGGACATCTTCCAATGCTGTAGAATCACAGGAAGAAGTCGAATGTTGCCAGGTGACGGCGCTCAGGATTGTGATATCCGCTTCTCGCAAAGAAGTCGCCATTGTCGAGGGCGGGAATGAAATCAGAAGCTGAGCGTCGCTGAGAGAGTTAGGTAGGTGATATACCCGGTGAAGGGCGTGGAGCTGGTGAGCCAGCGACAGTAGAGAAGAAAGCCGAAATGGATAGACGTGATGAGACGTGGGGGTTCAAACTGGGCCAATGAGCTCTGCAGTCAGCACGCTGAGGACTGTCCCTCTTGCTCGACATTCTTCCGCCGTCAACAACCAGGCGAGGTCCATCTCAAGGAAAGACAGGACTAGCGGGTACGGGAAGCGAAAGAAGAGCAGTCAAAGGAACCTATAGACAAGCTCAGAAAAGGCCAACGTTGAAAGGGAAGCGACGCACCAGTGAATGAAGCGCTCACAGAGAACCACCCAGCTTGTTATCCCTCTCTGTCCCTCTCCGACATCTCATAGCGCCCGGATGCTCCAAAGTCGTCATCTACGTCATTCCCCGATACCCCCAGTTGAAAGAAACACGGTTTGCTGCATAAGAATGATCTCGAGAGCCTGTGGCCAGTCGTCCAAGGCAGGTTTATCACGGGAATACCAGGAATAAAGCAGTCTGTGGAAGACTGTCAATAGATCGCTCGAGGGAGGTAAATGAAAGGTCTCGTACATCGAATTGAGACAATAACCGTATGATTTCGAGCCTCCTAGAGAGACAAGGCGATGTATAAAGGCCGGCCGATAATAGGCTTTCGCAGAGCGCCAGTCGATCCAAGAAAGAGACCGTCTGCAGAATGATGATTGGTTTTGGCAAATGCATCGATAAAGGCGTCGAGAGAAAATAGAGGTCGTGTTGGGAATCCTGATGCAGCGAAATCTGAAACAAATCGAGTCAGAAATAGGAGCGGGTAATGCCCTCGAGACGACGCACCATGCCCCCATTGAAATGCAATGCAGACTCGAGCCTTATGGGGTCTGATAATGAGCATATCGCGAATTACAAGGCTACTGTTCTTGCGCGATCAGCCAAAAAGGGACTGGACGAGCAAGCCAGTTGACCCAGGCGCAAATCTGATTCCTGAAGGTGGATCATTAGCACGTTTAGAAAGGATAGCAGCTGAAGGCAGACGTACCTTTCTTTATTTATCTATCAGGACGACGTTTGGGTTTGTCATAGTCGTGAAAAGAGCTCGACATCTACAAGACCCAGGGATGCATGGTAACGCGGAACAGTCGCGCAGTGGGCTGATGGCAAGCACAGCATCAATATGATCGAGTTAGGGCCTGGACTGGTCATTCTTGACGTGACGCCCAACGAATCCCTTGTCGTCGGGTGCACCAGAGCGCTGACCGAAATCTAGGAAAAGAACCAGTCAGATTTGGTTGGTATCGGCACCAAGGCATGTCATGATATACCTGGATTCGTTTCTGCAACCCGTTGGATTGCTGGTGGGCTGTAGCACGAAGCGTTGCATTTGGAGAGGAAGAGATGATGCAATTGTTTGGTTGAGCGTGTCACCAGTGTGTCGGGCCGCTGCCATATTCTCACCACGTGACGAGACGCGTCGCGCGTTGTGTTTAAACTCCCGAAGCCTCCTTCACGATATGGATGTTGATATATGTATGACAGGTGCAATTTGACAGTATATACAATTTGACCACAGATATGAGAGCGGAAGCGAGCTGCGGTTTCCTGAAGATGGATCATTAGCACGTTTAGCAAGGATAGCGACTCAAGTCGGACACACCTTTCTTTATTTATCCAACAGCAGCATGTGTTGTCCTACCATATGGGCCAGGATGTCGTGAAACGAGCTGGACATTTACAAGTCTAGGAATGCATTGTGACCCGGAAGGGTCGCGCTTATCGAGAAGCTGCTCGTATCGTGAGGAACGGGCACTGTCGAGTCAGAAGCTGATAATGTGACAAAAGTGGCTCTAGCAGTCCTTTCAGTAAACATAATTCAGGAGAAAAACAAGAACCGACTGACCGTCTGAATCTCAATCGTCAAAGTTGGGCACCCACAAAAGACCTTGCAGAAAATGCAAAGGGAATACAGCATTTGAGCTATGAGCGCCACGGAAATGGCTCGTGCATGACAATGAAGCATTTCGGTGACTGTTCGCGAGAAAATGCCCTCGAGACTGTGGGAATCGACGCTGTGAATGTGCCGATGAAAGTTTTCACAAGAGAGAAGATCTTCGTACGTGCTGATCCTTCTCTGCCTGAATTCTAGTTCATTGTTCCGCAGCGCAGATCCTTCGCCGGGAGCGGAAGGTTTAGGCGTTGTATCCGAGATGCTCAGCGGAATCAGATGTGGATGCTACCAGTAACCATGGCTTCCGAAGACGCCTCGTTCAGAACCCTGCAAAAGGCGATTCGAGTGTGTCTGTTCTTATTTGTTTCCATCTTTCTCTGCCCACGATTTCGCTGAAGGTCTTGACGACTCTGCTTTGCAGGATATTCCTCCACGTTTACCCATCGCCACTGCAATTGCCACTGTTATATTATACCTTGCTCACGATTCAACAAGAACAGTTCATTCATTCGAACATCTGCTCAGAGGAGATCCCTGCTAGGTCATTCCACCTTTCCTTTTCTTGCCTCGTTTGGCTCATCTCATGAAGCTTTCAATCTAGCCACTCCGTCAAGCATATCGGCTTACTCCGTGTTTCTTCGTGTTTAATTCAAGATTCTCGTCGTTCGAGAGGGTTACATGAACGTGAGTGCTCATCCCGGCGAGTCGGTATTGCTCACCTCGACCTTCTCGTCGATCAGCAGGTTCAAAGAGCAAACGACACTGTACCACTAGGTCTAATCACCTTGGTTGGGTGAACGTTCCACAATTCTCAAGCGATTCTGGCATTGATGAGGCGCTATTATGACAACCTTGCTCATTGTCTTTTTGCGCTATCTACCGCTGTCTCGTTTGCTAGATCTCTTTCCATTTCATTTTTCTTCCCTGTAGATCAGTACAAGCTGTCGATCAGCAAAGACAGAAATCCATTCAGGAAAGCTATTTTACGAAACTTATTTTACGATTCTAGCAGCTAAAAGTGGGCTAGGAATTGGTTTTTCCTCCAGTGGAGTCGGACTTACAGTGCCCAATGTAGATCACGTTGATATCCAGGCCAGGACGGGGTAGAACGCTCCGCCCGTGTCCGGTACTGTCCAATATAACAGAATTTCCCCGCCTGGTTCCGCGAAGGACTGATATCAAGTGAGGAATGGATCTGCGAGCTCGGAAGCCATCTTGCAGGGCTTGCCATTCGATCGCCATTCGATCGCCGGCGGCTGTTTCCTCTCTGGGATTCCCATTATTATAGCCAGGAGTGGCACAATAGGATGAAGTCCTGCGGCTGGATGCGGCTCTTTCAGGTCATCAAGTAAGATGTCGAGGCAGTTCGGTGTCATAGCGTTGATGATTTCGTGACCATTGACACAGACATAGAGCTTGAAAATGACCGGATATAAAAGAGAAACTTGGGGAGCTGCCATGGACAGATTGAATTCCGCACAATGGATCCAAATGCGTATCAGGCCTTCGGACAGAAACGACGATGGACTCGGATGAAGTGGCGAAGGGGATGGTGAGATCTCAAGAGGGAGAAATCATGTTATATCCCTTTGCAGTGGAAACATATGCTGTTCATATGCTGTTCAAAGTGCACTTTTATTAATTACCCGGTCTTTTCCCAAAAATAATTTCCCGGGAATCTTTATGAATTTTTCGGGAATCTCTCTGTTCTTCTGTGCCTTCAAGTATCACAATGGAGTCGAGGGGTTAGGAGACCCACCGGGCCATAGCAGAGCGTAAGTCTATTCAAGTTCTCTGACAAGGGTCGAACCTAACAGACATTGATAGAGGCCATTCGAAGGAAGTGATATCTAGTTGCCTAATGTACTCTCATGGTTGAAATATATATTCACTTGATAGCTGAAATCCGAATCACTCCTGAAATTCACGGGATGGATGTCGATCTCCAATCACCGATCCTGACGTTTGATCCGTCTTCTAGCTCCGGACTTAGTCTCAATCCCAGCAGGAGATCAATCGAGCCGCAAGTGAATACACATCCTCAAGTTGTGGTTTTGGAACCGGAGATCTTACAGTTGATGCATTCGAGACTCTCGAATAAGGCGGGCAGCAAGATGTATAATCTGAGCCATTTAGTTGATACAGCGCGTTCTCCTGTTCTCGGGCCGATCTGTTATTCCTGGACTGTTTGGAACTCTGAATTGGAAGACAACTTGCAAGCGTCCAAGTGAACGTGGACAATTCAGCAACTCCGAGTGGCCATTTATGATCCGGTACAGTATTGTGTAACGGCTCCCAGGTTGAACTGCAAGAGCGCCAATATCGTAAGCTCGTTTTCTGTTCCTGTTCTGTCTCGTTAGCAGTGGAGTGGCCATCTTATGTAACTCGACCTATTTGTATGTACCTTTCTCGACATCATGACAACATCAAAATGAAGCTGAATGCGATCAAATGCTCCCTGTGGCGTCCTGTCCCGATCCTCTTACACCTTGATGGTTTTTTCTTCAATCAGATTCATCTCTATGAGGAACAGATATATCTCGCCATCCTTGAACGCCTGTGAAAGTAAATACATTCACTTAGACTCTTATGAAATTCAGTCCTGACCACCATGACTCATGTCGGGCGCTCCGCTGTCCCTGCAAGCATGAAACACGGTCTTCTTCTATTCTGTCGGGGGACCATAGCGGGCCCACTGGATTTCTCCTCTGCTTACTTCTGGCCTGCCGCACCTTCGGCGTTTGCACATCCCTGAAGCTTGAAAATGACCCTGCGCTAATTGACATTCTTCAAGGGATCGCCGAGAATATTCCATTGGATTGGGACGTTATATTGAATCCAGGCCTTGATGTCCCATTGAATTCAGGCTAGACTCAAGACGGCGACTATGTGAACTACCTCTGCATTTCAGGTTCGCAAATAATTTCCCTACGTTTTGCTGCGGACTGACGTACGTACGTACGCGAATACAGTTTCATCTTGCCGCGATTCGGGTTCCTGGCGCTATTTTGGAGTCCCAGAAGTACTTAACAGACGGTATAATGAGTATTCCAAGACATCTTCAGACATCTACCTCACTGTCTAAAGATAAATATCCACCAAGATGCTCAGCTTCGCTAAAACATTCGCCTTCGTCTTGGCTGCGGTCTCTCTCGCCAATGCTGCCTCGACTCCAGCGAGAGATACCGTCTTTCACTGCAGTACGTCTCTCATTTCTCATGTCTTGATGGCACGCTCATTGTAGACCATTCAGGTAGCGACGGAGTCATAGAGCAATGTCCTACAGGATACAGGTGCTGTGGACCTTTCTTCACGCCTTTGGGAGGAACTACAGCTACTGGAACGTTAGTCATTCATTCTCTTTCACCGTGATCACCGTTCTGATGGTTGCTCGTTTGCTAGCTGCTTCGAAGGTACCACCGGAGTTTGCCCGCTTTGAAATCAGTGTCAGATTGTAATTGTCATATTTCCCAAGTCATCCTTGAACAACGCACTTCGAGACAACAGAGTACGATGGATAGCTACTATTATTCATTCGACGACAGTTAGCAGGACCCCTGAATACCCGGGTCTAGGTTGTATCCAAAAAATGGCTTTTCCAAGAAATTTGCCCGGACTTTGCAAAGTCAAGCCAGTGGAAATTTTGCCCGGACTCCGGCTCCTACCTCAAATCGGTCAAAAATTTGCCCGGACTTACGATCCAACCTTTTTTTTTCTAAGTCATGAAATATGGCTTTTTTTTCGTTCTGGGGCTAATATACATTGTTTGCTCCTCTTTCTAACTATCTTCAACTTCTTTGGGACTCGCTTTCTTTGTTAGCTGTGTGACACATCCTCTCAGTTCCGCTTCCCAGACAAATAGCTCATCCAACAGCTTTCCGCAATTCCCAAAGACCTGGAGCTGATTCATTGTGGGACCCGTAATTTTTACTGATGACTCTAGCAATGATAGAAGGAAAGCTCCAGCTGATAAATGTGGATTAGAATATCAGAAAAATCCGGTGCCCTGACTTCGGATCTAACCTGTCATTGTTCTGAAAATTTTGCCCGGATCCGCGATCCAACATCTCCTGCCCTGGCGTCGAATTTGCCCGGATTCTGGGACAACCTCAAGTTCAAATTTGCCCGGACTACGGATACCACCTTAGCCCGGGTAATCAGGGGTCCTCAGTTAGCGCTGCTGTGAGCTTTGGCACTCCAGCTGGAGTCTAGAAAGACATCCGACAAAGCTTGATGTCTATCTTTGATCCGGTTACGTAACTAACGAATCGAGGCAATGGAACAGGTCCTTCCGAGCTGCATGGCTCATTCTGTAACCGCTTTGTAGCTCAGAGAGATAAACTACCGGCAGCGAGATTTCGATAGGTTGTCTCAAGACGAGGATTCATCACGTTATCTACAAAATAGAAAATGAAGACGGTTCTGCAAGGTTAGCCGGAACATGCTACAGAGTAAGAGGTGGCTTCGAGATGGCGCCACGTACAGTAGGATAGCGCGCAGCGAATTGAAACCAAGAAAGTCGCAGATGAATCACATATTGTACTACTTATTTCGACCACATCTTCGGTGACATGTAACAGTGGCCTGTGAAATGAAGTTATGACGCACCTGTACCGCGTAACGGGAGCCCAGTGAGGACCGTTACGTTTGAGAAATCTCAGCTAAAATTTAAAAAAAGTTTTGCCGGCTAGGGAAAAGCTGATTTTTTGCGCCTGCAGCCCTAATTCAGCCTATTATACCTCGAATGACCCGACAAATGACTTCAATGTGTCCTCTTTTGGCCCGATGTGAAGGTCCTGGTAGAGGTATGACCTTCTAACTTGAATGTGAGATTGTAATCCTCTTGCTTGACCCAGCTACACGGAGAGCCGAGGGGCTTCGACCTACTTGGTGTTAACGTTGGGTCGAGTGTCCAAAGAAAGAGTATTTGTAAGCCAGCAGACAAGTGTTAGAAAGCAAGAGGTATGTGTTGAGTCTTGAGTCTTGATAGTGTGAGTTAAGAGCAAGTTAATGGCGTGGATTCAACGGAGGGCATAGGTACATGAACGGCGTGTATTTATACTAAATGGGCTTATGATGAGTAATATGATTCGTATAAGCATTTAACAGCAAGCCATTGTTGGAAGCAAGAAGCGCATACACAGCCTCAAGAAGCACGGCGGGCTTCTTTATTGGGCGATGCCGCATCTCGGCGGATCTGATCTAGATCCATATCTAGATCCCGAAGCTCGGGGTCGGTGATCGCTTGATAAGCCACGATAAGGCTCGTGACCTTGACCATTACACCCGATTTCAGCAAAAGAGGTGTGAGAATGAAGATGTGGGCTCGAGGTAACAGGTAACCTCGACCAGTGAAGATGAAAAAAAATGAAGATGTTGTGTAACGTGTAACATGCTGTGAAGATATGGTCGGAATACTGTAGTACCTGGACAACATCTTCAGTAACATGTAACGGTCGCCTTAGTCTCTCATAGCCTCTAGTACAGGTGGGGAACCGGGGCATTAAATTGTTATGTAAACATTTGCACGTGCCAATCTCGCGTCGCGCTTTCCGGCCTCGTCACTTCTCCATAGACCATGATATTGAGCATGAGGCATGTAAAAAATATAAAGATGATATTTGTCACCAGATATCCAACAAATGTGGCGTGTAATGATGTTCAAATTGTGTCGAGAGGTATCACGTCGTAGGTGCAACGTCATCATGACACATTGAGGTGACATCAGCCGCTGTTTCGATAACCTCTGTTTATCGCTATCCCCTTGATTCCACAACCATACCAACGACCTCGTATAATATTTAGGACCATCTCTGGATGTAAATATCACGAAAAAAGCTCAGGAAAAGGGCGCTGGGACGAGTGCGACATCTGCACGTGCTAGCACTTATGTAAATGTTTACATAACAATCGGATGCTTCGGTTCCCACCCCGCGTCAACAAACAGACTACGGTCGCCTGTGAGATGGAGTTATGACGCACCTGTAACATGTAATACGAGCCGAGTGAAGACTGTTACATTTGAGAAATAATCTCGGCCAAAATTTCAAAAAATTTCGCTGGCTGGGGAGAGCTAATTTTTGGGGCCTGCAGCCCTAAATTCTAATTCAGGCTATTATGCATCAAATCACTTGACAAATGACTATACTGCTCCTCGTTGACAAGTTAAAGAGCACATAGAGTTTGCAAGGTCTTAGGAAGACTACGTGTATCAAAATCTATGGGGGAAGGCTGCAACAGCTCTCAATCAGGGCATCGAAGCTTTGCCACCTTGTCTTCACAAGCCAGTTGAATTTGGTCTTCGGAGTGCCATATATGGTAGGGAAGAGCTCCAAACGGGTTGGGATTACATTGTTCAGACCATGCGAGCGGCCGTTACGGCCAATGGCGGCGTCATCTGGAGCCTTGTGAGTTATGTCACATGCTTATGAGACGCGTATGCACGTGCTGGGAATCATCACCTGAACAAGCGTACATCAGACATTATCAAGGTACAACTAGACATCAAAGATCAATGGTAAGACTTAGACACACATTGAAAGCTTGAAGCCCTGCGGTAGTAAACCGGCACTTTCGCCAGGACAGTAAGGTCAATTTGACGAGTTTCACCAGGATCGCCATGCTTGCTGTCAAGCGAGTCCCCATCCATCATTTTCTGAGAGGTCTGAAACGAATGAAGGGAAATGGGAGTGCATGCATCTGTGAGGAATGGAAACCGAAAAGCGCCTGAATGGTCCTGAGATATCGATCGGTCTGTAGCAATGAAATCATTCTTCAGAGTAAGAATTAGGTCGCCAAGTACTACCTCTGTACATTGATTTCCTAGGTATATTTACACGGGAAAGGACAGTCAGAGGATAAGTATAGAAAGAAAGGTCTGCATATGACAGCCTAGCTCTATTTGTGCGACATTATAACCTCATTCGTCACACGAATGCCATCGTAGTTTCTCTGCTGGTTACCGTACGACTGCTTGCCATATGCATTCGGCGACGGGACGAAAGACGCGAATTGCTGTTGCTGTGCATTCGGTGGTGACTTGAACTCGTGCTGCGATGGCGATTTGAAATCACCCAGCTCGATGTCATTCGGCTTCTGCAAAGTAACGGCTGGTCAGCAGCCATGGTGGAGAATGAATTTGTTTTTTCATACCATGCTCGGAGCAATGTGATGGGACTGAAACAGATGTCTGACTCAATACGTCCCGAGCTATAGTGACAGGAAGTGCTTACCATTCTAACATTAGCCCGGGAATTGTTGAAGGTACTGCTTTCCGAGGTAGCGAAAAGAGCATTTGGGCCTTTACGTGGACCGTTGAAGTTGTACCAGGAATTACGAGCGTTCAACCTGTCGATGTGTTCATATAAGTCTCTGTTCTTGAACAGCTCACCAGGACTTACGAGCTCAGTAACGTATTTGTGTATAGTTTGCTCAGCGAGAGATCCCAACTGAAGAATCTGCGATAGATGAGCCTGGTCAGCAATTATCGGTTGCGAAATACGCACATGGTCGACTCCTAGGGAGGCGTTAGAGGTGAAGAACAGGTGGTGATTCACATACCTTGATGGATACAAATACAATAGCATCCGCGAGGGCAGCAACGGCAGTGAGTGCACCCGTTTGTACAGTGACTGAAACCAGTATGAATGTCTGATCAACATCGGAGCAATCGGACTGCTTACTTAGCATGATTCTGGTAATATAGTCGTCCATATCAGCGAAGCCGCTCTTCTTCTTGGACTGTAATGTGATCAGATCCAATCAGAGGGAGATGAGAGATGGAAATAAAAGTGGATCACAGAGAAGAATCGAAGGCAAGAGAACGTGGAAACAGGAAAGGGATCAGGGCAATACAGCAACATAGGATCGACGAGTCAATCTGATGGACCATTCAAAACACTTACCAGCGCGTAAAAAAGCAAAACAGCGATGGCTACATCACAGACCGCCGATGCAATCAACCATGTTGATGGTGCAGCTGTGAATTGGTTGAACTGCTGAAAGTTCGGCTTTAATGTGACGAACACTGATGTCGCAATACCGCCAGCTGTTCATGATCATTAGTAAGTTCCATCTTCTCATGAGTTATATGTGGAATGGGTTCAGGAAGCAATTGAAGGGAGCAATTGGAGGAGAATCCGAGAGACCCACCGCACGCGACGACAGCAAGTAAGCCGATTCCGGCGGCGGCAAGCATAGACCCGGTGAGAGCTTTGATTCGCCACGCCATAAATAGTTGGACCGGGGTGGATATCGCGACCTAGTTGGGAAAGCGAAACTCAGCAACAAGATCAATCACAAAAGCGACATGATCATTGTAACATCGGCTCATTTGACTAGAGATATCAACTCACAGTGACTGCTCCATCTGGATAGTGGTTTCGTCATTCATTAGTGCAGGAAAGAACAATCAAAGTCGTACCTGCACGGAGAACTGCCAGGACGCAGACGATTAGCAATGAATTCAGCCTGTTTGAGGTCTTTCCATGACTTACATACAGGTGATGTGACCAGAGCCACCTTCTCGCCTTTGAATTGTCAAATGAAACTCTTATGGGTGCTGGTCGTGAGGGACTTGCCAAATTTCAATATCAATGGCTCGTACACGAGAGCGATGTTGAAGCCAGTATTAGCGGTCTCCGCGATGAGGAGATATAGGACCTCGAGCTGGATTAGAGTGGATCATGGTTAAAGCCTCGGAAAGCTCTCACAAGGAGCCGCATCCATAAAGGATCCCTGGGAGAGGGACTGTGAGGGAAGAAGGGTACGAGGAAGTAAGCGGAGACCTTTTTGCCGTTCTGTAATAAATGAACATCTGGATAATTGATTCAGTAGGGGCAAAGAGCCAGAGGAGCGATCGCACCTGCACAAGAGATACCTGGCAGTGGATGATCAGGTCAATGATCTAGGTGCAGTAAACGGAACATACACCATACAGCACAGTGCTGAGGAATGCACCGATAAGAATCGGCCCATATCTTCACAGGTTTAATGAGCATGGATCGGAGACTCTTTGCGTGACTGACATCTGTGCTGGCCCAGGTGGTCCAGACGGCATGATGGATTAGGACGGCGAGAGAGTAGGCTAGTACCGGACCAGGGGCAACCAGAAGGAGGGGGTTTCTAGGAGGAAGAGGAAAAAGACAACGAAGGATGGGAAACGAGGGAGAAGAGAGATTATGTATATCGAAATCATGATCCAGCTGTGTCTGCATCAAGACATCCTTCATTCAAACAGGATCACAGCGCCATGCAAGATCTCCCAGGCTTGGACGACCATCAGCGGCGGGTTCAGGCGCTCGTACAACCATCACATCCGCTTTGATCCCATCTCTCGAGACATACTGTATGTCTACATTGTCGGGAGGTCCGCGGAATTCCGGGAGCGGAGACGAGAGCGCTTTGAACTTTGAACTAGGCAAAGATTCCAACAACCGCGACATTACGCTCCGGCTAACGGAAGCAGTTCCTGATGAACACAGCGTATAGAGGATCTAATGAGAAATAACAAACAGCTTTTTACTGTAGCTTTCCTTGGGCAACGGCGGGATGGATGAACCTTGAAGCTGTGGCCGATACGTGATACAGCAGTGTGTAAGTATGTAGATCGGCAGTTCCAGACCCAAGGGTATAACACTGCCTTCTCCACATTGTTTTTTCATATTTGGTTCCTCTGTCGTACTCGTTTCGGAAGGAAGGTTCTCTGCCTAATCGAGAAGGAAGAAGCCTGATGGAAGTTTCGCTGCCGTGTACGGAGAGCGAGCGTGGCGGAACGTGAGAGATAATCATGTTGATACTTGTTGATAGATGACATAACAGGTGGTGATTCACGATTCAATCTCCGCATTCAGCTGGCGCTGCCGTGGCCTGGCGCGATCATCAAAGTTCTCCTTCCTTCCATCCTTCCAACCAGTCTTCATTCCAGCCTTTCCGGCTGATGCTATCAGGTATGTCCTGCTTCCTGGTTCGAAGGTCCTGCCTGCTGACTCGATGGGCCCGCTTCAGGCTGACTCGGATGCCCGCCAGTTGCGACTCTAGATACCAAGGCATCCTGCTGGGCCTGATTTTCGTCGGTCTGCTCAGCATTGTGATTATCAATATCTTCGGTATGCTCAAAGGTTATGGGTTGTAACTCAATCTCGGCCGGTGTGCCAGGCTGCAAAGCCAATCCTCGCATATTGATCATCATACGTGCAGCCTATACGAGCAGTTCAGTTCGGTCACAGAATACCGGGAAAGAAAGAGACCTACCGCGATGCAAGCGACGACATTGGATGGACTCGGGTCTTCCTTCAGCTTCCAAGCTACGGATAAAGATTCAAACACATACCCAAGTAAGAGAAAACGAAGAAAGTTCCGTCCCAGAAGGAACATGACCAGGTTGGCTGCGAGTAGCGCTATAATCGTTCAACATCAGTGCTGCAATCTCCAATCAACATGACGGCCAGAACTCACTGAACATCAATACGAAATAAACCATCGAGTCTCTTGCGAGTACGAATAGGCTTCAGAAGCAAAATATCCATCAACGGACGGGCTGAATGCTGATGCGAGAAACCTACGTTGGATTCACCGTCGCATATAACAGAATCTTGTGCACCGTCAAGGCCATTATGATCCCTACAGCAAGAACTCAGAACTGGAAGAAACTGTGCGGCTAACTGACCTTCAAAGACAATCGGTGGAATCCTTCAGGTCGGGCCATATCAATCAATTTCGCGTCAGAACATCATACACTTACCAGGACGCCCAAAGGAAGCCTGGGAGGCTGTACAGACATCCGGAAAGAAACGGGCCGCCAGATTGACCTTGAAAACGAAGCGAGATGGATATCAGAAGACGAGCGATAAGCATAAAAGTAGTACGAACTGGTTGTTCTGCTCTCCACGATCGCTGAAACGGCTATCCAAGCACCCATTTCACCTGTCATTCGAATTGAAACCGACACGAGTAGATGCTATGAAATTGGACTTACAGGTGAAGAGAGCTGCCAGAAACCGTAGCATTGACTTCCTATCAAATCAGCGGATATCAAACGGAGTATCAGGCGTCGTCATACATTCGCGTGACTGTCTGGATTTTAATCAGCGTCCTGATGCGATATGTCGGCATTGAAAAGAGCCGATGCTCGCTAAAATCGAAAGGAAGGACTCACAGAGCACCAGGACTCGAATCATAAGAACCAGCTCAACGGTGCCCAAGGCGATTATAGTTGGCCTATGAACCGTTTTAGTGATTGCATACATACCAAAACGCAAGCTATGGTACCATAGAGTCCATTTGGCGAGGAATCGACAACTGATGAGCCATGGTCAGGGACGACGATAAATAGATCAATGAACAAGCTACTCACAGAGATTGCGGTAAATCAAAGAAATCCGGATCTATATCCGTCAATGCGGTGTTATGGCGGTGTAGCTAGACCTACTCAGCCCATCGAAGCTACGATTCCGAAAACATGAGATTGGAAGGATAAATTGAAAGGATGGATGAATAGACCTACAATAACATTATTGGGATGAGATATCTGTTGATCAGGAACAGATATTTTGGCGCACTCCACCGGATTCTGATATCAATCAGGCTTTGGAGCATTCGTCGCGGGAATAGCTTACGTCCACATCGTGGAGATCTGGAAAGTATGTGGAAGTGAGAAACAGGGGTGCCGATATTATATTCCGAACCTCAGATTCCAGAGTCAAGAAATGATCGAAAACAAGGAGTGTCTGTGAGATATGTCAGTGAGCACCGCTCAAAGCGATGTATTCATGTCCCACCAGGAATGCAACTAGGAGTAACTTTTAGCATTGCCACGGTATAACTAGGTTGACTGACTGTTGGCGTACCGCACGGCGCGATAATCCTCAAGATCTCGTATTGTTGAAGGCAAAGCAGACATTTATGAGGACAGGGATGACAATAGAGAGTAAATTTCAAATGTAGTCCAATATATCTATATATATGGAGCTAGCTGGACATCAATGATCGCGGTGGCGTCTGTGGCAGTGAAGCCCTCACGTAGCTCAGATTCTAACATCGTAGTCACAGGAATTGAGATTGAACTGCTAGAGAATTGACTGTGTCGGATGCCTAACGGTGAGATGTCAGCGCGAAATGGGAAAAGATAGGACAATAATAGCCTGTGCTACCTCCTTGTGATAACAATCTTGAATAGTGAGTCTTCGGCTGTGTATGATCGCGGGGACTGAGTCCCCAGCTCTCATGACGACCGTCAACGAGCGGTTTATAACATGGACGCCGATAGAGGGAGGAACCATCAAAAAGCCTTATTTGATGTGTATGAACTCGCTGGGTGATAGCGAACTCAAAATGTATTGTGGTAGCAGGTGTAACATGGGATCAATTATATCCGCAAGGCTTGATCGGTCATCTCGGGGAATACGGTGACAGGGTCCTATATGAATCAGTTCTGACATCCGAAAGGATGAACAGCGTCCAATAACATCAGCAAGATCAAAGATGATGTGTCTAGAGTCCTCTAGCAAGAAGTAAAACACAATCCCTCGCGTCCTCTCCCTGACGAATGCCTTGACTGATTCATCAGACTCCCATTGTACCTCTCGCTCAAGAAACGCCTGCCCCGACATTATACGGGGCCCTGGGTCCTTGTGAAATGATGATAGCATAGCAGTTCTGAAGACCACTGGATATCGCCCTCGAGCGCGTGCCAGTGCTGCTTCGCTCATCGGTGGTTCAATTGAGCATGAAGCCAGGAAGAACCACGACAGAAAGTCCTTCATAATGAAAGGTCCATTGACGATCGAAAATCCAGCTGCAAAACCTCGGTTAAAGCATCGTCGACGAGTAAAAGCGAGGTACATACCTGATGGTGGTCGGCACTTATGCATATGAAGGGCGATCCAATCTTCTTTCTGACATTCCTTGGAGTACAGCTATTTCGGTAAAGATAGACATATTTTGAAGCACCCAGATATAAATAATTTTGTTTCGTCCGGCTTGCGCCAAATATCGCTGAGAAAGCAATTCGGTCCATATCTTAAGTTCTGGCAAGTTCCATGATCCTCTGAACATTTGATCGAGGCCCTATCTTGAGATAACTGTGGTTCCCTTGTTGATTTCTCTACAACTAGGCTGTAGGGCCATTAGTTGGTGGGGCGATGATGCAAAAGTTAACAAAAAGAGTAATGGAGGCAAACAATACTAAGCAAACTTATTTCTGTTACATTGCTCCACAATATGTCTATCGTTACCGAAATAGCTGTAGTAGTGGACCTGTAGACAACCTCCACAGGCTGTGGCGAGATTCACAGGGTTTCCATCCTAGGGCACTACGAAGAAGTTCAGTTTGAAGTATCCAGGAGCGATAATACAGTCACCGACTTTGCTGTTACCGCAAATCCTACGCGACGAGAGCTTGTATTATATCCGAGGATGAAGTATCGAATTCATAGACTGATGAAACAAGTACCACGACGCGAAATCGGATTCTGATCTCTGGGAATGGTACGATAATGTGGCCCGTCCAGCCAGCGTCGCGTTGCTCGAAACACCAGCGGATGAGCCATGACTGGCTGAAGGACCTTGAGAGTTCGGACATATTTCTGGATAACATCATTCTTTGTTCTGGATTTGCGCAAGATCAAAGAGAAGTTTGGCCATAATAAACTGCAAAAAATCAAATTCGTGCGAAGTTGACATTTTGTGAGGGTTTTTCTTGTGAAGTTGACATTCGGTCAGGCTTTTTGATGGTTGAGATTTCAACATTTTCATGTGAAGTTGTAAAATTTAGTGAAATTGGTGAGAAGTTCTGAATGCTGCAAAGTTAGCATGCTCTGGCTTACCACACCTGATTTTCTGATGTCAAGTCGACTTGGGCGAGATTTGCACCGGTGACCGCGAGATAGTTCATGTGACAGTTTCTGTAAGACAGCATCACGCACCGCTTTCTGGTTTGTTTAAATCTCCATGAGTGTCAGACATAGGGCCAGCAGGTCTGGCTCTCTTGATTTCCATTCTGTCTCCTCTGTTGCTGGTGTTGTGCCATTGCATCTGCCAGTGTAATAATGCGGAAAGCCCAGCTTTCCCCTAGACCACATATTTTTAGTCTCTCCTAGAGTCCTAGACAGACTCGTTATGATCAACAAGTTGATACATATTTTCTGGGAGCAGCATCTTCTTTGACGCGTTTTTCACACTTTCCCACTCAAATACGTTCAGGTGTGTTGCATTAATTCTCTGACTGGTCACAAGCAACCTTGTTGATTTTGAACGCATTGCTCACCCTTGAATTCTTCTGTCAAATCTTCCATTACCTCAACTCACTCGAGCTCTTTGATCTACAGAGTGATGTTCATTGCATCTGTCTCTACATTGTTTTCCATCCCCGTATTCAAGCCTCTTTGGACCAAACTCTCACGTCTTGGAACCTGCATAAGATGAGCACAGAACATTCAAAAACTCCTGAGTCAATCTACGCACTGAGCAGAACCAAAGCCATTAATCGTGGATATTGGAGTGGTGATCCAGGTGACGACATTGAGACTGCCTCATGTCTGAACTATGGGAGGGATTCAGAGAACAAACTTGGTCCACCAATGGACGAGCTTCGCAATGATCCAATTGCCCCAATATGAGCAGACTATACTTCAGTCGAGGAAGAGCGGCAGGATGGTTTTGTCAATGATGACAATGAAATTGCGACCAGGCGGGAGCTTCTAGAGGGACTTGATGTGATGCAGAACAACAATAATTGGGGTATTGATATATATTGCCAGGCAGTTACGAGGCCCATTTATGGGCTGGTCACCTATCCATTTTCCCATCCGCCACCGGTTAATTCCGGCACCGGTACCCGATCGATATACAAGTTATTCATGCGCAATTCATGGTCATTGTTTCTGAAGTTACTTGTTTGTCTTATCCTCAGTCTTGAGCTCACCAGGGCATTGTTAAGAATTCTTCTTTTAGCATCACAACCGTCTGTCCGGTAAGTATTGGATGAGTGTGTATCTTCAATGCACTCATTCCTTACTGCTGTCTTCATCGCTCTGTGTACAAGTATCATATTGACTTGTTCACATCCCTGCATAAGTGAATAAAAACCCATGGGGACTCCTATCCGCCACCGTAGGGTGGGCTCTAACAGACTGGTTCTGCTAATGGAGAGCTGTTTGGGCATCGATGAATAAATAAATATATTATCGTTCTTCTATGTCTGCCCTGAGCTGGTGCTTGAATTACCTGGCGCAGACAGCGCCATCCTGAATGTAATAATGCACTGATTTGATGGTAATTGTGAAGCACCGTGAGGTTAATACATCCTCTTTCAAGTCCTTTCCATCTGCGCGACCTAGGCGGGGTGCTCGAGTCATCATTTGAGACCTGGCAGACGCCCAGCTTGGGAGAAAGCGATGGTTTCAGGAGACCGAGTGCATCTGGGAAGAGAAAGCTCTATGTTTCCTGCACAGCATCACGCGAGGCTGGTCACATTTTCTGATTTTGAACAGCTTTGCGTGCCTCTATTTCACGTCCACAACCTCTTTTGACAGAACTTGGAGCGGCTCAATGGAAAATTGAAGATGTAAGAAGACTCGCCGAGTCCGATCTTGACTGACTCATTATCAAGTTGATTCAGGGCTTCACTCTGTTTCCCGCCGATCATTGGCTCGATATCACAGAGTTGATATGGTTAGTGCCGTAGGTTAGGGTTATATTATGGAGGAACAAGAGAGTCATATCCTTCGAAAGAAATGTCTAATCATGACAGCTAAATCTTAGCCATCTGTCACAGAATTTGAGGAGCGAGCATCGAAGCCACAGATAGAAAGTGATGACACATCGGAATCCGAAAACAGTCAAGATCACCCGAAGAAACACAAGTTCATTCCTGGTGAGTGTTGTATGTGATCCCAGAGATGAACCACAGTTATATCCACGGATATAGCACTATTTGATTCAATCATGAACAAGATCATATCCTCCAAATCGAGACTAACTCCTACAGAAAACATGGAGAACTTCACTCGAGTGAAACGGACGCGTCAACGTCACGTGCTGGGAATATCTTCCGACCCGACTCGCTCAGCGCCAATCGCGACCAAACAAGTGCCTCTGTTCCCTTCCACCGACGCGGCAGCTCGTGCTGGAGTCAACCAACAAGAGATCTGTCTTGCTAGTCGATTCACATCTATTGTGGATGTGTTCAGTGCCAGTGGTAACGAAGAATTACTACCCGTCCTTGGCTCATACTTTCTTGGGTGTAACCGTGTACCCCTGTGCTGCGCTAGAAGGACAGTTTCTTCAACGTTTCGTGTTCAAAATGTCGATTCCTCACGGTCTCCACTGCCATTTGGCCAGCCTACATATCTCTGAGTGCGGAATACCATTGTGGTCTGATATTCATCCGAATCCCTTCATTAACTGCAATCTTTGTTGGCTTGGCTTGGCCTCATACAGATAGACATGCATGTTCCGGGGATCCTAACGCATTTGGGCGACGACACGTTGACTTGGGCCTCGGCCCATGCGACACGTGTGCTTTTCACATGCTATGAAGGGAGGTTTCTGCGTGCCAAGTTGATGTGCAACGACGCTCGTCTTGGCGACGGAATCTACCAATGCGCTGTTCATACAGGAAATACGACTCTCGAAACCTCAGTCAGAGCGGATGATATTGCGTTATCGAACTATGTTTATGACTTCAAATGGCGTTTTTCCAAGAGAGGTCAGTAATTGATTATCCTCGTAGGTGACATCGAGGACTGATTGTGCAATTCAAGAAGCTTCTCCGAGTTACCTTGGGCTCGTCGGAGAGCCATATTTTTTCCCTTTCGTCTTTTGTCAACGACGCTTGGCGGACATTTATCGTGTACTTGCCAAGGTCGGGACTCAAGTTGAGCCTTTTTCGTACGTGTCATCCTTTACGGTGAATCTTCTTCTCATCTGCTCGTCGATCTATAAAGGCCCACTCGAGCATCCAGAAAATTCAAACCGTCTTCTCGCAAGATGTTTACCGGCAAAGCTTTCTTCGCTCTGCTCTTTGCAGCCTTTTCTCTTGCAGCTGATGTCAAAGTCACCTTCAATGTCGATAATACTGTCGTTGCACCCGATGGCTTTGCTCGAGCCGGCGTCATTGTTAACGGGATATTCCCTGGTACTCTGATTCAAGCCCAGAAGGTTCGAACGGTCGTATATTCCGATGAACGGTGTATTAATTGAGTTTTAATAGGACGATGTCTTGCATATAACCACGAACAATTTGCTCACGGATCCTACCATGAGACGCAGTCTGACCATTCATTGGCATGGACTGGTATGTATCCCTCTATTGTTCGATATCTTCATAATTTCTCGCCCAATTACAGTTCCAGTTCAAAACTGCTTCTGAAGATGGACGTGAGCCCCTGATATGATCATACATAACTTGAGTACTGAATCAACTGCATACAGCTGCCTTTGTCAATCAATGCCCGGGTTCGTTATCTCAGACGCTCATCTTGGACTGACACTGACAATTATGCAGTGGCGCCGAACCATACCTATACATATGATAGTGAGTCTTTCGAGCACCGATGAGAGCTGTGCTGAAATCTCTCAGTTCCTTTGAATGGCCAATCGGGCACCTACTGGGTAGTGTCATTCCTGGGACCGTTCAATTCGTGCTGACCATCAGAATCAAGTACCACTCCCACTTGGCTAGGTCTGAAGCTTTTCAATTCTTCAATACTTGAGTTACTGACGTTTATCCCAGTCAATATGTCGATGGATTCCGAGGAGCTCTCATTGTCTATGGTACGACTTTTCGCTGCTCCAAGCATTGTTGTTGATCTGTAATCCCTCGCCAGATCCCGAGGACCCTGCTCTTCCGCTTTACGATGTCGACGACGCCTCTACTGTAGTCACTCTCGCAGGTCTGTACCACATTGTCCTCCAGATTCGATCGCTGATTCATGACCAGACTGGTACCATCTTCCAGCCATTGGAATAGAAGAAGCTTTCATAAAGACTGCGCCCTTCCACGAACCCGTAAGTGGCCAAATTTTCTGCCATGTTAATAGTTGCAACTTTGGCACAGATCATGGACAGTGGCCTGATCAATGGTGCCGGAAGATTCAACGTATGTGTGCAATATTCCAATGGACTGTAGACTGATTCATCTCAGGGCGGACCTAAAGTCGCTCTTTCTCGTGTCAATGTTGTTCCTGGTAAGTTGCACGCGACTCTCTGTGTTGGTATAGTGATTGAGCAAGGATAGGAAAACGCTACCGATTCCGTATCATCAATATCTCAGCCTATGCCTATTTCACATTCTCGATCCAAGGACACAGGATGACGATCATCGAGGTATTTGCTCAGTTTGATCAGATTCAATCTTGCTCAATAGCACTCAGGTCGACGGAGTAAACCACCAGCCGTTGACAGTCGATGCATTTGACATATATCCTGCACAAAGGTATAGCTTGCGCTCTGGGCCATTGAAGTTGCTGAGTCTCTTTCAAGGTACTCTGTTGTAGTCGAAGCCAACCAACCCGTCGACAACTACTGGATCCGTGGACCGATGACCTTGAAACACGCAGGTGTGTGGTAGAATCCTCGTCATGGACATATCTCATTGCTGGTATAGCTGACAATGCCAACCGTGAGTCCATAGGATCGAGCTTTCGACAAATTAGGCTGAAAGTTCCCAAGTGGACCCAGATAATGTCTACGCAGTATTCCATTATGAAGGAGCTCCAGATACCGAGCCTACGACGAAACCGGACATGTTGGCGGCAGCTGTGACCCTTCTGGAAGAATACCAGTTACGCCCTCTGGATAATGCTCCAGCACCTGGAGGTAACGCACCGGCCGATCATGTCATTGATCTCAAATTTGGCGAAGATATCAGCACTGGCGTCAATCAGGTCCGTTTCAGCCCTCGAATTCATGCAGGAACTCAAAGTATGTACAGTGGTTCATCAACGATATCAGCTATGTTCCGCCTACATTCCCGACACTTTATAACATCATGGAGAACAACTTTACTATGGCGTCTCAGTTCTCTGTCACTGAGAATACATTTGTATTGACTGCTAACGAGACTGTAGAGTTGGTTATCCATGGAAGTGATCACGGTCATGTTCAGTGAGCAAGCCTTTCATTTATTCTGCCACGGTTCACGGTTTTGACATCTACAGCCCATTCCATCTTCACGGACACGCCTTTTCTATCATCCAGAGTATGGATGGTCCAGCCAATTATGTTAACCCACCTCGGCGAGATGTCATTGGCGTTGGAGGTCAAATATCATTCCTCATCTATGAGCCAAGAATTCGGACTGACAGTCTCTCCTAGGTTCTACGGTCATAATCCGCTTCAAGGCCGATAACCCAGGTCAGAAGTTCTACTATCATATCCGATTGGACGCTGAACCCACTCTCTAATACAGGACCCTGGTTCCGTACGTCCTGATATTATCATTTCTCTTCAGCTGATGCTTATTCTCTGACGCAGTCCACTGCCACATCGGTAAGACGACGCCTCTGGTATTGATCATTTCTAACGTACTCGAAATAGATTGGCACCTCACATCTGGTATGTTATGTTCTTCTCTCCGCCATAGAATGACCCTCAATGCTATTTCGACCTAGGTCTCGCAGTCGTTTTCGCCGAAGCACCTACGGAGCAGCTGAGCGGAGCCCACGAGCAGATCATAAAGCAATCGTGGGTCGATCTCTGCAGCATCTACGAAAATCTGCCTCCGGAGCTTCAGTAGGCGAGAATGTCTAGTCTCAGACCATCCTGATTATTTGCCACGCATTCAATTTTTATTCGGTAGTACTTACTTATTACTCCACTCGTGTTTTTGTGTTTCCGGATCTATATATGGATTTTGAGTTGAGTTGAGGCTCCCTGGAGTAAAAGATCTAGCTAGTGTGCCCCCATCAGCACTGGTAGACAAAGAATTCGATGACATACCCTCAGCAGCCTCCGAAGACCCCTCCGGTTCGGATCAAATTCGGAGGAGACCACGTGCATCGACCAAGCTTGCCAAAGACGATGTCCCCTTCGGTTCTTGTCCTATCTCGGCTCTGTCTTCCAGGTTTCGTTGGTCATTTCCGTCCAATAAGTCATGAATAATGGTTCGTCGATCTCTTTTTCGTGAATGCGCGTCTGATGCGTTTTTCCAGGTCGGATGGTCCAGTGGCTTTTTTCAGGCGGTCGTAAATACTTTCGTCACCACAGCCGCCGTCTCATGATTGTCTTTTATTCCTGGAGGCGATATTGCCTGGCTGCTTCATGGTCAGCCTGTCCTAGGGATCCTCTGCTTGACGATTCTCCTACGAATCTGATATAGCGGTATGTGCTTTTTCATTGTCTGTCGGCATTTATGACACCAGATACCTGTAGGCGACGCTCATGGACCGACAATCCAACGACGTTGACCGCTTATCTGCATTCCCATTCCCCTGCGAAATCGCGAGCATCATGTCTCACCCCAGCCGAACCAGAGTGCATCGACGACATCGATTCCAGCGACACAATCAACTGGCGCTATAGCCGACCCATGGCCCTCGGCTTTATGAGCGTCTTTTAGGATATAGCTGGACGTCGAGAATGGAGCCGTTGGGCATCGTGAGCTTCTACAGTCGTCAAGGTACATCTCCTCCCTCTGTCCGTTTTCCTTGTCTTGACATCGTCTTAGAGACCATCTCTTTCTCCAATGGCCGCCACTATTCTGGGCCTCGTTGGACGGGGCCTGTGCAAAGCTGGATGCGAAGCGAGAGCTGGTAAGATACTATTGGCAGCCATCTACAGAAGCACCAAGTATGCATTTCTACGTCGTGGGATGCATCTTTTTTGACATTGTCGTAGCTTTTGCCACAATCTCTTCTATGGATTCCTACCAATCGGGTTCACAGTATAATTCCTCGACTGCGGCCAGGAAGCGGGTGTCGGTCGATGAGCGACCATGAAAGCTGAAGACGAGGACAGAGATATGAAATTGGGCTTGGAATTGGGAGAATCGGTACGTCTTGTCCCGCTCAATGTCGACTTTCTCATCGATATTGCTCCAGTTCCCTTCATATCGCTCGTGACCTTCGTTTGGTGATGTTCCACAGCTTGATTTGAACCCTTGCCGTCGACTCCCGAAAGCTCTTATGTCAAGCTCTGGCCAATCAATGGCATTTCAGCATCGACAATCATCCATCAGGCGAACTGGTCCGGCAGAGAAACTCGGCTGAAGCATGCCTCTCAGCCTCTTAGGCGTCTTCTCGATCGCTCGAAGCCGAGCATCGCTTTGCAGTATGTCTGCTCCTTATCTTATTCTGAACAGTCTCGACCTCGCTGTAGGATTCTTCTGTATCGCCGCCCCATCTCCTTGCCAGAATGATCGCCATTGCGAAATGGTATTCGTCGCCTGGTTCAACCAGGTTATCTCAGTGCTCAGTCTGGTCGATCGACATCTCTAGAGAGGAGGCTGGATGAGATTCGATGCTCTGGCTTTCGATAGAAGAATAAGGTATGGACAAGTTTCTGAGCCTATCATATATCTTGTTGATCTTCTCGTAGTTTCGCCGACAACCTCTCATTCTGTGACAAAGGTTCGTCCCATCTAGTTCAGCGTGAGTCTCGTTGACGTCGTTCTAGTCTCAGAAGCATTACGGACCCAGATGTGCTCGGGAACACAGGCCCGCCATTTCTCGGTCTAGCCTCTTCCAGCATCGCCCTGAGACTCTTCGTTTCGCAAAGGGCGATTCAGCGGTTGGCTCGCAATTCGTATAGACTAATCTAGGTCCGGTCGATCCGCCTTTGTCGGCGACATCCCGCTGTGCGAGCGCAGTGCAAGCTAATAGCACGTGGCTGTGCCGATACTTGGCTGTTGTTTGGGCATCACCGATCCAATTGGTTGGCAGCCGGTATACTATCTTTAAACTCTACTGAATCGTCATCGCTCGGAGCGAATTATACTGTTGTCGTATGATCAATCATATGGTCATTGGTCAGAAGCATCCCCGAAGGCTAAAAATAGAACCCGTGATCCGAGAGTATTCAAACTGTTCGGCCGCGTCGTTTTCGGTAGTTCTACGGATTTGGTTGGCAACGAACATTGTCATGTGGGTAATACGCATTCGCCGAGAATTGCAGATATAAAGGTGCTCCTACTATCTCAAAGTGTTCGAAATCTGGCTCAAGTCGCAGGAATCAAGTATAAATCTGTCTCCAAGAGCTCCGGATAATCGATGACATTGCGCTCGAGAATCGTGCATCGACAGGAACCGACAAGCTTCCGAAAATGACCAGAAAATAACACGCGTTGACTCCACGCTACAGTATATAACATCGTCGCCGCAGATCGTGTCCAATTCAATCAGGCATGAAGTCGTTCTCTGTTCTCATTGCTCTTGCTGCTCTGACCGCCAGGGTTTCTGCCCACTGTACCTTCTATTCTCGCCCTCACTCACACGCATACTGAACGCTGGGCAGATGTCTGGCCGCAGTTCATAGTCGGAGGTACCAACACAACTGCATGGCAATACGTTCGGCAAGTCCTTCAATGCTGTTAAGATTGATGCACCTGACAGTTTACGCTCAGCCAAACCAATAATTGGCAAGACTTGAATCCGGTAATAGCATAGTCCCTTTTCAATCCTCAGCATCTCAAGATTTGAGCTAGATGACGGATGTGTCCAGCACTGACGTACGATGCTACGACTCCTTGGAGCCCGGAACGGCGTCGACCATCAGTGTCGCTGCCGGATCAACTGTTGGATTTACTGTCTCTGGCAACCCTTCAAACCTTTACCATGCAGGCGTAAGTGCTCCTTTGTATCGCGTATATAGCCACTGACATCTCTCCTTAGGTGTTGAATGTGTACATGGCCAAAGCACCGACTGGGACCGATGTCGCGAACTGGGACGGTTCCGGTACCGTATGGTTCAAGGTGCGATATTTTAGTTAGAATTCATTGTTGCACACTCAGTTTATTGGCAGATCTACCAAATTTCCGCAGTAACTGACGGCGGAACCTCTATCACTTTCCCTACCACCGGTCAGTTTCCCTAAGCTCGCTCGCTGTGGCATACCAAACTGGCTACAGGAATGACTGAAGTGACGTTCCCGATTCCCCCTCAGACTCCTTCCGGACAGTAAGCCTATTGAACATATTCTTCAGTGAGGTTGCTCAAAAATCACAGATATCTGATTCGTACTGAACACATTGCCATACACTCGGCTTCATCCTTCGGTGGCGCTCAGTTCTACATCGCTTGCGCCCAGGTTCAGGTTTGTCCAAGTTCCTCCGAGTCTTGTCTGCAATAAATCCGACTCATCTCTCCATCAGGTCACAAATGGTTAGTATTTGCCATCCCAAGCCCGAGTCTCATGTTCACTGGTCAACTCAAGGTGGAACCGGAACCCCTGGGCCACTCGTTGCATTCCCGGGGGCATACACTGTATGTACTATTGGAGCAATTCGTCTTTGATGTTGCTAACTGTTGGGTGAATTGTAGGGAAATGTAAGCTTTGGTTCCGTGGTGGACTCGCGTAACTTGATTGATCTATCGCCTTACAGGAGCCAGGCATTCTGTGAGTCGAATCGAGAATCCAAGCTTCCGCTAATCGCTTTGTCGACATCAGAATTGATATCTATTATCCTATCCCAACGACTTACATTCAAGTGAGGACTGGGCTGTTCAATCACCGTTATTGCTCTGACCTTTGATACAGCCTGGTCCTGCAGTGTGGACTGGTGGAGCGGTAGGATATCTTTTACTGGTGAAAACGATGTATTCACTTTCGTAGTCCTCGCCACCGGTCACCGGGTCTACAGGTCCCACTACGACGAAACCCGCATCCACTACGACCAAGGCCACAACCACCTCAACAAGCACAACCTCATCAAGCACCGGTGCTGCACAGTACGCGCAGTGCGGTGGGCAAGGGTCAGTGTTCTAAGTATCCAGTATCCCGAGACTCACGATGTACATGTATTGCGTTTATAGCTGGTCTGGCCCGACAACTTGGTAAGTGTATTTCGTCATCGTCTTTCAGCCATTGAATGTTTTGGATTTAGTGTCTCTCCATTCAAATGCACTGCGACGAATGGTGAGCAGATCTACTTGTCTCGCAGAATATCACTTATTGGTTCACCCAGCATACTATTCACAATGCTTGTGAACATGTTGATTTTGGTGTCAGGAAAGAGACTTCAGTCGTAGTCTAAATACCATGTACCACTTGGATTCAGCTCAATCTTTGCAATATTTGATATACTCTTGATATGACCTGTGTCCTGTATTAGTCCTTTATTTCTGAGAGACATGTCGTTCTCTCGTGGGCAAGGAACTTGGAAGCAATTATATTGCGGCGTCAACAACGTAGCATCAGCAAGATGACAAATAACTTTTTGCGCTTTTTTGGGCCTGTAAACACGCAAAAAAGCGCAAAAACACGCAAAAAACACGCTGAAATACGTAAAATACGTAAAAAGCCAAAACACGCCACTTTTTATGTCCAAAATCCTACAAGCGGATGACCGCAGACAATGCAAAAAGTTAGGCTATGGCAAGAATATTGCCCCCAGCTTGTCAAGTGGCCTGTAGCTCACTTCCCTAGTACTTGTCCAGATAGTTTTGAGTGGTTTCTGTGCAACAGGTCTGCTCGTTGCCACGAGTCGAGGACATGACAGCCGTGAGAGCGTGACCACGGCGACGACGATCAGGACCCTTTCCGGCATCCCACAGATGCCGATCAGCGTCATAAAGCTCTCACGTCCCTTGCTGAGACGATACATGGCCTCGAATTAAGCTTCCCGCCCTTCATGGGCTGCTTTGATTATCTTGCGCTTTTTACAAGCTGAAATGCGCAAAAAGATGACAAGTTATTTGCAATTTTGCTGATGCTACATCAGTAGTAGTAGTAGTAGTAGTAGTAGTTTATTACGCAGCATGGGCCCTCAAAGTACCACCCGGCCGGGCCTAAGTGCAGGACGGAATAAACTACTGTAACGATAGAACCCCGAACATACAATCCGATCTTTCCACTCAAGAATGGAGTAGAAGTGTATGCTCGTTGTGCCTCATAAGCTAGATCTTCTACGACGCTTACTCGTCCAGCGCCAGTTGAGTAGAAGCGTTGCTTCAGGAAATCTTGAATTCGTGACAATAGGTTGATCAATCTGTGAGACTTGTCCAAGCGCTGAGTTTCACCGGAGCGGAACTGCGCGGAAAACGGTGAACACATTATAGACAAATTTTGCCATGCATCAGCAAAATTGCAAATAACTTGTCATCTTTTTGCGCATTTCAGCTTGTAAAAAGCGCAAGATAATCAAAGCAGCCCATGAAGGGCGGGAAGCTTAATTCGAGGCCATGTATCGTCTCAGCAAGGGACGTGAGAGCTTTATGACGCTGATCGGCATCTGTGGGATGCCGGAAAGGGTCCTGATCGTCGTCGCCGTGGTCACGCTCTCACGGCTGTCATGTCCTCGACTCGTGGCAACGAGCAGACCTGTTGCACAGAAACCACTCAAAACTATCTGGACAAGTACTAGGGAAGTGAGCTACAGGCCACTTGACAAGCTGGGGGCAATATTCTTGCCATAGCCTAACTTTTTGCATTGTCTGCGGTCATCCGCTTGTAGGATTTTGGACATAAAAAGTGGCGTGTTTTGGCTTTTTACGTATTTTACGTATTTCAGCGTGTTTTTTGCGTGTTTTTTGCGCTTTTTTGCGTGTTTACAGGCCCAAAAAAGCGCAAAAAGTTATTTGTCATCTTGCTGATGTGGGCGTCACTGTGGTCCGATTGAATATGAGGTATTTTGTCAGAGACAGAATGTCACCTGAATCTGTATGACGTCCATGAGACATGATCCTCAATTCGTTCAAAAAGTTGTGCGAATCAAGGTGAGCTCGATATTGCCAATGCAGCGGAGGAGTGCATATTCTGGAGTTGCGGGTGGGGGGCGTGACAGGGGCGACATAACCTCTGATTTGGAGATAATCGGTCTCCGGAGTATCTCATGGTTTCGGATGCCAAAAGATGACCTGTTATTAGCAGCCTCGCGATGGCGTGGCCATGCTTTTGAATTGCTACTAGCATCAAGTAGTGCTAGGCTCGTAACCAGCCTCTCTGACGCGGCAAGAGGAAAACCTCCTCAGAGAGGCTGGGATCACGGCTAATGCCGTGGGTGATGGAGCTTAGCGTGATAGCAATGAGCAAGGGGTGCGCATCGGTCATCTCGGGGACACGGGCTTGGGGAGGAGGGGGGTGTCCTAGGCCCTTAACAGAAGTTTTGCAACATAAGATTTTTGTCTGATATTTCAATGTAAGTAGTATTATTTGAGCTTTTAGTATATACAATTACAGCTATTGCCATTATAAGAGGTCACCGGCAAGATCTTGCTTGTGATAGGTTCTGCCAGATTTGGAAGCTTAGTCATCATTGCAGTCATCGGTATCATGTCATCAAGTTGCCAAACTTCACCTGCTGAAGTATAAAACCAGTGAATAATGTCAATTTAAGGCTCATGGACAGAGCAGGGTCATATATGCATTGTAGACTGTTTTAAGACAAATCCAAATGCGGAACTTCGCGAAGGATGTGGAAACAGGAAGAAACACGTGATTTTCTGTGAGAATATTCTTCCCAATATAGTAGGGCGGTGGGGGGAGGGGGTCCAGAGGCCCTTAACAGCGAAAATCAACGCCATGTCTGTGAGAGAAAAAAATGCATACCTCTTGGCAATGAGTCTGCTTTATACAGTATATCAATGCTGGGGCGATTGGCAGTCAAGCATACCTGGGCATATTTCAAAGTAGAACAGAGTCTAGACAGCTAAATAGCAGTAATAAAGAATTTAGCCCGAGCTGATACAAACAGCTAATAGAGGGTCGGTCGGACTAAAGTAATGCGTAGAATAGGGTCCGTGTCTCAAAAGAGCCATCGGGCATTGATCAGTGTTTTGTGGAATGGGCCGGTTCCACTCTCTAAAATGGGATTTTTTCACGCCCTGGCCATCAGTAAAATGTCCATTTACTTGTGCGCTTTTTGCGTATTTTGACATGTGAAATCTAGAATGAGAAACTTCCAGCAAGGTATGGGATGGATATTCTTTGGTACCATCCCAGAGTCTGTACGAACACTCCGAAGCCAGTGGGAGCAATGGTGTGGTCACCGGAAGCGACCCTGCCTGTCATCACGTAAAGGTCATGGCTGTCAATCGACATCGACGACCAACCTTTCACAAAATTTGGAACCAGACACTTTGGCAAAGCTTAGGGGAACAACAGTGAGGGATATTATACTTGGGGGAGTCACAGTTTAGTTGTCATTTCCATGGATTGCTGGATTTGGATTGTTGCGCTTTTTAAAATCTACATAGACTCAACATTTTTCGCTTGCTACTTTTTACGTATTTTACGTATTTTTGCGTTTGTTTGCGTTTGTACAAGCACCGCAAGTATTTTGACAGTTTACTGATGTGGTGTTCCAACCATCCCAATGTTCAGCCTGGAAACGCTTTTGACTCGACGCAACCCAATCGTGCATCAGCACGTGACGGAAATAATTAGTAACTCGTTTCACGTGTTGATTGCGGCGCTTAGCAACCGCCACCACAAAATGAACCTTGAGTTTGCTTCACGCCTTATCGAAAAGGCCTCTCATAATCCGGTCAGTCCCATTCGCTATAGATAAATCTTCTCAATGATTTAACATTCAACCGTCATAGATCGACGCGGGCACATTAAAGCTCCTTCTTCCAGCCGTTTTCGCGGTGTTGCAAAGCCTTGTCCCCCCTTTCACTCCTGAAATGTCAGAGGAAGAACTAAGGAAGGTCGCGATATTCCCCAGTATCTTGTCATCTCTGCTGGTTTTACAAGCAATTGACGTCCCTGAAAAGACATACATTGTCCTGGCCAAGGACAGCTTTATGCAGGAACAGAATCAAGCTAACCTCACCAAATGGTTGGATTTTACTACGGCCATAGTCGAGACAGATATCTATCTCGGCTCTTCCACACCAGAGCTACATTCCATCTCATGCGCCCGAGCGATCACGGTGATTGCTCGGTTCGGGTCCCTTTACACACCAATCAATGGCCGTGGGACCCCCTTCAACGACCTTACTCCCTCGGCGATTTTCCAGAATTTGCTCGCTCGCCTTTGGCTAGTGGGTATTCGAAATCGCTCGAGCGCTCTCGAGAGAGCGGAAATGATTGCTCCAACTATGGACAATCCCAAATTTATCCACTTCATAACAACACTAAACAGCAACCCGAACTCTATTTCAGACTGTTTGGAATGCATTTTGCATAGTCTGACCTCCAGAGAGCTGACGAGTGCCGTTTGTCGTGCCGCCATCTCCTTGATGTGTGGGACCGGCCCTTATAAATCTCCACTTGATTCAGATGCTCCAGCACCTGCCTCCGTCTCCCTTCAGAAACGATTCTACTCTGAGGGATCAGTCCCAATCACAGCCAAGATTCTGTGTCACCTTGCTAAGTTTTCTCCCTCACGCCTGGTCCAGCCCGTCCCACTGAATATTGCATATCGCTGTGCCAAATACCTTGGCTACATGTGCCTGACGTTTGGGGGCCCAGCCGTCATACAGGCCACTCGCAGAGACATCATTGGAAGTCTTCTTGCCATTCGTGGCGCTCATCTGAAGGTGTCAGAAATTGAGGGCGACGCCGCCATCAATTTCAAGACACATTCTGACATTGAAGACTTCGTCGGATCGATGCACTTGATCCTGGCCAATATCTCGATCTACTTGACCGATGCTGATGCTCTCCACCAGGTTCGGAAATGGTACAGGGGATCTGTAATTGACGAGACGTCTGGACTTCCGAAAGGAATCATCGAAGAAACCAAGGATTTCCATAATGAGGTGACTGGTCGACTAGCTGAGAGAACAGCTTTCAAGGTCTCTCCTGATCATGGATGTGAATACTCCCAGGTCGGTCAGTCGGTTCTTCCGTGCTCGTCACTGAAGCACTATTTCCAGTGTTCCTCGCCTTCAGTGCCACTTCGAGCTTTGAAAAAATGTGCAAATTGTTGGCAAGCTTATTACTGCAGTGGAATCTGCCAGCGGGCTGACTGGAAGCGTCACCGCAATACCTGTAGCACACCATCAGGTTTTCTGTTTTCTTCAACCTTTTTCTATCTTTGCTTATACTTTCCAATAGGTTATCCTCCCACCAGGATCGACAGATTTGCTAGACATTGTGCGTGTGCGGACATATCCCGAAAACTACAAGAGGATGCCTTCCTTGGGAAATTCAAAGACACGCGGGAATCCCTCCCGCTCCTTCTCACCATTGACTACAGCGAAATTGTCACGTCATACTCTTTCATGTCGGGTGAAAGCATCAAGTCTGATGCCGAAAGCTCGGTATTTCACAAACATCTCATCAATCTGGCTACAGATGCTCAAAGAGACTACGTACTTTTCGCCTTATTTCCGCCCCATAATGGTAAAGACAAATTTCATGTCTGTGCCTTGGGGAAGTTCGCGCCGAGCTAGGCAGTGATTCGTTTAGAATGTAATTCATCTTCTTACACATTTCTCTAAACTCCTGGCTCTTTATATACCTGCTGTGGCTATGCTACGACCAATGAACGTGCGTCGCCTAGTTGTGACGTTGTCTATAGATGCTGTGATCATTACTGTGGGCTGCTTCAATCTGTTGGAAAGGTCGAATTGGATGAGAATTAGTAGTATGGCTTGGAATTTGACTCATTATACCCTAAGTCCCATCCTTGACCAATCAACTGTTGTGCGTGCTCAGAAGTTCAAGTTTTGGGCCAATTCAAACACCGCATCTCCGATTCAATTCAACGCCAAGACTGGCGATCAACAGTTGTGAGCAGCGAAATTCACGGGATATTTACAAGTAATGATGAAGATTTGAATCCAGACAGTCTTATACTCTTGTAACCAGGTATTTACGATCTGAAGGGCATTTATGCCCGATGCGGTAGATGTTTGATCATCTCCTTCACTTTGCGTATACCACCTCCACCACCGCGACCTCCACCGTGGCCTCCACGGTGGCGACCTCCGGTGTCATCTCGGGCAATAATCTACCGGATGGTCAGGGAGATATCGAGTGTAAAATGAGATTGCTGTACCTCTGGCTCATCGACACTGCGATGCGGCAGGTGTTTGATCATCTCCTTCACTTTGCGTATACCACCTCCACCACCGCGACCTCCACTGTGGCCTCCACGGTGGCGACCTCCGGTGTCATCTCGGGCAATAATCTACCGGATGGTCAGGGAGATATCGAGTGTAAAAATGAGATTACTGTACCTCTGGCTCATCGACACTGCGCTGTGCTATAGTGTCTTCAAAATCACGCGCAGCGATCTTTTTTTGAACGCCACCCAGGTTTCTGGAAGGCTTAGGCCTCATATTATCTTCTTGGTGAAGACCAGAATGCGTTTGCTCTTGATGCACAAGATGATGTGCTTGTTTGCGCTCCCCTCGAGCGCGGTCGTCGAGATGCAGGCGAGCATGATCACGCGTGTGCTGGCCAGGGCGATTATTTCTGAGCTGGTTCAACAGGCCCTCGTTCCAGGGCCGGATGGCGCCAGGTTTTCCGACGCTTAAATTGACCTTGGACTGCAAACAGGAATCGAAATAAAACAAAAGGCGATGATAAAAGACGAACCATTGGAATCGCAGTACCCATTGCCAGAGCGACCAAGATCGAGAGAGCAGCAAATGTCGTAGAGAGACGCATAATGAGAGGTTTGTCGTGAAAGCAGTGAGATAGTAATAATTTGGTTGTAGAAGTGAGTTATGACCAGCACAAGCTGAGGAAACAATGTAAGATGCCGGTGCTTTTATAGAACTGGGAGTTCACCTTGACTAAGCCATCCAAAACAGAAGGAATTCAGTATTTCTTGATGGAGTCGGCATGGCAAGTTGTAAGTGTAGCGGGAATTGCCGACAGCCTGGTGAGGACCAATGGCTGTGTCTAGATCATTGTTGTGAGTCTCCACGGGAAAGATTCGAGGGGCGCAGGTCTTTCTCCATCAAGAGGTTCCCTCCCATAGAGAGTCGGTAACCGCACTACTCACTCCTCATAGTTTCTCAATAAGCGAGTCAATACGACGCCAGGGTCAGCACGTTTTATCATCGTATTGAACGTTATTTCTGCATCACCGTGCAATGGTTGCATCAAATATTCATGGGGCTGATGGAAATTGTTTAGAACGGCTTACAGAACATGATAGGGATCATGGACTCACAACATTCCCGCAAATATCTGTACTATCATGTTACTTACTGGTTCGCCGCGATGCGAGTCAACTTGCTGACGTACTCAATCCAAGGATCAAATTGTACAGGTTGGTCAATTGTGCTGACACAACTACCGGCCAAACTCCATCACAGGCTCGGGATTTCAGCCCGGAAGATGACATGAACTCAGATCACTAAGCGAAGTATCTCACTGCCCCATGGGAGAGAAATTGGTGTTGAAATTTGCCAATTTTCTGGATTATATGATTATATAATGGGGATGATGAGCTTCAGCCCTCGAAGCCGAGCTGGAGCAGCTCGAAGTTCAATTGAAGCGAGACTCGCCTGGGCCGTGATCCCTAGTTATGAATCCGATGTACCGGCTCGTTTGTTGGGAGAGAGCATTTTTCAGGATCAGTGCATCAAATCCCCAAGGAGATAGGCATATGACCTATTTACATTGACTTTTTCGCTGGTCTCCCGCACCAGCTATGCTTTGGCGGAGCGAGTCAAAACACTCGGTGCATGCCAACACTGTGAACTCGTGACTGTCACTAAGTGGCCTCTATCTCATGGGTCAAGTATATACCAGTGGAAAACCGTATTTGTCAAAGTGTCCTGCTTCATCCTTTCGCGCTCGCTCCCCACCACTGGATTACCCGTAACAAGTCCTTCGCGGTCTGGGGTAACATCTGATAACACTGCTGACATTTGATTTTATGCCATGAATAATGTGCTCATTTGTCAGTGAATCCTAACCGTCCTTCTGTATTTACCTCTCTCTGGATGTCTGTTAGTCACTCTACTGGGTAGCCATCCCGAGTGTTTCCAGAATGATTAATTCCTGTTCAGCTACATGGTTAAGTACAGTTTCAAATCAATCAATGCGTTGTTGTAGGGATTCATGGCGCTCCCATACAGACTCTCTTTCTTCACTGTTTCACTCTCATTATGATATTACCAGCTGACATGACCCTTTTTCATTCTATGCTCAGAATATGAACTTGAACATGTGGCGTCGAGCTTGGCACAGCCACTCGGATCATGGTTATTCAACCGCGGCCACATTACTCCTTTCATTCCGACGATCATCACATTTCTTCGTCCAGTCCTTCGGCTGCATTACATGGCAATCCTGTGCATTCATATTCAACATCCTCTTTCGTTCACAATCATACCATCTACTTATTGTTTCTTGCTTTTCTGTTTCATTCTGCTGCTCCTATATCTCATCATTTGTCATCTTGGTGACGGATTTCGATTGACAGTTGATGTCGGACCGTGCCCTTGAGCTCAACGTGTCTCGACAATAGCCTGGTCAACTATTTGTTCCACTGGGCGGCAGTGGTATCCAGAGCACGGTAGCACTTGGTTTACTCGTCTTGCGCTGTTCCCGCATTATGTTTGTCATTGAATCGGTCTTTCCATCGCCTCATCTTTATATTTATCTTGTGTTTCTGGTCATTATTTACGTTCCGATCCATATTTATATCGTAAATTTGTATTTGATTAATCATCTTCCTTCCTGTTTCCTATTTGCATGAGCCTGAGCGAGTCCGGAGCCGAGTGAGCTCTCAATTTCCATTTCAAGCTGATTATTCTGTTCTAGAATCCACTGTCCTCTGCTATGGACATTTAGGTCTTTTATCCATCCTACACTATTGCACCATTCAGCATCACTCTACTCTCTGGTCCCCGACTCGGTCACTCGGTCTGTCAGTCGTACAGGCCAAACTCTTCTTCAGGCTTCAGCGTATAAAATCCAAGCCACATATTAGACTATTGTTCATACCCAATCCATACTCAACTGATATGTTGGATTTATTCCAGCTCTCAAACATCGGAAATCTCGAGGGGCTTGTCGCGATTGTGACAGGTGGCGAGACTGGAATTTGAAACTTGGAACATTGCAGATAGAGTCGGAGTTTCACTGTCCGGCCCTCCGGGGTCCGCCTGTCCGCTGTCCGCCTGTCCGTTCCCATGAAATATAATCTCATTCTATGTATTTCTGGCTATTTACAATATTTTAGAACGCAAGAATATGGCAGAAAAAAGAATGGAGAAATAAATAAAGCTGAGGACCGAAATGCTTAGCAAAGATGGTCACAGTCACATGCACGTGACAGCTGCAGGCTCTCCTTCAACGCTTCTCCTCCAGCTCTCTGCCGTCTCCAACGTGAGCTACCGTGAGCTCTTGCATCTCGCCTATTGCCAAGGGTTTCTACTAATGCTTTTCCACAGCATTCTCTCCAATATTCTGCTTTTCTATCCGATATGGCTTCATTCTCTAAGTAAGGATGCTGTACTATTGGTCCCACTTCCAGCTCATTTTTATTCCTACAGGATAGCGCTACCTCCTCCACCGCCAGGTGGTCTGACCTGCACGTTTGCCAATTGTGGTATGCATGCACCGTGGAGACGAGCAAAGACTAGGGCCCTGTTTATAGTACTGGTTTGCAAACCAGTTTATAAACAGGCGTTTATAAACCGGTTTTTAAATGTGGTCCCAGGAACCCCCGGTTTATTGGTTTTTAAATACACCACTGGTTGGGCCTTTTGTTTGAGTTATGGTGGTCAGTATGAAATATTTTGCTGAAACATTCACAATGAAATGTCTTTGTGTCAATTTCCAGGTCACATTTGAAGCTGTAGAGGCCTTGCATCAGCCAACGACAGAAGCCTGAGCTGGCTGACGGTTGATCAAGCGTGGGAGTTTCATCAAAAGTTTTGTGAAGTCCACTCGTCAAAGTCACTGAAGCATTTTGTGCATCACCAGACCCTTTTGAAGTGTCCAAGATGTTGTGGTAGATGAAAGAGACAAGGGCAGCTGAGAATATCAGCCAGATTCCGCATTTAGGTAAGCGGTGATTTAAAAACTGCAAACCGGTTTATAAACAGCCTGTTTACAAACCTGGTTTATAAACCCAGTTTTTAATCCTCAAACATTGAAAACAGGGCCCTAGCAAAGACCGAACAAAATTATGGTCGTCCCTTTTCTGCTGTAAGCTCACTCATCTTTCTAATAATCTTGGTTAATTTGTCTTTCCAGTGCAATGGTGGACAAAATCCTTCTATCGCAAACCATTTCTTTCGGTGGGAGACCCCGACACCTCCGATGGTGGCAGCGCCAGTCTTCAGCTCGACCCAAGGTTATCCGATTGCTTCAGCGCCACCTCCAGCTACCCAAAATAAGCTCAAATGTGCAACATATGGATGCACAAGCCGTCGTGTAGCTAGCCAGTGTGGTCAACCTGCAGGAGTAATGTGTGCAACCCATTGTCGCAAGCTTGGTGGCTGTACTGTCCCAGCGCATGTCATCGATGATTTTGGCATCGCCTCTGGCCGAGTATCTACCAGTCGGGCCTCTACTTCCCAATCCTCTACTCAGTTCAGGCCTCCTTCCACGATATCCAGAGCATATTCTCCTCCAATGGCATCCTTCGAAACATCACCATCTCCACCATCTTCAATGCAGCCTACGATTCCCATTGCCAATCGGCATCTCAAGTCTCAATTACAACCAGTGTTCACTAGTCAACGTGCTGTTGAGCAGGAGCTGCAAGAGAAGAGACGACAGGAGATTGCAAAACGGAAAGAGAATGAGCAGCGGGCAAAGCAAAATGTGGAAATATGCTTATGGCGTGAGGTATGTCCACCGAAAATGTTTCTCCTTTGGTCTGGTTGAACATTTCCAGGACAATTCGGCTCCAGAAGAGAGCGCTTTCCAAGATGGCTTTCTCTATCCCAATTTTCAGCTCACGGCTGATGTTCTACTGGATCTCGGTCTACATGATATCCGCACCCTGTGTTTCTATCGGTTCTCGACCATGACCTGGGTTACGATACGACCAAATCATCAATTTGACATCCAGCACCAGCGCACCATCCTTTTGCGAACGACCAATGTTGCAGTCTGCCAAGGCCTCGACGAGCGAGTCGAGGCTCTTCTCACAAGATCCACCAATATGTGGGACAGCTTGGCACATCAGCGGAAAGCAGTTGAGAAGAAAAATGTTGCTCACTTCATCAGCAATAACCAGGTCATGAAGAAGAGATCATCCAATCGTGAAAGTTATAGTCCTCCCATGCCCACGACATCATCCAAGCGAGCAAAGAGAAAGGAAAGAGGGGGTCTCTCGCCTGTTCAAAGCCGATTCACTGGGTCTCCATCTCCTACTCCAGAGTTCATCTATATGAATGACGATATCTCGTCTCAACCTGCTCCCACCTCATCAGAACCAGATACTCGACAAAGCAGTGTTATCTCCCTTTCTTCCACCTCACCTTCTCCGCCACCACCTCGAGTCAAGCGAGAAAGGCTCTCTACTCCAATTTCCCTCAACTCTTCACATTCATCCATGCCGTCCATTGATACCGCCTTGCGCTCTATCTCCAACGAGCAACAGGTTCAGCACCCATCACAGTTCACATCATCGAGTCAACCGAGACAGTCGTCTCAGTCCCACGCTTCGTCTATTCCATCCAAACCTGCTCTCACAATTAGGCCCCATCGACAGGCAGTCTGGCCAGCTGACTTCTTTGTAGTCGACATCGTTAACTCTTTTGCCAAATTCCATGACCCGGCGGAATCAACCACTGCAGAGCTCTTCATTCAATTCTTCAGAAAGCCGTTCAAAAGCAGCACCTTTTATGAAAATAGGAAACGCTGGTAGATAGCCAACCAAACTGCTCGCAATGAGGCTGTCACAGCAGGGCGAACCACGGAAGGTCTTTGGTCTGTGTTTTCAAAGAAGAATGCAGCAGCAAATGCAGAACAACGACGGATCCAGAAGCGGCAGGCGAGAAGCAAAAAGATACAGGTCCAGCGACGTGTTGTTTCAGAAGACGAGGACGACGAAAATGATGGCTAGCATTCCGGTACTTTCTCTTGTGATATCCTTCCCTCATTCAACATTCTTCCATGCGACATATCCTTCCATCGTGCAAATCTTCTTTTTATGTTGCTTTGAGTCGCTGTATAGATTTGGTAATACAAAATGGTCCAATTCGTTTCACACGTCAATGATAATGTCCAGATGTGAATTGATTATTGCAGCCCATACAAATTGAAAGTCCTTTCCCATGCCAAGTCCATGATTTGCAGTCCAGTCCATTGTCGCGTGCTTCTATTCATCGTCATCTAAGTCGATCAGCAATGCGTCAATCTCGAGAAACAACAGGTCCGTCTCCATATTGTGCTCCTTCTCTTGCTGCTTGACAATGTAAGTACAGACCAGAAGCCCAAGCCACGACCCTTCATTGCAGAATCGACATTTCTACGGGCATGTTGGTTAGATATTGCCCGCTGTTTGATTCGGAAGCACACCCACCATAACCTTATCCTTGGAGCCTTCAGGACCTTCTATCGTATAGTTGTCTTGATTGAAGCCTCTTTTTTTGCACCACGGGCAGACCAGCAGCGAAACAGGTACATCGTACATTACAGCAGCATCTTGAATATTATCTTGAACATTGGTCTGGAAAAAGTCAGCTAACAGTCAAGCAAGGTTGAAATATGATCCCTACGGTCATTTTGACAATAGCGGGTGAAATTCCAGGACGGCGTTGGTTGTGGATGAATGTCAGGATGAAGAAGCGGATGTCACGGTCGCGACTTGTCACCTGTGACTAAGCATCGAAGCCCTTGCAGCGCGAGATTTTACAGTATCGAGGCAGTTAAAAATAAGAATACTGAGCGATTAGAGGTTCAGGTTTGGTGGTTATGAATATTCTGCCAAAAAAATATATTTGTCTGTGCTATACTCGGTCAGTTATATAAAGAATTAGAAGTAGCCAGGGCAGAAGCCACGCTTCTTTAGTGTTGCCATTGTTCGTCTGTTTCGCATGATGATCATCTCATCAAGGAAGAAATCATATCGTGCAGCGGTCATCTCTCGACAAATGGATAAGAATGCTCCAAACCAGGCATTTGTTTGCTCCGCAATTGAAGTGTTGAACCACCAACCTTTGCCGTCGTCACTGATCAGATCAGGAAAGGCGGCCGGGTTGCAGTTTTGTTGGCACCATACATCTGTAATAGCATGCTTGGATTTGAAATGAAACACATCAACTGGAAGGCCGACGTGGCGGAAATCTTCATCATGCTTGACATGTTTCGAGAGAGAGCAGTTATTGTCATAAACAAAATACTCTGGCATTCTGTCGCGTTGATATGCCACACGACGAAGCATTTCCTATTGCAATTTAAGCTTCAATAAAGATCTTTCTGACAGAATTGCTTACCGCCACAGAGCTGATACCTTCCGCATTGTAAAATGTTTCCCGGGCCACAATAATTCCACAGGCAGCGACAATGAGTTGTTCATTATGAGTGCGAGTAATGAGGGAACAGAGGCGTGGCTTTGTCACATCAGAAGGAGCTGATGAAGGAATATCTGGATCAGGTTCGGGCGCAAAAGGCTCATCATCAGCTACAGCCTCGACGAGATCTGCAAGGTCGACTTCATCATCAGCTGAAGCACCATCCAAAACCACAGGAACACGAGCATGATGGAGACGCTCCTTTAGCTGAAACATCCCTTTGCCCCGCTCTATATAGCTGTCTTCGACTTTCTGATGTTCAGCATTGCTGCAAGTCCGTCGATCTGACTGAATCAGCTCATCGCAACCTTTTATAGCACAAATTGAAGACATATGTGCATGTTCTGGACAGTAGGATTGACGACTCTTGGCCAGAGGTTCCTTGCACTCTGTAATGCCACATTGAGGCCGTCCCACTGTCACACCATCACCGACTAGAACTTGAAGTTCACGCCCAGCTGGAGACTGTAATCAGTACAAGAAAAGAGGAAGTGGTGTTTACTCACGTTCATCTTCGGTAGCAGGGATTCTACGGACACATTTCTCACAACAGTGACGAACATCAGGAAGCCCATATAGCCGGATACGCATGTTTCTGTCTTGGACTGCCTGGGTAAAGCGTGAAGATTGAGTACCTGTATGAGGAACCTCAAGATCAGATTCACGATCCAAGTGATCCTGCCACAGAGCGAGTGTCGTAAAGGCAGAATAAACGTGTTTATGAGTAAGAGCTGGACCAACAGACCACTCTGCTGGAAAAGGCAAGACATCATTGTGTAGAGCTGTATAAATTCCAGCACAGTTTGAAGCAGACATCCTAGACTGAACCTTGAGTATTTGGAAACCACAGACCTGTTTAGACATACCAAGCGATGTTCATGTTCAGCATCCACGATTTGATGAGCTTGAGCTCAGCATATTGGTGGTCACCAATCTGGATGAGAGGTGATATTTTGTCATAATAAATCCGTACACCATCTTTCACGCGAAAGTTCGGGTAAAAGACACTGTTACAGCCTAGATTATTGTCAAACATGGGAGAATGAGGAAAAATGAAGCATACCTGGCGTACGACATGTGAAATGTACCTCAATTACTGGCAAAGGACCATGCTCCATGGTGTACAAAACCACCTGCTTCGAAGCGGCGGTTTGAAGCTTGTGACCGGACTTGGATTGACAAACGGTGCAATGGGTATTTGGAGGAAAAATGCTATGAGATGAGGCTGAACAGGACATAGATAAGGCCTAGAGATCGCGTAATACAGAGAGATCCCTACCAAACCCATACTGGGTACCATATTTGCGGAAGACGGCCTCAAGAGCATGCGGATCCAACAAAGACTGGACAAATTCCAGGTCACTCCACATTACAGGACCAATGAGACCCCAGAGAGTCTCGACATCTGACATGGTTATCGAGCAGCTGGTGACAAGGAAGCCAATGAGATGGCAGGAGGAAGAAATTTTGGCGGTTGCTGTGGCTTGTGATCTGGCCTTTGGGTCAAGAGGATTTGGTCTTTGAGATGAACCACATATGTAGCAAAGGAGAGCAGCTTGGCTAGGTCATACTTGTCCTTAAGGTGCGATAATAGCTGATCCATCCAGCGCGAAGGTAGAACAGTGCAACGTGGGCACACGTGATTGATGACATCACGCTAAACACTTCGTATCTACACAGCGGTCGAGGAGGCAATGTACAAGCCTTAACCGAAGCTAATAATCCTGAATTCATCTACTTTACAAAAAAAAATAATTGGGCGGACAGGCGGACAACGGACACCGGACACCGGAGGGCCGGATTGTGGAATTCCGACTTGCTCACGAACATTGACCTCTTCTGAGACTCGGGTTGTTCATAAAGTGGATTGATGATCGCATCCGAGCAGAGCGGTGGTGCCTTGATCCTATATGTCCCTTCCTCCTTCAAGTAAGTATTTGAAACTGACCTCGTGAAGTTTGCCGATGGACATTGACGACAAAAAATCTATCATCCGAGCCGATCTTCCATAGAGGAGAACAAAGAAAAATTCGACATCCTTGTTAACAAATGAGTTTCCCTGGCTGAATCTACTATAAGGACTTGTATGGATGAAACTGTAATGCATAACGGCGGCCTGGTTTCCCAAAAAAGCATTACATTTGAGGCCTTGCCAAAAAAAACAAAAAAACATAAAAAAAGGGATAGTGGCAAATGCTTCAGGAGCTGCCCAAGGTGCTCAATCCGTGCAATCAGGGCTTGGGTTGGCCCAGTGGCTGGTTTAGGTGGTTTCACGTTCATTTCCGTGTTGTACAGAGAACGGATTGTTCAAATTTAACTTCGTATAAACTACGCCAAATTCTATGCCGAAACATGCCGGTTTCTTATTCTGGAAACCGTAACGCATAACGGCCCTCGGGTTTCCAAAAATTTTACGTTGGGGTCCGTAATGCACCCCGCCTCACCCCGCCTGGGTTTCATCCGTACAAGTGCTTACACTATGCATAGTTCTCACGTGATTATCAATGCTGGCTTTGCGGGACCAAAATCGGCTCTTGAGGAAGAAATGCTATCAGGAAAAACGTACAGCGACCTTCTGTTCGACCAAGGGACGTACCAACAATAGTATGATGTCCTATTGACAAACACCATTGCGCCATGACTCGAGGCCAGATTCGCTGCGTTTGCTGCCAAGTATCAGAAGGCCAACATAGGAGTTGTACCCTTTGTATCGCCCGTGTGTAAGAGAACCAGGCAGCTTGCATCAAGACATCAATATGCCTCTCTTTGGGCGCGTATTGGAGATGTATTGAACCTGTAAGAGGCCTGCATACATCTGGTACTGGACCCACATTAATCATTTCTACATCATGTTTTATCACACTCATACACAAGGAATAGCCTCGTTACCAGGCGCTCTGAAATCTCAGAGGGATTCCTCGTCAGAGGGCCTGGTAAATCAAAATCATTTTTAGCAGGTCATAAATTTGATGGGATCATGCTTACTAAAAACTCCCGATATGGCTATTTTCCCTTCCTGCGCGTCGTGCCATTGGTAGCCGTTCCATTGATTACTGATTGTTCTGTGGGGTAGTACACCTAGACATGATAGAATCATTGAATGATGACCTTTAATGAAGGTTCCTGAGTGTTTTAGGGTCTATGGCAGACATTTTTCTGACTATTTGACACTGAAACTGCAATGTCTATTGGTTCTGAGGTCATTATCAATGCAAAAGCATGTCTCAGCCTGCTTTGAAGTGCAGAAAGCAATGATAAACACCATCAGCGAAAAGAGTAAATAACCCTATTTGGCGATTTTACATAAGCCAGGTCCATCAAATTTATCACCTGCGAAAAAATATTCTGATTTACAGGTCCCTCTGATGAGGAATCTTTCCAAGGTTCAGAGGGACCAGTTACAGGTCTACACAAGGAACACATTTTTTATACATCACCAAATCACCACATGTCAGGAGAATCAGTATTGGCCCTCTGCGAGCCTCTGCTGCCTGAATCCTTTCAGAAATTCACGTTCAAATATACTGTATATATATTACTTCCAACCGAATACATAATGAAAAGAAGAATAGAGGTCAAGTGCGTGTCATGCTAGCACGTACTGCAGTGCTCACTGAGGAGGCCTGATACGCTCCGAGTCTCCATACTAGCTTCCAAGATTAGTCAACTTTTCATGTATATCTGAGACAGCGGGTTTCTGGGCCAGAGGTTGAACGATGGAAAAAGAGACAACTTGAAAGCTCACCATATCTTGACAGACCATTGGTCACCAAGTCCTTTGACGACACGGGCCTCGAGATGTCAATCCTGGATTTTGGTGAGGTCTGGAAAAACTAGAAGTGACCTGACATACCTTTGTCAATCCAGAGCATCCAACGAATTGTAAAAGGGAATAAAGCAAGGGACATTACAGAAGCATTGAGCTCAGCACTCGCTTCCGGACCACAACCAACAGACTCAAAATGATCTCGAGAACATGAAAAACGCGGAAGGAAGGAGATGGAAACGGAAGAAAGAGAGCAGTATACTGATGATGGTTGTTGGAGACCAGCCGGAAACGAAAAATGGATGAACCAACACGTGCGACTTGTTTAGGGCAGATACAACAAGGCTTGAACAGAATTTTTGAACTTGAAGCGATAACCAACCATCATGGGACCTATGTAGAGAGCTGTCAGGGAACGAATACACCTTGTATAGGGCAGCAATACATCCTTGATAGGCCCTGGGACACTCCCTATGAGGTAGGCCGCCGAAGTCGGCTCAGACCCGCAAATTTGGCCGAGGTGTCAAACATGTCACACTGTGACTCCGCCAAAAAGCGCAAAGATTGGCAGAAATTTCTGTAACACACCGGGCTCGAACACACAACTGAGAAATCGGCAAGGCACAATTCAACGGGTGCTCTAGCCGCTGAGCGACAAACTTCCTGGTAGCTCTCTCCTTCTCTACAGCAGGCGGGTTAAGTGTCTTAGACCCGCAATCATTGTTCGGCCGACCTTTTTGGAATTCCTGGGTCAGACCCGCAACTTCAAACCCGCAAAATCGGCCTACCTCATAGGGGAGTGTCCCAGGGCCTTCCTTGATACAGGATGAAAGAGTTATTCGCACCACATCAGCGACACAATAGGGTCATTCACAGTAGCAATTATTTCTCAATTGTTGGTCAATTGTTGGGCCAATTATTTTTTCAATTATTTCAAACAATTAGAGCAACAATTCACAAAATAATTGACTTGTTTCAATAATTGAAATCCAATTCTATTATTCAAATAATTCAATTGTTCGACCAATTATTTTGCCATCGGCAACCGGCACTGTTGGCGAAATTTGAACTCCGACATCACCATCTTTGTTCCTTCCCACCGTCGTGCTCGACGACGATGGCCCCCATTTTCAGCCTTCTCTATTCTATTTCTATCAACTCTTCCGCAAGTCTCCGGTATTCAGCATGCCATCTCTTTTGAGCATATTCCCCTAGTTGATCAAGCTGGAGCTCCCTTTTAGGTCAGATGGGCATGGTAAAGGCGAGAAAGATCGATGGTGGTTACGCGATTACTGCCCCGGTCGGAGTCTGAATACAATAGTGTGCCGAAAGGCTGCCAGGCCATGTTCAAGACTATCCAGTCCACGATTATTCTCCAATTGTTTCAAAACAGCAGGATGGGGAGTTCAGAGTACCGATTATTGGCCAATTATTCACTCAATTATTTCATCAATTATTCCATAACCAGGGCCAACAATTGGCCGAATAATCGCTACTCTGAACGACCCTAATGACTCCATGTGTTGATGTTCTGACACACCTCTGATACGTAGCCGATACACGCTTCATACATCGGCTACATCAGCTCTCAACAGCTCCTTTAAATCTCTAATACGGCTTGTGATGGGCCTCCAATACATCTATTATACTTTGCAGCAAACGCAGTGATTAGGAAAGGCGATCCGATCTGCACCATCAGTCACGCGTAACATTCTTTGTCATCAACCACAAGCTTGCCTCAACGACGGAAAACATTCAACTATTGGGGTTCTGCCCCCGATAATGGTCCCGATTTGCGCAGAGAGATATAGGATAAGGTATCCTCGGGAAGCTCGATATTATTATCGCTCGAACTTAACAGAGAAATATTCACTGCGTTTCGTGCAAAAAGACCTCTCTGGGGGCTATTAGGGGGCTATCTAGGACTTGGATTCTTGAAATAAAAATGCCCACAGATAGTCATGATACCATTACTAGTTAGACTCCCATCAGCCGCCTGATTTCTTGCACGAAACGCAGTGATTACGGTCTCTCTTTCTGTCTTGCTTCCTTTCTTTGTTTTGATCTTTGTGTATTATTTTCAACTTTTTGATTTCCTATTTGATTTCTTTGTTTAATTGTGTATTAATCTCCATTCCAAGATGGTAGGATATAACCGAAGCTATTCCATTAATATGTTCAATCTTCAAAGAGTTTCAGTTAGCAGGAGTAAAAAGCTGATTAGGGAAAGCGATGTCTCACCCGTCATTGTCCTCAGCGCCTTCATGCCTCATATTCCTCAACATCTCAAGCTAGGAGCCTGCAATAACAATAAGCCCAATGCATCTACCGCGACCAGAATGACTCACTCTTCAAATTCTTCAAAGTCGCGGGCTTCAAGTTCCTCGTTAAACTCACGGGTCTCAAGATCCTCGTTGAAATCACGAGTCTCCAGTTGCTCGTCCCGTCTCAATCCGACCATGCTCTTGGCTTTCTTGAACAGGCCTTTGAAGAACTTTCCAACCTTGGAGCGTCTCTCCATCATCGGCTCGGCGTCACGACTCTTTATCTCAACATCCCGTCGCAGACCAACAATACCCTTCACCTTCTTGAACAGTCCTTTGAAGAACTTCCCAGCTTTGGATCGCTTGGTGAGTGTCTCCGTCTCTTCCAGACTGTCAAAGATGGATCAGTTTGAATTGAATCATTGCAGACGACGAGGAATCATACCCGAGATCCCTTTTGTTCTTGTCATGATGATGATGATGAGGGGCATGTTTTAGAGCACCGAAGGCGCCTTTGGCGACGCTGAGCCATCCAAAACGCGCTTCGAGGTCATGGCCATGACGAGCTTCGAGTTGAGACTCGGACACCTCTCGTCTTTGCTGCTGCTGCTGCTGCTGGTCCTGGCTAGGACTCGGCGTAGCCTTCTTGTGATGTTTCTTGTGCTTCCCGAGGCCTTTGAAGATGCCTGTAGCGCCTTTAACGAGACCGAGCCATCCACCGCGGGCTTCGAGACTAAAAGTACTGGTGAGGGCGGTTTCACAAATGGAGTGAAGAGACCTACTCTCTAGTCATGATTGGGTAATCATCGAATTCTCGAGCGAACAAGAGTCCCTCGTCTCTGGCGACTAGCTCGACTGGTCTGTGACCTTTTCAGCAAAATCGTAGTGGTGAATATCTCGAGACTTACTGAAGTGGAGCAGCAATCGTGAGGGCGACATTCATGGACACCAAGGTCAAAGTAAAAGCTGAAACGAAATTGACCATAATGGACTCTGTTTATCTAATCGATTGCGGGATATTTATCTGGTCGATTGATAATAGGCGCTTTAGTTTGTGGTCGTAAAAAGTCGTAAAAAGGTCGTAAGAGGAGAATTTGGGATTGAAGGTGATTTCGATGACCAGCACCGATATGAGGGAAATTGTTGGTTCATGAGCGCATGACTTTTATACAGCTCGGATTGGGCTTGGCAGCGCCCATGTACTTGAGGCTATGCACCCGTAACCATAGTAAGGACTTACATTTGGCTATCCGTGATCGTGGTGATCAGAGATGTCTCCCGTTGAAACAGCGCTCAAAAATGATGCGAACTCACGTTTAGAGCTCCTAGCCGAAGATACTTGGACCGTCAGCCAGAACTCCTCAGTGAACCAGGACAGATTTCATACTAGTACAACCAATTGAGATTATAATTGAATTGTCCAGTATGTGTCTGGAAGGAAGAGGGGAATGATGGCAATCGGTCGGTCCTCTTATCATTCACGTCACTGATCATTGCGCGATGACAAAAGGAGATGCACTGTGATCAAGAGTGTGATGATGTCCGGCTTCCTTCGCGACGGCACTCAAGCCAAGCATTCTGACGTTAGCCTTTGAAAGGTTCCCCGGTGAGTTGTCATAGTATTTTACTGCGTGCTGCTTCCAATCTCATCATACCATTGGCATTGACCAAGTTAGGTTCAGCTGAGTAGAGATACGATCGCCTGGGTGCTAATTAGGGTCCTGTTTACAAAGTTTGAAACTTTGAAAACCTGTTTGTAAACAGTTTTTTAAAAACTGGTGTTTATAAACGCGGTTTTTTGGTTTTTAACTCCTCTGGGCCAGACTTGGACCTCTGATGTATTGAGTACACAATATTGGCAAATATAATGGTCCTATGTCCAAGGACTGCTGACTTGCTGCAATTCATACTGCTCTGCAACATGTTAGGAAGGATTTGGGAAAAGCGGGTCAGTCTCGGGACTCTATTTTTGGCAATGCGCTTGGGCGTGGGAAGCCGCCATCAACGTCGAGCGGTCTAGTCTTGGCCCTCGCCAAGCAGGGAGAAACTTCTTGAATAACCTCCAGATGCATCGACTGAGAAACAGCATCAGAAAGATTGCGAAAAAGGTTTTCGGATTTGAGATATAAACCCGTTTATAAACAGGTGTTTATAAACGTGGTTTGCAAAGATGAGATCTAAACAGGACCCTAGTGCTAATGGGGAAGCGGTCTTTTCAAACCGGCGGATACATTAGAGTGAAGACGAAGTCGTATTGCGGTGCTCGGCATTTCGGAATGCTTCCATTCCCGACACCTCACGTAATCAAGCGCTGTTTCAATCTGTTTCAATACCGAGTCCCGCGTCCCGACCTTCCCAGGCTGCTGCGCCCTCATGTCCGAATCGAGATGATCAAAGTTCCATCTGATCGTAGTCACACTGACTGATCTCCGGCTGAAGTAAGTACAAAATGCTGAAGCACACTTCGACTCGGTTGAGGGGTTTCCATGTCAATTATCATGTCTCTGCGAGTGGCGCGCCCAGTCTATGGGTAGATCAGGGATATTCGTGTAATTCATAGTCCAGGCCTACCGGAATGGTACCAGACTGTGAAATCTTGCGGAAATCTCGGTTCGCGCCAAGGTGAAAGTAAATGCTGTCCGACGTGGTATTCAACATCCAAACGAGACTGGTTAGTTCAGCCACCCGTTGTAGCATCTCTTCGTCTTTGAGGTGTGCATCCGGATCATCGAGCAAACATTCCATCTCAACACATTGATTTCCTCGAAGTAAGCATGTTCTCGAACGCATCCCAATGAGCTTCGGGAGGATACATCCTCAAAGTCCGCAGGGACTTGAGCAGAGAGACATCGGCCAAAACTTCCATCGTACAGCCGTCATTGTAGCATTCCAGGAGACGATGGCGCGCGCTCGTGAATCTCTTGGTCTGAGCGAAACGTCCAGCCAGACAATACCGATCATCCACTGCGTCCTACCTGTCTCTCTCACTTTCCAGCTGCGCCCGTTGGGTACCGGTTCCTGAAAGGCGTCGAAATGTACCTCTTGATCTCCTCAATCTTCTTCAGCCTTGCTCATATCATGGCCAGCGTATGATTACCACGCGCAGTGGGATACAACCTTCACCGGACAGGCACCGGTTACAAACCCTCATACATCAATCCCTGATATGCAGGACAGTGTATTGCTTTACATTCGGGGCGGGATAGACATGAGCAAAGGTGAGATGTCAAACCTGTATCCTTCAAAACCTTGACGCTGAAATTCCTGCAGTGAATATCGGTCAAGGAAAACATTCAACTTTCCAATGTAATTGTCATGCAACCTTTCGGGTTTGGCTCAATACACTCCAACATACCATTTGGCCTGGTCGACTTGTGCTGGATACAACTGCACGGTGAGACAGGCACTCTCACTCCATTCAATTTACTCATCTGGAGACAGATGACAGGTGGTGGTACACCAGGAGTTTTGCACTGCCGCTTCCGAGATATTCGCCCAGTTCGAATGAACCGTTTGATCGCTGCAGGTAACAAGCCTATTCTCGACAAGACGACACAGACATACTACTTTCATGATTCAGTGCGTCAAGCTTCAGCTCTCAAGTTCCGGCTGATTTGAACTTCCAGGGCGGAGACCTGGTCACATTCGACCAGGCGGATACTTTGGTATGAGCTCGGTCTGCTCCTTCGGTCTATCATTGTACTGCTCATGATACTTGGCAGTCTGAAGTCCAACTTTTCGGCCACGAACTGCTTCGGTGGTACTTTTATTTGGTTTGTTTCCTGTCAATTCAACGCCTTTGATGTTGCAGGTCCCTTGATCAATGAAATAAGGTAGAATCCCAAGTACCTGAATTGCGAGTGCTTATCTCCATTAATACAAGTAAACATCTAAATCTGTGTAGCCTCGCTAGCCAGGCAAATTATATTCCCTGACATTGACGAGCAAGTAGTCTTGCGTCCTTAGGGCGTGGGAGTTTGATCTCATCAAGAAAATCACGGGAGATGTCACTGTTCGTAACGCGACGTGACGCACCCCTTTCGTTCCGGTCCTTCATGTTGACTAGGTCCGAACCACCCAACAAGCTTCATTTCTTCTACGAAGAAGAGCATTATGATGAGGATCTCACTGACCCTCAGAACGAGGTCCCGAGAGAAAAACCTACTTCAACCAAGGCCGTTCGCCTCAGCCGCCGAGGCATCCTCGAGCAGCTTCTTGCCGCTCCTTTGGATATTCTTTACGAGGTCCCTCCATTCTTTTCCCATGAAAATCCAAGCCAACTCAGTCTAGATATTCTGCTATCTCGAGCCCCTGGACATTCTCCGTCTTTCCGTGACCTCGAAGAATTTCCACGACCTCTTAATGCAAGACCCCTTTGTCTGGCGGCATGCTCGAAAGAACGTTGGTGGACTACCCGACCCTCCGAAGAACGGTATCCACGAGGCTCAATATGCCAATCTCGTATTTGGCAGTCTCCCATGTCATGTCAGTTCAGTGCAGTTCAATTCGATTGACGGAAATGAATGTCTTGTAGTATTGCCGGTCCTCAACCCATGTCACCGAAATTATGTGGGCTCTACGAATCCGATGCTGTCAAACGTGCATTGAAGAATAGTATGTGTCTTTTCCATATCATTCGTTTATCAATGACTCAACTGCGCTAGTTTCCAGACTCCCTACTGGCAAGATTTCAGAATGCACGGCACTACCGAGGATGCCTTCAAGAAGGTTTTGAAAGTACTCTTCTGTCGCCGTTCAGTTCAAACTTTCTATCTCGCTGGCAATGCAGCTGGTAGGACTCCGATGCCGTTTCTGTCTACATAAGCTGATTTCCCATAGTCGACATCATTGTTGAAGCGTACTATAAACGACATGTCGACGAGGCATTGGTGGATTATAGCGGGATTCAGACTAACGCTTCGTGCGAGCACTGGCTGACTCGAAAAGCTGCAGACAAGGCGAGCATCGAGCAGGTCAGTGTCCAGCTTTCCAATGTCCCCCTCTGACTCCCGTTTCAGTGGGCCGATGAATGTAGAACCTGGTTCATTGAGTATAATAATGCACAGGCAGAAATCTTCGAGAAACTCAGAGATAAACGATACAACGAGTACGTTTCTCATCTCTAGATTAGCTCGAACCGTATCCTAACTACAGTTAACAGTATCGTCCGAAGACTGATTCAGCTTGGATGGGAAAGAGAGCTACAAGAAATGGAAGAACATGACGAGCAAAGTGCTTTTCGTGCCCACAGCCTTGTGAATCAGACCAAGGAACTGACATCACGCAGTGAGCTCCGATCCTCATGTCGCTGAAGGTAACTGACAAGACTTTCAGCTTGGGCTCAGATTCGTCCTGAACTACTTCAATGGATGGAATATACCAGGGGAGCTCGTTTGGAGAGAGAAGAGAAAGATCCTTATCTCTAATCTGCATTACTTTCGGATGTTACACAGGATTGTTATCCAAGATGAACCTTTCTAAGCCATCTTGAGCCATCTCCTGGTGACCCTCCATGTACCGGCTGTTGATCAGCTGTGGCTTTCTTGTTTGAGGATATGTATAGAATGGACACCAACGAAAGCATCAAATTTGTGGGTGGAATGAGAGACCTGTAACGACGGTAGGTAAAGGGTCAAGCTCTTCCTAAAAATGATCTGGATACATGTGGATTAGCCTCGTAATTTGACCCTCGAGAAGGCAGAAAAGCAGATCGAGGTCCGCCTTCTTCAAGGGGTCGGTTCAGGTCTACAGTTGTATCGACTGCGACGAAACGATAGAATGCTGCCAAATCATCGCTCTTCATCTTGGTTCACCTACAAAACCACGTCGATTGAACACAGTTCAGGAAGTTGGAGCCAGGTGTTTACCTTAGGAAGTCTTAACCAGAACCGTGACGGTGAATATCGGAAGAGCGCTAGGAAGATGATTGACCCAGTATCGATGTCATTCGTCGTAGAGAAGGCTGGACATATGATCAGAATGGGTCACGAAAAGCGAGAAGACATACCAATACGAGAACACAACCTTCGATGAATGCTACTGTGAAGTAACAAGATCATATTCAGGACTAAAGACCAATCCATGACGCATTTCGTGGCGCTGGTCCCATAGAGTTGATACTTAACCGGCGCAAGATTGAGCCAAATCAGCTTTGTTTCCGAATGGAGTAGCATATTCCTGGGCTTACACCGCTTTATAAATGACCAGAGGCCATGGAGGAAGCTCCTTCGACATGTCTTGGCGACTCTGGCTCGGCTTTTGCTTCTTCTGAGAATCATCGTCCCGAATTGTTCTCCTTCCGCTGGAGGTATATGCACGAGAGGCATTATGAGATTCGTTGGAGAAGAAGATATACATTCCTATTTCAATATTCAGCTTGACATTCGGGGAAAAGAAAATAACAGACCTTTGTCGCTATCTAGGGCAGAGAGCGACAATAGCAGACGGGCGCCCAAAAAGTCGTCGAGCGAGGTCAAAACGGGACAACAGCGTCAGTTGACGCATTCCGAGGGAACAGAAGGCTAGGAAGCCTTCCCAGCTGCCGTGGAACAGCCGTTTCACGAAAGGGTGAGGTGACTGAGATCTGGAACAAGAATGAGCTTGTGCTTGGTCCATGGAGCCCTAGCTCACCGTAGAAATTATTAATGATTACCAGTGAACCTTCGAGAAACCGCTGTTGCAGCCATTTGCAACCTCAGACCTCGTTCTGACATTTCGCCCATATTGCCCTGAGATCCCACTGTGGTGTCTACACGGGATTCCTTAGTTTGGGGAGCGCTTCCCTATTTCTGGTCATGCAGAAGACCGACAGTGACGGTGACACGACGTTTGGCTGGATAACGGACCCAGGAGGAAAATATCGGCACCAGCGGAGCGGGAGGTTGATTTCTGTGACACGCCATCACGCTCTGTGATGCAGTGACGCATCGCGTTTTCGAGGCTTTTCGCAGGGGATTCAGCGTCGCATTCATTGAGGATATCGTATCTAGCTGCAAGCTCGAGAACTCGACTACTTATTCACACCTTCAAGCATTAGTGAACTGATCTAAGAACTTCTCTTGCGCCCTGACGACCACCATGATATGTTCCGATGAGAGATTCGTCTCGCTGGTGAGACCATCAGGAGCTGTGATACAACATTCCAGGAAACTGCGCTCACCATGACAGCGCAAGAGCCTGTGCGGTACGAACCAGATTCTTGATAGTTCGACCTGATACTGCTGTAAGCCACGTCTTAACTTGATATATCGCGCCACGTACCATTGAATTCCTTCAGTGCCAGCGTCTCCAAGTCTCGACGCAAGAGAACCGGTGCATCAGATTCCTCGTGGGGTCGCTTGAGCTCTGAGCTCACGATCCTGCACCCCGCCATCTCAAGAAACTTGGACCAGACCGTCAGCCGACCGGCCTGATCAAGCTCGGGGAATTTGACAGCTGGAACTCGAGGTCAGTCGCGGTTTTCCCAAGACTGAAAGGCGGACCGATGGAGAAACGGGATAGAAAAGCTTCATCGAAGGTCTTGATACGGTTAGTGGTGAGAAAGAGAACACCGCGATGATATTCGAGGACTCGTAGAGCGACTGAGACCAGGGCATTCCTGCTGATCTGAAATAGTATGACCATGGAACAAACACGGGTAGAATCAGCACGTACTTCATGTAGACTTCGTTGCTCAAGGTAGACGTCAGCTTCATCGATGAGCAAGACGGCGTCCCATGCAGTGGCGAGCTGGCAGCAAAGTCATGAGCGTCTTGATCATCGTAGTTCGATATACATACCTTCAAGACTGATTTCAAACTCGTTTCCAGAGACGAAGCAGTCGATGGGAGCTCTGAAGATCCCACCATGTACAAGGGACGACGCAAGGTTTCTGCTACCGATTCTGCGGTTAAAGTCTTACCGGTTCCCGGAGGTCCGTGAAGCACTGCAATCTTCAAGACAGTTAGACTCGAAGAATCTAGCAAGAGGTTCACTCACCAAACCACCGCCTTTCCCTGAGATTACATCACCAATGATCTTGGCTCCTTCCGAAGAGTTTGCGTTTTTGGTTACAGCGACGAGGCCCTTGATTAAAGTCTATTGGACATTGTCAGAGTGGTGGTACAGTTATTTGAAACACGGTGACCTTGACATCTGGTTCCAAGACCAGATGATCCCAGGCATTTTCGTCGAAGGTAACAGGCGACAATTGGTCTACCAGGAAGGACTGCCATTTCTTCGTGGCGAGGTTGAAACCGACGACATTGGATGGCAGGAGATGAAGTAGATCATCGTCCAATTCGGGAATGATTTGGTTCCTGTCTGCAGGTCGGTGAATGATTCGATAATGGGGATGATGGGACGCACGGGTCACGAGTATATCCTCCCTGTCTATCGTATGCGACTTTGTCGATCATGACACGAGCCTGGTTGAACTTTTGAGACTTTAAAAGAGATCAGGGAGGAAAAATATACTCCATTGTCTAGAAAAGAGGTTAGATAACGGTGAGGAAGTGATAGAGGTCCCCACAAAGGCGATAATGAACACCAGAGTAAGCTGTATACTTCGCACCACGGACTGTTGAGGTGTGAGTTACAATACGATATAGACACTGACCCAAGGACAACGAACCTCTCAATTTCTCCTGTATTTCCGGTTTGATTTCCTGGAACGGAAGAGAAGAGATTGCCACAGTCTATTTACTGTTAGCCAAGTCTGGAAGATTGTGAGTATACGTACATCCTCGAACCTTCCGACTTTTCGATGAACCTTGTAGGATTCGTACTGCGATCCATTCCATCGTTTGGCCTTTCCTGAGATAATGAAGACCGGGAGAATGCTGTTGTAGCATAAACATATCAGCAATCATATTTATATCGACAAAGCAACGTACTCTATCTCGATACTTCGCGATTTGACACGGAATGCGATCTATTCAAAGGATTAGTGGACCCTCAGCCTCGCTCATCCTTGCTTCGTGGTCATACCGGTTGACCCTCGTCATCGAGTGTGACGAGGTGCTGCCCAGGTTGAAAAAGAAACATCAAACTAGAGCGAAATGAGCATGAGGAAGAGAGAGAAGTTTCGGATCAACGAACAGTTCGAACTCTATGTGGCCGTATGCCGTAACGAGAGCCAGTTTATCACCACTGTGGACGATCTGTCAGTCGTTGCACGCTGTCGTGAAAACAACATACATAGGTTTGAACTCTTCCTCGATGAACTGCATCAAAACAGCGAGGTGTTCGGAAAATTCGACAATTGTAGCCGTAGCGGTAGCCTCGTCAGCTAGGCAGCGATATCAGCGTGGAATAATGAACAATAGTCTCCAATATTGTACCATTGATAAGATCGTTTCGCCCTATTGTGCTCAAAAACTCGACCTTCTCGTCAAGGTTCGCTGTGGCCATCAGGCGAGATTGAGAGAGAATCTGTCGCAACCCAGACAATTCCGGGAAGAGCTTTTTGATTTCGTAAAGCGAGTTTGAACTGAAGAAACTTCCCCCGATGAAGGCCCTGCTATGGATCAGCGAGAATCCGACAAGAGATGAGGGAGAATGACCGGAAGAAGTGGCTCAGAGTAGAGCTACATTTGCTAAGATAAACTCGCGGCGTATCTGGAATGTCTGGATGAGGATCTAGCCTAAAGGGAGCGAAGCTCTCACCTGCAGGACTCTGATAATTCATGACAATGTTGAAGAAATTGTCTGGGTTAACAGCCTCTATTTTTTTGGTCTCTGGAACAAAGGCTGATGGATCATAGGGAATCCAGGCGCGTTCGTGGTACAGCTGGTACGCCTTGAGATAGTGCGTGAGCTGGAGCTGGGTCTTGGTCGGATCAAATTCGAGGGGAACTTTCGCAGTGGAGGCTGGCATGGTGGAAAAGGAGAAACAAGGCCATTATTTTCGAAAATTTTCTCTTATAGCGATTGGCAAATGAGTCATTGGCAATTGTTCTCGAAAATTTCCATTGTCTCTGATTCCGATCATGTTACTTACACGTGAAAGCAAGGAGTAATGGCGAGTGGAGATTTGCGATTATCATGCCAGGATTTGCGAAAACTCGGTGAGCGCGAAGAGGGATCAGTGAGCGAAGGACGACGGTGATGGTTGACTCAGAGTTGGCGCCTGTCACGAGGTCACAACGCCAGGTGTGGAAATCTAGTCTCGATCTGGATCCACATGCTGTTTTCCAGATTGATCTCGACGGAAAAAATGTACTCGTTTGAATCGTTTCGCACCGAGACGATACAGCCACCGAGTTCCGGGTCAGAGAATGCTGTTTCTGACTTGCAAAATCAAGTGGTCTGACTGGGATCCGAAACGGAGCCGAAATACCGGCCGATGGCATCAAACATTTTTCGCCGACGGGCTGACAAATCTCGCGTTGTCCCATGCCATCATCAACGAATTTGCCTGGCACAAAGAAAAGGCCTGCCGCCTCCAATCTTGCTTGTAAAACAACCAAAAAAGCGAAAACCACATTCAAACCTAAAGCTACTGCAAAAAGGGTTCGTGGACCTCGTGGAATTCTACAGGTTCTGGTCGATGCACCGCTGGATATCTTATTCGAGGCACGTATTCAGCCAAATTCGCGGGGCAGCTCTGATTCCTTTATTTAGGCATTCAGCTATCTCGAACCGGTGGATATTATGCGCCTGTCCAGGACCTCGAAAGATCTCCGAACTCTCCTTATGACGCGGTCCTCTGCCTTTGTCTGGCGACAGGCTCGTGCGAATGTGGACATTCCTGGATTGCCAGAGCCATTGCCGTCGACGAGCGAACCGGAATATGCTAATCTCATCCCTAATGACGTGTGCCATGTAAGAATCTTTCGTTTCCTTGAGCCAAATTCTAACAAGCCACCTAGCACTGTAACTCGCCGCGTAAATACGAGATTATATGGAGTTGCCGGATAAGGTGCTGCAAGAAATGCTCGAGTAGAGTCTTCTGCTCTGCGGATAGCTTCATGCAGGATGCATGGTCGCTGGTGGAACCGCTCGTTCCAACCGATTGCACAGCCAGTGAGAATCTCTTCCTCGTTTGAACCAGATCCGTCTGAATACGCCCCAGAATTCAAAACCAGCTATTATATCCCGGTTGCAGACAAATATCTCGCAACTGTGGAGCGATTGGTTCGCCGAGGAGACCAAGATCGGGTTGACAGGTGGCTGCGGAAGGAGAAACAGAAGCTCAAGGTAAAGAGACAGGTGATTCTCCTTTTTACCGACAGATCGCTTCTCATCCAGGTTTCAGTGGACCATGCAGTGCCTCCGCTGGACGAGTGTACGCTCGCAAAGACTTGAGGTGTTCCAGCGATATTTAAGGATCAGGCGAAACCTCGAGTACGTCCAGTTTGGCCGCAGCAGCTAGTCCCTCATTTCTTTTCAGGATAGCACACCGCCTCTCGAACCTCGGTTGGGATAAAGAGATTGCATTCGATCGCAGAAGTTTGCGTCTCCATCACCTTGTCTACCAGCCAAAAGAGCTTACCGAGCGAGGTTCGTCTCCCTTTACTTCTATATATCACCAGTGCTCGACAGGCATTACAGTTTGGACCAACATCGAACCGAGGCTTGTCGAGTTCATGAAAGAGACGCGAAAACGACGGCTGAAACAGGAAGCTGAAGAGATGTTGAAGAGACTGCCGAGGAAAACTTCAATATCATGCTCAACAAAGTCGAGGTGGACCTGGTTGTTGCCCACGAGACCTTTCCAAAAGGTCCTGTCAATTGGAAGCATTGCGGGACGTGCAAGGTATTCGAATTCAAGGCCGATCATTTTCAGGACATGTTTGTCATTAGTCCTTTTGCTTTTTCCTCCTTTCTAACTCGTCTGTGTTAGCCATGAGATATCTGCTCCTCGCTTTCCTCACGACTTTGTTCACGATATCGGCTTTAGATATAATTCAAGGGCTCCCCGGTAGCCGAGACCCTGGAAGATGACTGAAGACTATTCAAACCATAATATATTCGATTTATATCCATAAATGGCCCAAAAAGCCCTTGAAAACGCGATGCGTCACAGAGTGTGACATTGTACGCTCCACTTGTACCAATATCTTCCTCCTGGCTCCGTTATCCAGCTAGCCGTCCAGTGGTCGTCACTATGGATTCTGTAGATGACTATCTACGGTAAGCTAGGGGTCCCTGGACCAAGCACAAGCTCATTCTTGCTCCAGACCTCACGCTTTCGTGAAACGGCTGTTCCACAGCAGTTGGGAAGGCTTCCTAGCCTTCTGTTCCCTCAGAATGCGTCAACTGACGCTGTTGTCCCGTCTTGACCTCGCTCGACGACTTTTTGGGCGCCCGTCTGCTAATTGTCGCTCTCTGCCCTAGATAGCGACAAAGGTCTGTTATTTCCTTTTCCCCGAATGTCAAGCTGAATATTGAAATAGGAATGTATATCTTCTTCTCCAACAAATCTCATAATGCCTCTCGTGCATATATGTCCAGCGGAAGGAGAACAATTCGGGACGACGATTCTCAGTTGAAGGAGCAAAAGCCGAGCCAGAGTCACCAAGACACGTCTAGGGAGCTTCCTCCATGGCCTCTGGTCATTTATAAAGCGGTGTAAGCCCAGGAATATGCTACTCCATTCGGAAACAAAGCTGATTTGGCCAAGGTTTCGGTCACCCAGAGGGATACCGACGATTTTGACCGTCCGACATTCTGATTCTGTCATATCATGGCCCTCCAGGTGCTCTCAGTGGAAGAGATATGCTATATCTGTTGCCAGATTCGCTGCAACATCGATGCCAGCCCGACAATTGTCCAAACACCATTTCGGCACCCCTCGACATTTCGCGACGATTACATCTCCGTCGTCAGGCTGGATACCACTTCCTAGCTCCAAACAAGGTCCCATGCTATATTCCATCCGCCCCAGAAATTCTCTCGACCTTGTATGACCAGCATGGACGATATTCCAGAAAGGTGCCACATTCGCGCCGGCCCGAATCCTAATCCAGGATGGCCCCAGCTCTCCTAGCGGCACCATGTTTTCCTTCTCCATTTCATATCCTCCAGATTCTATAACCCCCTCATCACCATTTCAACCATGTCGTCTTCGGTGAGCCCAAAGATGTCGCCTGCCATTGGTTCGACAGCACGTGACCTCTGGATATCGAGAATTCTTTTTCGAATATGTTCTGAAATTCACAACCTCTTCACCATCGACGCCGTCATCATCTTCCTTACTCCTCGAGAAAATTTCCGATCCTCCAGCGCCGAAGGCTCCCGTGCAGATCGATTTAGTCGATATGGGGAACAACCGAAGCTGAAGCATTCGGTATCGATTCTAGAGTCGGAGTAATATCCGATTCACCTTTGGATACATCCTTGGCAGGTGGAGAATGTATCCAGGATGCTTTCCAGGATCAACTTTGCGCCGGTTATCGACACTGTGGGATCAGCGCCACGAAATGCGTCATAGATTGGGTTTTGGTCGCGAATCTGGCCATTCATTGATGGCATATCTCCTCGTCTTGGTCAGTCTTCCCCAATTTCTGAGATCCTTCTCTAATTGTTTGTATAGCACCTATGGCGACGATGGCGCGAATGACATTGGGACTTGGTCCATGGCCTTCTTACTGCTTTCCAGATATGCAACATGCTTTGACTTGGAGGTCCTGAGATGAATGTTCATCTCTATCCTCTCCAGTACTTTCGACTGACCCGGGTTTATAGGTGAACCAAGATCGGGACGGCGATCCTCGATTGGATACATATGCTCAAAATAAGTAGATGGAAACATCAGTCAATCCCTCTGCGCTTCATCCCCGTGGCTCATCTTTGGATCTAGCTTCGAAGAGCAATCTGCGGTTTCGACCCTTCCGCAGTAGGAATGCCGGAAATGTTCGAAGGACCTAGGCCTGTTTCTCGGCATCTCAGGGAAAGGTAGCGTTGATTATCCTAACTAACCAGGAAGTCGAGTGGGTAGACATCAAGTTTTGTTGAGTGGGTGTGCGGATTCCTCGGTAGCGCGGAGGGTTGGCGCGGCTCGAGGAGGGCCGAGGCCGAGGAATGTCGAGATGGCCAATGACAATGCCGATGGCCGATCTCCGCCGTTGCCGCGATGCGGTCTTAACGCGTCCGCACAGAGGGCTTCGTCCGGAGTAGTCTCGAAACAGACGAAGCGCGGTCTATAGAGGGGAAATGAACCCAAGGAACGCTCTCGGGCAAGCGCAAAGGCCGTCGGAATATGTCGGACATAACGCAACTGTCAACGCCACATTACCACATGTCTGTCTTATTTTCGTCCAAGTCTCTTTCTGGCATGCCTCTGACAATAAAGATATGCATACTCTAGTGGTACATATTAACCTCTATTGGTAAGAGCCTCCTCTGGTGGTACATTGAGCGCAATTCCTTCTGCTGTCATTCCAGGGCAAAGCTAAATCCAAATGAATCGCGCCAGAACGTGTCCATGACGAGACTCACGTAATGCGAATCTGAGTGGCTGATGTAATAGCTTGTCACACAATAGTATCAAGGATTATTTATTTTGTACCCTGCAATCCATGGAATGGGCCGGTATCATAATGATGCAGACAACAGAATGTGCCAGTTTAACAGTTTGTCTTTGCGCCGGTCTCGACTTGCCTATCCGTCATGCCCGACGGTTGCGGTGCTTCAAGCCCTTCGCTGTCAACCGGGTCGGATGTCATCTCCAAATAAAAGTTATCGTCCCCATGTCTTGGTCCCGTTTCTACTCTCACGCCTCTAGCACCGAAACGATGACCAGACCCACTTTCACTGATATTCCAACCGAAATATGGAACGAAATCATAGCTCTGGCGAGCTTTCTCTTCTTTTCGCCTCCTTTGCTGAGCTAACCGACGGCTGTAGACACCGAAACGGAGACAGAAGCGCCTGCGGCTCACAAGCGCCTTCTTCGACGACCTAGTTCGACCACACCTCTTCAAGCATCTTTCCTTACCAAAGCCCGATCATCATCCGATGCGCAAAGCAGCACGTATCCGAAAGACCATATTAATCTCTTTGGCTCGGAACATCACGGCGCGTATCTCATGCCATGTCCGAACCCTGACCGTGAAGCCACATCTGCTTCCACCTGAAGTGGTCGAACAATGGTTAACCCGAGCAATATCGTCGTTCAGAGAGCTCAGGAATCTCCAGTACGCTTTTCCGAGTCATTTTCTCAATGCTCAAACTGAAATGCTTGATATGTAGATGGATGATTGCTTCGCAGCCATCTACGACAATAATGAATGCTATCGCCAACTTGAGTGCTATCAATTCCGTTGACTTGATATTCCTGGGAATCTCGCCGGATGATATCACACTGCCTCAAATGCCCTCTGTAATGAAAGTCACACTACACACAAGGCCTGAGAGGCAGAGGCAGTCTATTTCTGGGCCTATACTGAATCAGCTCAGCTCAAACAGACGAAGTTTCGAGATTGAAGTACAGCCAGCTTACTTTCAATCTCCAGGTACTTGTGCTGACTTCCGGAACTTGTCCGAGGAGCTTGAAATTCTCACCCTCACCGTTAGGACCGAGCTGTGTCTTGATGACACCTCTTACCGACACTTCCGACACCTGACGAAGCTGAAGGCCCGCGAGCTGGTCTCAGACGATCTTTGGATCACTCTGCTGCATCACGAGATATGCATTCCCAATATAGAAGCGCCGGTCGCGCCAAATGATGCATTTTGGCAGTACCTCGAATCATACTCGGGCCTGAAGAAATTCGGCATCCCCTGTCCTCCAAGCAGTCAGGAATCGCTATGGAACTATGCCATCGTCCCTCATTTCGGCACTTTGGAGGCTCTATCCTTTGATTTATTGGACGTCAATCGAATCAGGAGTCTCAGCCATTTTTCTCAGTTACGAACTTTGACATTTGGGATTGAAGTGGTCGACGCGACACTGGTGACCGTACGCCTTGTTTCTTATTCCTTCTTCCGAGTTGACATTATCCTTTGCGCTTTTCAGAACCTGCTACTGTCCACAATCTCAGAACTTCCATTGCTCGTTTTCGTCTGTGTTTTGCCTTCACGAGACCCGCAGGATGTCTTCCGAGTCCGCCATGAGATTCGAAATTTCAGGCCAATCGAGCCTGGGATGTTCCATTCTGATTTGGAGATTCGTATTGGGGCATTATACCAATTGTGTGTGGGATATGTGCCTGACGAGAATGGCATGCCAGAGCTGCGGTTCCGGGGAATAGCTCAATGGTTGCAACTTCATCCATTATGTGATGACAATAGCATCATTGAACCAGAGAGACGTTCTCGCTCAATTACTAAATCGGCATGGTCCAAGATTCTCCGAAGAGCCAAGAAATTGATCAGGGTCTTTCGCTGACTATTATTCAGCATCAGTAGCTATTTGTGTATCGAATTGCAGGGCGAACATGATCTTGTTGAAATTGAGTATCGGAATCTGAGTTGTACGTCTCTTCAATAACAACAATTTCCAGGATTCAAGTGATTGTTCTTCTTTGAAGACTCAGGCGGATGATTTCCCTCTGTCCTCAAGTTTTCTCACACATATAGAATGAACAATCAAACTGTGATATACCATTATTCAACGGGGGCAACAGGTGGGAATCAAGGACAGTAGCTGAGGGTTATCCGGGTCAATGAAGGTCGAGATGAACGTTGACGGCGACTTACACAACAGTGAACGCAGAGCTTCCAGAGACTCGAGTGGCCTGGTCGACTGGTCCAGTTCCTCCGCAGGTTCCAGAGGTGTCTCCTGGTCGGTACGCCTATATCGTATGTGAGAAGAAAATCACGAGTTCTGTGGCTGGGCTAACCTCATTGCAAGGACAACCAGCACTGGTGCACGTGAGGACATCACCGCCACTGGTTGGGATGATTTGTTGTGCCTTGAGACTCGAGTATGAGTATCAGTGACATAAATAGAAGAATGCACCTACGACAGAGAAGCCCTGGATGTTACTGATGTCGTAATCACTGTGAGACGTCAGCGCTCGATCTCGCACCAAGATCGTGATGAGATCATTCACGTTCGACCGCCGATGTTTGCCGAGTCGAAGGTCCACTGTGAGATTAATAAATTCGTCAAAGAGGGTATCTCGCAAGTGCACAGTGAAACGGACCTCGGTCATGGAGCAAGCAGCTTTTCCGAATGCGACTGTAAGGAGCGTTGTGTTGAAGAGAAGAGTTTTGAAGAGTTCGTTAACGTACTTCCGCCGAAACAGTCATTTTCACAGCCTGACATCAGACAAATCAGCAACTATGTACAACGTGCGAGGAGTAGGTATCATTACCAGAACCGGGAGGACGATCACAGATTCGACCTGGTGAAATGAGCAGCCGAATCATCGCACGATGAAATGGTACTTGCCGTTCCATCTGGGGAAGCAGGTTACTGATGTCGATGGAACAATGATTGAACGTTCCTTACCTAGTTGGGACAACAATGTTCTTGCTGGTGCCAGCGGGAATATCACCAATGGCAGGTCCTGTCGGATCCGTGATGTCAGGACTAAGTCCTTTGGTCAACGGTTTGATATTCACCAGTATAGTCCACTCCAGCATGCGGGAAGTTGCTGAGAGTCATTCCGACTCCGAAAGGACAGTTGTTCTGTATATTTTCAGCACAGGACTGAGTATCATGAGCTCGTGAACCTACTCGGAGAGTGATAGTATGGTCAGCATTGGCCACAGCAGCAAGAACAGCGACAAAGGCGAGTGAGACAAGCATACTGGTCGAGAACAGTAAGTACAAAAAATGTACTGGGGAAACATCATAACCATTTCAGTCTCTTATATGCCCCCCATTATTGTGTTCTGTTGTCACTCGTGGTGAACTTATCGGCGGAATTGAAAAATCATGGGATGCATGAAACACTGCGGGTGAACCATCTAGTATTTTTTTTTGATTTTTTTTTTTGATGCAATATATCGGCTTAGCCGAGATCAAATTTGTCACCATCGGTGCGCACGGACCAGGCGATTATAAACCCTAGTTGTGCAATTTCTCGTCGTAGTTGAAGGTTGCGAGAGCTTTGAAAGACCCATTAATGCTTTGGGTGGTACTTGGAAATGTTTGCCTGGCAATAGTAAGCATCCGACTTCATGCAAGAGCAATAATCCTCGTTCAACACTGCATCGTCACTGTCCAAATCCGGCGTCGGCTAGCTTCGGCTACAGCTGATATTACATCAAAATAATACTGGAAAATAATACTGGCTTAATTGAGTTGGACTTCTGAATGAGGGATAATGGGATGTGAAGACAGAAACAAAGTTCAATCAAGGGGCGGACTGTATGTGTATGCGACTCATCCAAAGCGGCATTCAGATCATAGCCGAAACTGCGTCGAGAGCTCATCCTTCGTAAGAAGCGCCAGGGTTCGTGATCCAGAAATGGCCACATGCCTGTCCCGGGTACATACTGATGGAATCGATGTGATTCTAGGCTATTCTAGGACATTCTCGGCGCTAAAAAGATGCTGCGCTTCTCTGATTTTTGAATTGTCAAGTTCCCGAAAGGTGAACCTCGTGATTATATATCTGACAGTTGGATCTCGAAGGCGCAAATGCATCTTTAAAGTGGTGGAATCACTAGCAGAACCATCGAAATTCATCTACTGTATCGTGGCCTCAGCCAACTTGAAGCATGATAATATTAACCACCCGTGAGCGGAAGCTTGGTCAGAGCAGATCTACGCATCGGCCCTGACATTCCGAGATAACATCAGAGCATCAATCGCGGGACCCGGTGTCCGTCAATTGGGAACGAAGAACGGAACAGTTTCAAGACGAAAGGCTGTATCTTTCAGAGAAACTAGACCAAGGACTGTAATATTACATTCACTAGGAGCAGAAGCCAACGCACTCCAAAAGGAGTGCCTTAAACAAATTGTTGATGCACTCGTGATCCCGGCCGTTTGGCAGACGAAATCATTCCTTCCTTCCTTCCGATCACAACTTGGTTGGCAATATTTCGTTTGAGGCACTCCTTTTGGAGTGCTTTGGCTTCTGCCCCCGGTGATTGCGCCCGCGAGTTTCAATCAAAATTCTTCCACAAATGGACAGGTATACCTCAGCGAAGTCTCCCATGTCTCGGTCCCGATTGACCATCGGGATTGGGTAAAATCCATCCATACTCTCGTTCCAACACTGCGACCTTAACTTATTTTGATTTCTCTGTGCTGGGGGTCGCCGACGGTCTCCTCAGGCTGTCAATGATTGATAGATCGTTTCATCTGGCATCCGCTTCGCCATTGAGTTGTTTTCTGTACTTTGAGATGTGCTTTATCACATGTGGCACCTGACCATTCTCTCTGAGTCCAGATCTCAGAGCTGTCTAGCCTCGGAGGCAGCTTGCTATAAATGGTGTTCCATTTCGATGAAATTCCCCAGTTCTTGGAACCCCTTCCCCTTCAAAGACAATGTTCTCCAAGCTCACCATCGTCTCTGTCCTCTCGCTCATTGCCTTCGTAAAAGCCGAGACCCATACCATTGTCTTCGACAACAGGTGTGGCCACGGTACCGTATGTCCTTTCATTATATTCCTCGACGACACACTCATGCCTGTCCAGCCAATGCTGATCCAAGGACCGAATGTTCTGTCGACCGGCGGAGCATATACCCATAACGGGCCCATCACCTCTGCCATCGCGTGGGTCATCTTGGAATTCAATTGACTCAGTCCTTTCTGAATCAAAGCCTCCTTCAGGTACCTTCAGACGGGCTCCTGCGGCTTCAACGGGGACGGGTGCACGCTTGTTGAAACAACATTGATCAACCCGACGTCGCCTGGCTCTGGATCAAGCACTGACATCTCGTTAGTCGGAGAGTACGTCAATATACATGCTATTCAATCGGAACATTTCGATGGCTAATTTCCCGATTTCTTCAGTCACACCTTCTCCGTCACCTCTGGATTCGGGTTAGTGCCCTAGTCCCATCTTTGAGCTTGAGCTGATCATGGTGTTCAGGTATTTCAATGGCTGTGATGGTTCTGGAGCCGATTGTACGTTGAAGGATTCCAACCATTGAATTCTAATGCTAAATTCTTACCCAGGCAATGGTCCCAACTGCCCTGACAAATGGCCGGTTCAAATTGCCTGCCAGACCAATGATGTATGCCTCAATTTCCTCCTTGCAACTTCCTACACTGATGGATTCACCAGGTCAATCTTGCTATCACATTCTGCTTGTAGTTTATGGCGTGATATATGTAGGCACCTAAAACCAGCCGCAGATATGGTGTCGACGATAGTAGGGACGAGAACACGAATGAATGGATATTTTTATGAAATTTCCGAAAATGGACAGATCACATAATTCAGAGCCAATGAGAAGATTTCCTAAAGTCTTTGGTTTGATGTCGACATCATATGGTGACAACACCACCCACCCAACCAACGAATCTGATTGGACCATTATATCAAACACGTGAATCATTTCCTAATTAAGATTTCTCAATATTTATTCTCGAAGATCATAATCTTACGCCACAATTGGCCAAACCCATTCCAAAGCTACAGTGGTTAAAATGAAAGTTGAGGACTGGATACAGATCGTTTTCTTGCACCATGTCACCTCCTGGAAAAAATTCACGGCAATGAATGTGAAAACAAACGGTCTTCATTGAGTTCTTAAAGCATCATTTGATATTAATACCAATACTATTGAGGATGAACACATTACAAGGTATAATACTATACCTCTATCAAGCTCTTGTTTAAGCCTGCATGAAATATTCTTTTGCTTGATCAACTTGACCACATATTGTCAATGTCTCAGCCAAGCGGACCATGCAATCTTCTCTTGACATGTGCATATCTCGGGCTGTGTATGTTCTGAGAGCCATCTCAAACAGGCCGAATGTCTTCATTTCATCTTTGTCTCTAATCCAATAAATATCTCCAAGTCAGTAGAGCATCAAGTATTTCAATACCCCTTGACTTCAGTACTGAGCATGCGCAGTAAAATATAGTGCTGCTCTGCTGTTGTGATAGAATTCTGGGTCACTGTCGAAGTCTTCTAATTGTGTGTACTCGTGGTCACACTTAGTAACCGTCATTTCGTCATTTCCCCGCCAAAATGGCAGTTTTGCATCTCAATTTCTCGCTCACAAATGGTTGGATTGACTTGAAATAAGGTGCAAAACAACTCCAAAGAGCGGCCTCTTTCTGTTCCCTGCATCATATTTGCTCTGTGACACCTGTATCCCAAGTTATAAGTTTTGCATTTTTCCGGACATCCATGCTTCAGTGTACACATCCACAATCAAAAGACCCACCTGTATTCAAATGGTACCAGATTCTTGACACCTCAAAATGCAAGCTTTTCACAACTTACCGCTTGGGAAAATACCCACTTGCTGTGGAGTTATTGGACCAAGAGTAAATCACGGTTACTAAGTGTGACCACGGGTAGATTATGTCAACTCAGTCCATATCGCCGAATCACAATGATTGGAGATGAGTATCACTAGAAACACTCATCACAAAGATCTTGGAAAAGGCATCTTATCGAACCTTCATGGCTCCGATGTCTGTCAGTGTCACAGCAACCCCACACACCGACAGTACATACTACAAATGGAATAGTAGGCGATATGACTGTGCAGAATATATGCTAAACTGCTTTCATTGACTGAATCTTGAAGGCAGGTTTCGCTCACCCATTGGATTTATCAGTTCCTTTGTTGGGAATGACCTAACATCTCTGTTATATTGGCTATGGGTCAGGGACATCAATCATGAGCCCTATTTATTGGCTTACTTATTGAACGAAGCAATGTCAAGTAGTGTTGCCGCAGCTGGCTGAATGAGCGGCTGAGAGCCGAAGCTGAGCCGCCATAATAGCCAGCTGGAGCCGATTTCGGCTTGCGGCTGAAACAGCTACGGCTTGAAAGGCTTACCGGCTCCATGAAATAGAGCTAACATATTTCTTGCTCCTTGTCAATCCTGCACATGTGTTGCACTCAGAAATCCCACAATGAGTTCAACTCATCAATGGCTGGACTTCGGCTCAGAGCTGATTTCAAGCTGATTAAAAACCAATAATATATGCTATTTGGCATTGTTTCCTCTCTCTTATATTATAAAATCTGTTCATTCCCTTTAGCCACAATGTCCAATCTGTCAGAAAGTCTGTTCTGGGGTCATTTGCACAGTGACTAGGCAGCAATTTTGGTAGATAGTGAAATAACAGCTTTCTCAGCCCTAGTACACCGGGGGCAAAGTCCCATGCGGTAGAGTTCAATGCGGTTAGCCAGTGGTCAGCCTGTGGTAGGCTTATACCCGAGATTATGCCTCATTGTTTTCACATGCCTGGATCAGCAGACTGACATTGTGACACTCTTCTCACTATTTTCAAAGTTCAACATTACTGATGAAAAACAGATGCTGCATGAAGATATGATTTAGGAGATAGGACCGAAAACTGAACACTATATTCATCAGAGCATATTTGTAGTACATTTTATTACTTTTGTACACCAGGATCTAACTAGCCAGACTTACTGTATGAACTTGTGACTGCCGCAACCTGTCAATGATTGGTCCAAGAATAGTAGCTGGCTGCCTGCCCATTTTCCCATTTTCAGCTGATAGAGCCTGATGATATCACTGGGGGCAAGGCACAGAGCACTCCTTTTGGAGTGCCTTACGGTCATGACCGAAGCACTCGCTTATCACTCCATCATCACTCCACTTTTCACAGCTGATGGGAGAAAATCCGAAGTTGAAGCGGGAGTGCTTCGGTCATGACTGTAAGGCACTCCAAAAGGAGTGCTCTGGGCCTTGCCCCCGGTGTATGTAAATTGGTAACAAAGAGTGCATCTGAAATAACTGAAAAGGGAGAAGGAAGAGGAAATAGATAGATAAAATGAACAATGAGAGTAGATGCATGGCCCGCAACCAATTCACACATGATAGAGCATCACTCAACATGTGCTCAAAGCATGTACATTTTTCCAAGTCCGATTAAATGGCCGCCTATTGTTCTCCAAAAGGGGAAAGTGTCAATTTTGACATCTGACAATCAATTTACATTACCACAGACTAAACACCGGATGACCACAAGCTAACCGCATTGTTCATACTGCATATGATTTTGCCCCCGGTGGTAGCCTACCAGTGAGAAATTTGAGACTTCTGGTGCTCTACAACATTGTAGAATACAAAATACAACATAGTAGAAAACTCAGGTTGGCTTTAGCCAGCTGGGAGCTGGGGGCCGATCATCAGCTACAGCTCATTAGCTGAAGCCGCGGCTACAATCGGTTTCGGCTGATCGGCTGACGGCTTAACCAGCCGCGGCAAAACTAATGTCAAGACATCTGCCATTATTATACCACCAGGGGATACTCACATAACATCTTTGACATATACATGGTGGTCTCCATACTAATATATTTGTTTCTACATTTTTTCCAAGTTACAAAGGAGCAGGACAAAATGTATACCTTCCCCAAGATGCCGTGCCATTCTAGTTCCAGTTTGAGTATCCCCACACTACCACCCCAAATGGATTAAATGTGAGGAAAAGAGAGTTTAAATATGGTATGTTAAATAGCATGGATATCGTACTTGTCTCAGACTCCTTATTCAATGTGCTTTGTTTATGATCTCTGAAGTGTAATGCCCTTGAGCCGCAATCCCAATCTGTTCAATTTGAACATCACGAAGTGTTTCCATGTTCTGCTGAATTGAGTAGCTCTTCTGAGAAGAGGAGCAGAGGTGAGAGTTGGAATTCATCAGGTCTGGTTCAAAAGGAGTGATATGCGCTTCCTCAGATGCTTCATGGTAACGACGTTGGCGGAATCTGTGACCCAGCAGGAGTAAAAGAAGTGCGAACGCCGTTCCACCGATGGTGATTCCAACAATGAAGCCTATTTTTGAGTGAGATGATGCAGTTATCCTGGATGTAGGAGAGCTAAGCAATTCTCAGCAAATCATTAGGCCATGACATCCGGAATAAATACAGACGGTGATGACTGTGTGTTTGATGGCATCAATGTTGAAGGTGTGGGTTCGTTCACTGGGAGGATGGATCAGCAAGAGAAATGGCAGGCTGATCCCGGCTCTACCTCCTCGCACTCAAAGCAATGCTATGTGACGAGAACTGTGACGAGCTGCTAGTCAAACTAGTGAGGAAGACGACAATAACTGATGACGATTGTGTGATATTGGCAGATCATATTGCTTGATCGGAATTTTATCGAGCCACTTGTTGATGATAATTTTAATGGCTGCAAAGTGCCGCTCGATCGAGGAACAAGATCGTTTGGTGAAGTAACTTTCCAATGGTATCATTGAAGGTTAAAATCTACATTGACATACTCTGCATGTCCCGTCCTGCTGGCTAGTGAAGAATAGCACCCGCTCACGCTGGTATCGCATCACGGCAGATTATCTTCTCGATGTTTATATTTTGACTGTTGCAGAGAAGGTTCGTCTGTCACTGTCTTCTCCAAGATGACCGTATTTGTTGTTCCACTGTGCTTCGGCCGGCCCTGAAGTCCCGGCTGTCTTCTTCCATGGAACACTTGCGAGACTCTTATTGAATTCCAGATTTCGGCCCCACCCCCTTTCTTTTCTGGGATCTTCACCTTCTTGCTGGTTTCGTTCTGTTTCCTTTCACCGTGTGAAGCATTACAGCAGCTTTCATTCAATCATCTCAATAAGTATACTCTCCCTTGGAAGTTTACGAGCGAGTCTTGGGAGTTCTTTGTCGGTTCATGGTCGTTTGCGTCATATATTGCACGATTTCGCTTCTTCCTCGCTATAGGAACTGTCTAGAAGGTGGAGGGAATTCGGACCCGACGTCATTTCAGTTTCAGATACTGAAGGCCCAGATATTCTTGGACACGCTCGAGCGGAAATTAGTTCCTTCGCAGCTGTACGGGTCCTTTTCACCGAGGGACCGATGTCCTGCGGGTCGAGAGCTTTCAGTGTCGGTAGCATATATTAATATAAATTAAGCCCTTTGCGCACGGTGGCATGCCATTAATTCCCTTTGATGATTTTTTCTCTGTTCGCTATTGTTACCCTGGCTGTTAGCCCTGTGGTCAGTTATCTCATCGCCATCACACAGTGGATCCTACCACATATCTTCATAGCTCGCTGCGTCAACTTGTCCCCCTGACCAACCGTTCGCGATCTGCTGTACTTCTGCGGTAAGCAACCCTATTGAATAATTCCAACGCTCTGCCACTGACTCGATTTTGGGTAGGACCCGGAATCATGCATCCCTAATGCTAGGGGATGTGATGCAGACGTTTACAAGACTATCTGCTGTGGTCTGGCCCAAGAGGTCTGATATTTTCTCAGACATTGCACAACTTAGTGAACTGACCCTTTGCCTAAAGCCTGACGGGAACCCGGAATGCTACCCCATCAGCTCAAACTGCGGCTGGGAGAAGCCATACCAGCGCTGTTGCGACGTCGGAGAAGAAGTAAGCGCTTCCCAGGCCTCTCACAATCCCATCTCATCTCAAATGATGATTGCAGGGATTGGACAACTGCTTCGAGTCGGAAACAGGCGAATGTGCCGGTGAAGAATTAGTCGATTCTTGCTGCGATCAGCCAGAGGTGAGTGCGATGCGTCAAATCTGATGACAGCTCATTGCGCCAGTTCACATTGGGTCAGACCCAGTGCAGCGCCCTGCCGCCTCCTGCCCAGTGCGCAACCGACCAATTCGAACAATGCTGCTACTATTACTCAGTTTGTTTCTATTCTCCTATTTGTTGCAACGTGCTCAACATTGCTCCTCAGATATTGGGACTCTTTAAATTTCACTTTTGCTTCTCGGACGGTAGTTGTGCCCGCAGGAGGGGTGTCGAATCTTGTTGTTCTTTATTCTTGGTATGTCTCCATGTCCGACCCTTGGCCGCTGTTTGACTAATTCCACGCTTGTAGGGACTCATTCCAATTTGCGAACCCCTCCGATTCCTCCGCACGTAAGTAGAATCTACTCAGATATCGCAGTGAAACACTTGGAGCATTTCGGGTCACTCTTTCCAATATCGTCAATGAAGAAATTTGATCCGAGTTAGAAAGCCTCGTCCTGCTAAAAACCCTCCGGAAAGCGAAGTGAGATTTACGTGATATGACTGATCAGCTCCGGACGGCTTGCGGTTGCCTCGGAAGCTTTGCCGTCTGAGATGCCAAGACTTACATACTTGGGATTCGTCATAGTACACAGAATTGGCTGCGAACCGTGCGGACGCTACAGTAAGACGCGGTGCACTGGCGAATGAAACTAGTCACTTTCACTCTGCACACTGAAGTTCCATGCTCTGTTCCGAGTAAATGGTTCCCCCCCGAGCCGAGATTGGGTCCAAACGTACAGTATCTCTCGCGATCCCGTGGACCGGAATAAAGTACGAGTCAAAGACAACGTCGAGTAAGTACTTAACAACACCGGATAGATTAGAAGGTATGGCAATATCAATATCAACTCTGAGCAGCTTCCAATAGCTATTATTAGGGAGCCGAAACTCGGGTGCCACAAACGCCAAAGCCTTTGCATCTGTCAGCTCCTGTAAGCCCAATGAGAGCGCCAAATTCCTCTTTGTCGTCCATTGCGGAGGACAAATCCCGTTGACGTATTCGAGCTTCAAAGCTTGTTTCCCTGGTCCCTGATCTTGTGGAGATTCCCGATAGCAATCTATTTTAAGTATTCGGCTTGAAAGTCTGTAATTGGAGGTCAACAGTGATACAAGGAGACATAGAGTGAGGAATGTACCCCAATCAAGTGGACGGCAACGAGATACATGTGTTGTCCAATGCGCTTTTTGACAAGACTTTGAGCAATAGAGTGCGACAAGACGCCCGCTTCATACGCTTCAGAGATGTCTTTCCGCTTTGTACGCTGATCTCTCAAAGAAACTCAACGGGATTTCCCGTCACCCTGAAACAACAGTCGAGCTAGATGATGTAATGCTCGAGAATAGGAGATATCCTGCGTTCGTCAGCGGGAAAACGGCGGAGAAGGGAAATGTTTTCGGAGATGGCATGAGATGAATGATTCATTGTCAAGCTACCGTAAACGATTTCAGCCGGCCAGACTCCTCATTACGACCCCCGCGGACTCCGGAGTGTAAACACATCGGGAGATGTTGAGATTTCCCACACTGAGCATGACCGCGCGTCGTCGCCCGCCCCTGGGATACATGTCGGCATTCCTCGGCAAGTCGCATGCCGAAGAACCGCAACTCTGCCGAGAAGTAAGTATAGTAGTACCCTTCCAACATGTAAAACATGCTTATTCAATCTTACCACAAAGATTGAACGAGCATGTATGAGAGGTTGTATGAGTAGAAGGTTCGCGTCATTCTCTTCCAGTTTTTGTCATCGTGGTCGCTGCGCTTTGGTTTCGCTGGGCTGGAGCGGCTCGCTCCTTTGCAGCAAACCTTGCTTTGTCGTCGACCGACTCTCGAATTCGTTTTGGCTCGCTCTTTACCGTCAACTCCCTTGATTGAACTCACTCACTAACGCTCACCCACAGGGCGACCTCTGGAACCTCCGGGCATCGACGATTGTATCTGGTATTTGACGGCGTAGTCCTCAATATTCTATGACTCGCAACCTCGTTTACTAACCCATTCCCCCAAAGTCTCTCGCCCGCCAACTCACAACCACTGTGACTGCGCATTTCATGAGTGGCAGGTGGGTCCTCTGTATCGGTGAAGTTGGTTTCTTTACTCGCTGGGTTTGTTTTATTTTTCTCTTTTCTGTTGATATTCGGTCTTTTTTCGATGGCTTGCTCTTTCTCGATAGCTTGACGCTGTCGACTCGTCTTGGACCGCTGTCCTCGCTCCGCTCATCAATCAACTCGACTCGGCCCCTCGCTGGCTCAACCCTCGACTGCTGACCTCGCTGCGCCGCTAGGGATGTATGAGAATGTGTCAATATCACTGTAGTAAAAACATGCTGATTTTAGTCTCGATACATCGCGTATAATGGACGTATCACCGTCTGATACGCGGCGAAAGGACGATGTGTCGAGCTCATCACACAAATTTGATTGCTCTTTGATACGAGGCTGATACAAGGGTGATCATGCTCGTATCAACGCTCTGATCTCTAGCTGCAAACGCAGTGAATGCATGGAAACTAGAGAGCCAACATCGTGCGACAACATTCGGATCAAGATCCATATATGGACACCGCCTCCCGACCTTTTTGCCCGACAAGGCGCGCCTCAAGAAGGAAGCTTGAAATAATTGGCACGAAGCTTGGAATAATTGGCACTGCTATCTGAGACTAGTAAAGAGTCCAGAGAGCTCATTCTGCTCTAATAAATCTGAGATATTTGGTTAGAACCTATTGTACGGCCGTCGCCCGACGGGTCGATTGGAAAGTGAAACGGGACGGGCACGTCTCCCTTTAACCCTCTGTTCATCCCTCACTTCGTTCTGTTCATCCCTCAATTCGTTCACCGTTCGCTCGTCGGTGCAACATCGAACACTCGCTGACGCCCGTCATGGAAGCGCGTCGTTCTTTTCTGGTATCGATATTCGGATCGTTCGCTGAATAGAGAGCATAATTACATTTCAAGGTCAACGAGCTATACAGTTGGGGTTCTTCCGAAGGCACACGACTTGCCGGGGAATGCCGACACGTATCCTACGGACGAACATGCTGACGGCGAGACGTTGATCGCGGAGACGTTGAGCGCGGAGATGTTGGGCCGCGCGATACCCTCTCAGGATGCACGATATTCAGACAAACTGGATTCATGTCATCTATTCCTTATCTGACTCTGACCTCGTATCTTATCTCCCGGATTGCTTCCGATATGACATACCATTCGGATCAACGGATCGATTTGACGCCACTCACCGCGTCGCTATCCGTACCTCCTCTCAGCCGCTATCCGTACCTCGTCTCAGCAGCTATCCGTACCTCGTCTCAGCTCTGAACTCGTCGTGCATTTATTCGTCTGGCAATTTATAGCGGGGTTTTCACCTTCTAGCGGGGTTTTTACCTTGTAGCGCGGTTTTCACCTTGTAGCGCGGTTTTCACCTTGTAGCGCGGTTTTCACCTCGGAGGTGTGGCCGGAAGCTACTCGGAGGTATGGCCGGAAGCTATCTGGACGTCGCAGGAGCTCATCACAAATGTTTTCGCCATTTGCTGCCATTTGCTGCCATTTGCTGCCATTTGCTGCCATTTTCGCCATTTGCTGCCATTTTCACCATTTTTGACTCCAGGATCATGATCGATCATGGCGGCCGCGTCTCCTACGTCACATCCGATCCGGCAATAAAATGTAGGTCTGCTGACCATTTACTCCCTCTCCTTAATCCATCATTTCCCAACGAACGACCCTGCGATTCCTCAAGATCATGACGACTATCTCTCAAATCCCAGCTCATCTCTCGCGCAAAAGCGAAGCAGGAAGACCAGCGCATTGGTCCAATGGCGCTGCGACCTCATTCCACAATCCTTGGCCAAGCTTTAGGGTCAACACGCCTATGGATACATTAGCTGTACGTGCTTCCCTTATGCGTCTTAGTGTTCCAGCTGACTCCGTTTGCTTCATCCAGATGCTCACAAAGTCGACGCAATGGCCCCCCGCACCCAAAGACGCTGCCAAACAACTCAACATCCGGAAGCCGACGTGGGGCGCCGAAGATCCAGACTCGACCAAGATCAAGGCAACCTGGCTCGGTCATGCTTGTTTCCTTGTCGAGATGCCCGCCTCGTCTCCTACAGAACGTGGCGCTCGTATCCTGTTTGACCCCGTATTCAGCCATCGGTGCTCCCCATTCCAATGGCTAGGTCCAGCACGGTTTACTCGTACGTGCAGTTTTTATACCAATCCTTCTCCAGTTAACCAGGAAAACAGCACCCCCTTGCCAGATCGCCGATATTCCGGATATAGACGCCGTCGTGATCTCTGTACGTCAACGCTACTTTGCTCGCTGGACCTTGAATTGATCTTTCCGTTTTAGCATAACCATTATGACCAGTAAGGATTCATATACCAAACACCTCAATGTCTAATCGTTTCTGTCTGCAGTCTTGACACCCACACAATAACCACCCTCTCAACTCGAAAACCCCGCCCTCAATTCTTCGCTCCGCTGGGCAACGGAGCGTATTTCCGTTCCATTGGAATCCCGGAATCGCACATTCACATTCTTGATTGGTGGGAAGGAAGGCGTCTTGAGATCGAGCTGCCGTCAGCGAACGCCGCGGTAGAGCCTTTAGCGAAAGTCGCTGTGGATATTACATGTACCCCCGGGCAGCATTTCACCGGACGTGGACTGACGGATCGGTTCAAGACGCTTTGGGCTTCGTGGACGCCCGAAGAGGTCGTCAATGGCAAAGGAGGCGACGCGGGTGGCACCTCGAGCGACGCGGGTGTCACCTCCTCGAATCCAGAGACGGGTGGCAGCGAGACGAATCCAGGCCGCATCGCCGAGAAGCCAGGCCGCAAAGTCTTCTTTGCCGGAGATACTGGATATCGATCAGTCCAAGACGCACAGAACGAAGACGAGGTACCGACGTGTCCCGCATTCAAAGAGATTGGGGAGAGGTTTGGGGTTTGATTTGGCGTTGATTCCTATTGGGTGAGTGACTCATTCCTATTGGGTGACTGACTGATTCCTATTGGGTGACTGACTGACTCCTATCGGGTGAGTGACTGATTCCTAGTGGGTGAGTGCTAATTACCGAGTTGCTTAGTGTCGAGTTGCTTTTCGGTGTGAATGAATAGTGCTTATCTGACCTGCCTATCTTTCGCAGAGCGTATCTCCCGAGAAACTTCATGTCGCCGATTCATTGCGCACCGTCATGTCCCCGATCCATTGCGCACCGCAGGACAGTGTTCGGCTCTTCAAGGATGTTGGAGCGAGACGGGCGTTGGGTATGCATTGGGGGTATGTATGTCCGGTTTCTCTTTCTTTCATGTCGACTGTTCTCTTTCTTTCACGTCGACTGTTCTCTTTCTTTCATGTCGACTGTTTCCTTCATGTCGACTCTCTCCTTCACTTCGACTCTCCTTCATGTCGCTTTGATTCCTTCATCTCGCTTACACATCCGAACGTCTCGCATACACATCCAAACGTCCCGCTCACCCAACCCACAGAACCTGGATCCTCACCGGCGAAGACGTCATGGAGCCTCCAAAGCGTCTGGCTGAAGAATGCAAGAAGATTGGTATTGCGGAAGGGCATTTTGGAGTTTGCAGTTTAGGCGAGACGAGATGGTTTTGAATTGGTGATATTGTAGCAGAGCGGAGACACAGTTGTATTGTAGCGGGGCAAAATGGATAACATCAGTGCCTACGCTGGATGATCGGTGAACTCACAAACATCCATTGAAACCTGTCATTTGCTATATCAGTGTTTAAAAGGAAGTTGCTTCGGTTGAGAAATCTGCAAAGGTCTCGATCGATCTTGGTGAGCAATTCGAGCTCTTCGGACGGCTTGGTATTAGCCAATTGTGAGAGATCGAGTGGCTGTCTGCGTGACAGATAGGAGCCGAGCTCAAATAGTGGATTTGGAGCCGAGCTCAAATAGCGGATTTGGCTGCCCAATGGTATTTATTCATGACGCGACTGAATTCAGAGGCATTGGAAGATATCGCCATGTGAAGAGGCATTGGAAGATATCGCCATGTGAAGAGGCATTGGAAAATATCGCCGTGTGAAGAGGCATTGGAAAATATCGCCGTGTGAAGAGGCATTGGGAAATATCGCCATGTGAAGAAGGTGGATACCGGTGTCGAGCCAGCAAGAATTATTTTTTGCCAAGGTGTCGAGGCCGGGCCTTGAATGGTGGCGGTCGAGTTAAGGTGACGGTTGAGTTACGGTGACGGTTGAGTTACGGTGACGGCCGAGTTAAGGTGCCGGTCGAGTTGAGGTGGCGGTCGAGTTAAGGTGACGGTCGAGTTGAGGTGACGGTCGAGTTGGGAGGTGGAGATGACCTGTGGTGCGGGTGAGATTCCGGATCAGATGGTGGCCCTTTCACTGCTGAGCCTTTTGTCCCCCCTTCACTGGTGAGTCTTTTGTCCCCCTTTCACTGGTGAGTCTTTTGTCCCCCCTTCTTCATGAGCTTCGTCCCCCCTCTTCTTCATGAGCGTCGATCCTCTATCGGGAGGTCGTCCATCGTTTTCATACTTGACTTTGACTTTCAACAAGCTTTTCTTACGTCAACGGGTTTTCTTACGTCGACGGGTTTTCTTGCGTCGACGGGCGGTCTGGCGACGTGTTTCTCCAGCAGTACCTACCTACCTGCCCAGCATTCAAAGAGATCGGGGAAAGGTTCGGACGGTTTGATTTGGCGTTGATTCCTATTGGGTGAGTGCCGAATTATTTTTCGGTGTGAATCCAAAAAGAATTTTTCAGTGTGAATCCAAAAAAAAATTTCGGTGTGAATCAGGTTTATCTGACCTACCTTTTGCAGAGCATATCTCCTGAGAAACTTCATGTCGCCGAGTCATTGCGCACCACAGGATATAGTGTTCGGCTCTTCAAGGATGTTGGAGCAAAATGGGCATTGGTATTGCGGAAGGGCATTTTGGAGTTTGCAGTTTAGGCAAGACGAGATGGTTTTGAATTGGTAATATTGTAGCAGAGCGGAGACACACTTGTATTTGGCATAGAGGCAAAATGGATACATCAGTGCCTACGCTGAATGATATCAAGTAGCCTGGATGATTGCGTGGTGAACTCAGGAACATCAAACTAGGGATCAATAAACTTACTAGCGCCCGTTGTACCTGGACAGCCGCATCCGCCAGCTCCCAAAGACCCAACGGGTTCGAGGGCAAATCGCTCCAATCCTCTACAAACTGTTCTTCCAAGCATCTCCTGAACACAACACAACGTTTCATCTCGACTCCTCCCAAATCATCCACCGAAACGAGGACGATTCGAGGATCATGGTTTTCAAACCATTCTTTCGGCGTCTCTACTATCAGCCTTAGAGTCGTATACACTCCGCAGACCTTCAAGGACTCTGGAAGTGTAATGGCACTGCTCTGCACTGCAGGTCGGAAATTGTTGAGCGAAAAGAGACATAAATGCGTCAAATCGGGAAGATTTTGCAATACTGCCCATTCGAATCGAGGAACCGAGATTACGAGGACTTCTAGATGTGTCAACTGGGAAAACGAAGGGAAAGAAAAATAAGATTTGTCAAATGCTTGCATGTTGCAGCAGAGCTTCCGGAGACCCGTCAAGCTGGACATCCTGAAGACTTCGGCAATTGCCGGGACCAAATGGGAAGAGGGGAATGAGAGCCCGATGACTGAAGCGCCGGTACATGCTGAAAGAATAGTGCGACACGTTTCCTGTGAGCATGCCTTGTCGGAGCTGAGACACAGGGTTTTGACATGCCGTCTGTAGAAGGACAAGGGCTTTGTGGCTGTCTTGATGCTCTCAGAAAAGCTTTCGGCTGCTTTTGATGAGCGCAATATGATTTTGCGATAGATGAAAGGATCTATACTGGTGTCAAGATATATCTTGTCAGCTTTATGGAAGTCGTGTTATCATGGCGCTTACCAATATTGAATATCGCGGGATATGAGCACAAAGACGAGGGCGGTTATGGGGCTATCAGCTACAGCAGTCTCTAGTATATCTAGGACGAGCTCGAAGGGAATAACAGACGCTGAAACGATCCCGCTCATAATGCGAGGTCGTGGCTGAGTCCAAGAAGCGGTGATTATATAAGGTTCCGAAATTGTTCCGAGCGGACTTTGATCCTGGAGTTCGACCGAGGTCTGGCGCCACTTCGTCGAGGACAGGAGACAGAAGATCTTTTGTGTCACATAGAGGAGATCTCAAAGGGTGCTGGAACCCATGAATTGACTAAATCTGGATATCCGACCGCAATGCGCCTGATGGGCGCTTCCCGATGGGCGGGATTGATGCGCCGGAATTACAAATGCCGTGTTGAGAGATTTCTCACATAGATCACTGAACCTTTTATTTCCATAGCGAAAGACAACAATCCAAATTTTCTTCCAAGCTGCATAGAGCCGCAATCCTAGATTGGAAACGCAGACAGCCTCTGCTACATCTTTCTCACCGTCTGCGGAGCCCAACCAGACTTTGGTTATAAATGGTGATACTAAACAGATGGAGAAATTGGAGAATATATATGTACATTCAGAGTCACAGCCCTGGGCCGACGATCGTGGACCTGACCACTAGCGAGACGTAGTGAGCAAACACCTAAAGTCCCAGGTTCTGAATGAGAGCTGCGGCAGCCTCTGATCTTGGCTTAATCACACATGCGAACTTCGCTGGAGGGCTGTAAAATTGCTCAATGATATCATTCAATCTATGTATATGATGTGAACTCACGAGAGAATGTTAGGGCCCTGTCGTGCCTCGAGTTTGATTTCAATGCCATTCTCGTCAACAGGAGGTGTGATGTTGAATGTATGAATGATGCTGGCCACTGAAATGAACAGTGTGGCTTCACTGAGATGACGTCCAGGACAACGTCTGTGAAGGGCTATGAATGGCAAAGTTCACAGCATGAAATTGAATACATATCCGTCCATATCCGAATCCAAAGATTGTGTCTGGCATGTTTGGGTTCAGTTGTTGATCCTCTGAAAGAAACCTCTCTGGTGAAAAGTCGTCCGTATTAGGTCCAAAGAGAGCTGGGTCGTGAAGCAATCCCCTAAAACTGGACTCAGTAACCCAGACTCAGCTCGGCGTTATTCTGACCAGCTGTTACCGATGACAAGGGAGCCTTTGGGGATAAAGTATCCTCGATAGACGTCATCTGAGGCGATTAGTTTTTGAAATCAAATGAAGAGTATGACGTACCTTCCAGACTGAAGTGTGGTACGGCTAGAGAACATTAGCGCTCAGACTAATGAGGTCATCTCATAGAAGAACCTAAAGGGAGCACCGGCATCCATCGGATCGCCTCTGTATTGAATGTTCATTGGCAGTGTTATGAGGTCAGAAATGGGATACGACCTTTCATGAGAGCATTGATATATGGTAGCTGCAGTTTGTCATCGAATGTCGGTAGTCTGTGTTGGCCCACGACACGGTCCAGCTCTGCCTGAGCTCGTTTCAGAACATTCGGAAACAAGCACATCGCCAAGAATATAGATTGAAGTGTGGCAACAGTCTACATATCTGAGTCAATATCACATAAGCCGAGGTTATTACAATTGATTAATTACCGTGTCGGAGCCTCCAGCATAGGCGACCGCAGCGACCGGCTTGAATATTTCTTGTTCCAAGGAGCTGGCATCATCGCCATCCAGTTTCTCAATCATTTTGGATGCAAACGATGGTTGAACCGCGCCGTGTTGCTAGGAATTCTCAGCAAGAGTAATCTGTCGAGACCTGCACTTGCCATATTCTGCTTGGCTCTGTTCCATGGAATGTTGAGAAAATCCTCACCCCAGGATCTCCAGATACGTGCTTTCCGCTGAAATCCTGCACCTGGCATCCAGGCTGGGATGTATCTCACTGGCAAAAACTTATCAGCAAGCACAACAATCAGACAGGTGCCCTGTTACTCAGAGGAATCTGCTCAACCCAGAAAAGGCCGGGAATAGCTGCCTCTCCGATACTCTGTGAAGACAATTCTGCGGTTATAAAGATAGGATCTTCATGACCGGTATTCTTCAGTCCATATACAATGTCCAGTATTGTTGCACCAAAGAATCTGTGAACTTCGTCAAGCCAAGTACGGATATGCATCACGACATCTAGCTCACAGTCGACAGTGTTCGAGAAAGCGCTCGGGCGCTTCAAGGAGATGATGTAACATCATGTGAGTTTCGTGAATGAGAGTTTGATGGAACTTTGGAATCTCCCGTTGACGGAAATAACTCTCGAAGACATTGCGTTGATGCCTAGAATGTTCATGATCAATTACATTGCTCCCATGATCACCGCAAAACCATACTTCCAGATGTCACCGTAAGGCATCACTCCCAATTGCCAATCGTATCCCATGCTGCATAGGTAATGATAAGTCTTGGAAAGGTGTGGATTTTGGTATCCCTACAGGTGCCTGAGCATATACGCCTCTGGCCTTGAGGAGTAATTTGTGGGCCGTTTGTCAAACAACTCAGTCACGGTCTACATGATTCAGCAATTTGCTAGAAACTGCAAGAACAACTGACCTTGATAGATCCAAGGACAATGATCTTTTGCCCAAGTATCGTAAGGGAGAATATGTCCCCTGAGGGCTTCAGAATGGAGGGATAAATGTACTCTGAACAACTGACCATATTCCTTGTTCAGCTCTGTCAATCTCAGCCATTGATGTTCGGACGGAATGTCGATATTCCCTAGAAACGGAAGGCCCTGATATCCTCCTGAGGATTGAGTTCTGAAAAAGTAGTCAAATTCATACCTTTGGCCCAGGAGGATAAGGAAAAGGGATACGTTTGCGTAAACTCTGTAAGAGCAGCCACAGGAGCATTAGGCCAACTCCAGCTAGGACAATGTCTATTGTGGTGGTTCTGAGCATGGTGGTCGCTGAAAACCTTTCAATCGGGTAACACTACGTATCGCGGCTATATATATAGAGGGTGTGAACACATGACCTATTCGAGGCTAGTCCAACCCAACCCCCTCGAATAGGTGTCGTACAGCTGTGAATATGTCTCTAGTTGGAGGTTTTCTGGCCATGAAAACGTGAGATTATGTCAAAAATATACGAGCATAAGGAACACAGGGAGGATATAATTTCTGGTATTTGTTCATTGTTTGTCCATTGTTGAACTTCGGGTCCCTCTGTGCCGGACGGAGAAGTAATGTGGCACCGCCAGCATCAGTACGATGACACATAACTTTTTGCGCTTTTTTGGGCTTGTAGACACGTAAAAAAGCGCAAAAACACGCAAAAACCATGCTGAAATACGTAAAACACGTAAAAAGCTGAAACACGCCAATTTTTATGTCCGAAATGCTACAAGCGGAACACTGCAGGCAGTGCAAAAAGTTGAACTATTGGCAAGATTATTGCCTACAGCTTTTCAAGTGACCTCTACCTTACTTCAATAGTACTTGACCACTTAGTTTCAGGTGCATTCTGTGCACCAGGTCTGCTCATTGCTACGGTTCAGGGTTATGACAGCTATGAGAGTGTGACCATGGCGACGACGATCAGGACCCTTTCCAGCATCCCACAGATCCCAATCGGCGTCCAGAGAGCTCTCACATCCCTGTCGAGACGCTACATGGCATAAACTCAAGTGCCACACCCTTCAGGAGCTGCTTTGGATATCTCACACTTTTTACGAGCTGAAATGCGCAAAAAGCGGACAAGTTAATTGCTATTTTGCTGATGCAGGAGCTGTGATCAGCCTTTTCAAGCGGCATTTCCATCCCCACCTCCGAATCAAATTCACTGCGGGCAAATGGGCTGCAGTCTGTGTACTGCAGTCAGGTTGCAGTCAACTGGCAGTCAAGTTGCAGTCAACTGGCATGTCAAATTTGGGTCACCAGGCTAATCACCAGACCTCATCTTTGATAGTTTGATTCCAAAATAACCAAGAGACAGCAGGTGTGATGCCGAGATGCTGATGACAGATTATGGGAATATTGTGGTTGGTCATCTATGGTTTACAAGTTAACTCTGGGTATATTCAAGATATTCAAGTTGCCACAAGGCCACAAAGCTAAGGACTCATCACAGGATAATCAGGGATAAGTCAAGCTGACTAAAGCAATAGATCAAGGTTGCATTTACCAATTAGGCCTGGGTCTCATTTGAAAATCCCAAGCAGTCCAAGCTGCTATAGAGCTTGAGAAGTACATTATAACAAAGGATTCATTATATGCATTATTGGTACAGTCTTTCATAACTTGGCTTTCAAAATTTCTTAGTACAATTACTGGGACTGTTTCTATGTGCTGACTTGCTGATCCCTTGATTATAATTGTAGTGCTGTTCCTACTTCTTCCCTTGTATTGAATGTTAGCAGTTAGAGTAGAAGATTATGAGTAATTCTGGATTAAATTCTCATCATAATTCTGTAATGATTCTACGTGATGGAATAGTGTGAATTTCAAAAATCCTCAGAATTGCAGAATTGCTTCTGGAACTGATTCTGCTATGATTCTGCTGGTCAATTCTGAAGCATGATTGTGGTGTCCCTGCCAGTGATAAGTTATGTTGATTGTGTAATAATATGTGATACAGATTGTTGATATCCAGAATAAGAAATCTGAGAGAGCCAAATGGAAGAGAGTAAGTGAGCTATGTATACCAGTCAAATCCAGCATGAAAGCTGTCCATAATTTACATAGCAGTCACTATTTCCTGGCCTCAGAGGATGTCCTGTGCCGGTAGTAGACTCCCAAGCTTGAATAAGCTTCTGGACCAGATCCTGACATCTGACTACTGGGTGCCATGGCCATGAGACATGAATTGAAGGAACATTTCCGAAAATGGACAGATCACATGAGTCAGAGCCAATGAGAAAATTTCTTTGGTTTGATCTCTGTTCATGGCCGGCAAGTGGCGGTACACAAACTGGATGGCTCTATGTCGGAAACTCGCCAGAACACTCAAATTTATTGCTCAAACGACCAATTTGAACAATGCTGCTACTATTATTCAGTTTGTTTCTATTCTCTTATTTGTTACAACTTGCTCAACATTGCTCCTCAGATATTGGGACTCTTTGAATTTCACTTTTGCTTCAAGGACGGTAGTTGTGCCCGCAGGAGGGGTGTCGAATCTTGTTGTTCTTTATTCTTGGTATGTCTCCATGTCCGACCCTTGGCCGCTGTTTGACTAATTCCACGCTCTTGTAGGGACTCATTCCAATCTGCGAACCCCTCCGATTCCTCCGCACGTAAGTAGAATCTACTCAGTGAAACACTTGGAGCATTTCGGGTCACTCTTTTCAATATCGTTAATGAAGAAATTTGATCCGAGTTAGAAGGCCTCATCTTGCTGAAAATCCTCCAGACAGCTTCTGACAATGCAAGTAAGACTTATGTGATAAGACTGATCAGCTCCGGACAACTTGCGGTCGCCTCGGAAGCTTTGCCGTCTGAGACGCCGAGACTTACTTGGGATTCGTCATAGTACACAGAATTGGATGCGAACCGTGCGGACGCTGCAATAAGACGCGGTGCACAGGCGAATCAAACTAGTCGCTTTGACTCCGCACACTCAAGTGCCATGCTCTGTTCCGAGTAAATGGTTCCCCCCCAAGCCGAGCATTGGGTCCAAACGTACAGTATCTCTCGCGATCCCATGGACCGGAATAAACTACGAGTCAAAGACAACGTCGAGTAAGTACTTAACAACACCGGATAGATTAGAAGGTATGGCAATATCAATATCAACTCTGAGCAGCTTCCAATAGCTATTATTAGGGAGCCGAAACTCGGGTGCCACAAACGCCAAAGCCTTTGCATCTGTCAGCTCCTGTAAGCCCAATGAGAGCGCCAAATTCCTCTTTGTCGTCCATTGCGGAGGACAAATCCCGTTGACGTATTCGAGCTTCAAAGCTTGTTTCCCTGGTCCCTGATCTTGTGGAGATTCCCGATAGCAATCTATTTTAAGTATTCGGCTTGAAAGTCTGTAATTGGAGGTCAACAGTGATACAAGGAGACATAGAGTGAGGAATGTACCCCAATCAAGTGGACGGCAACGAGATACATGTGTTGTCCAATGCGCTTTTTGACAAGACTTTGAGCAATAGAGTGCGACAAGACGCCCGCTTCATACGCTTCAGAGATGTCTTTCCGCTTTGTACGCTGATCTCTCAAAGAAACTCAACGGGATTTCCCGTCACCCTGAAACAACAGTCGAGCTAGATGATGTAATGCTCGAGAATAGGAGATATCCTGCGTTCGTCAGCGGGAAAACGGCGGAGAAGGGAAATGTTTTCGGAGATGGCATGAGATGAATGATTCATTGTCAAGCTACCGTAAACGATTTCAGCCGGCCAGACTCCTCATTACGACCCCCGCGGAGTGTAAACACATCGGGAGATGTTGAGATTCCCACGCTCAGCATGACCGCGCGTCGTCGCCCGCCCGTGGGATACATTTCGGCATTCCTCGGCAAGTCGCATGCCGAAGAACCGCAACTCTGCCGAGAAGTAAGTATAGTAGTACCCTTCCAACATGTAAAACATGCTTATTCAATCTTACCACAAAGATTGAACGAGCATGAATGAGAGGTTGTATGAGTAGAAGGTTCGCGTCATTCTCTTCCAGTTTTTGTCATCGTGGTCGCTGCGCTTTGGTTTCGCTGGGCTGGAGCGGCTCGCTCCTTTGCAGCAAACCTTGCTTTGTCGTCGACCGACTCTCGAATTCGTTTTGGCTCGCTCTTTACCGTCAACTCCCTTGATTGAACTCACTCACTAACGCTCACCCACAGGGCGACCTCTGGAACCTCCGGGCATCGACGATTGTATCTGGTATTTGACGGCGTAGTCCTCAATATTCTATGACTCGCAACCTCGTTTACTAACCCATTCCCCCAAAGTCTCTCGCCCGCCAACTCACAACCACTGTGACTGCGCATTTCATGAGTGGCAGGTGGGTCCTCTGTATCGGTGAAGTTGGTTTCTTTACTCGCTGGGTTTGTTTTATTTTTCTCTTTTCTGTTGATATTCGGTCTTTTTTCGATGGCTTGCTCTTTCTCGATAGCTTGACGCTGTCGACTCGTCTTGGACCGCTGTCCTCGCTCCGCTCATCAATCAACTCGACTCGGCCCCTCGCTGGCTCAACCCTCGACTGCTGACCTCGCTGCGCCGCTAGGGATGTATGAGAATGTGTCAATATCACTGTAGTAAAAACATGCTGATTTTAGTCTCGATACATCGCGTATAATGGACGTATCACCGTCTGATACGCGGCGAAAGGACGATGTGTCGAGCTCATCACACAAATTTGATTGCTCTTTGATACGAGGCTGATACAAGGGTGATCATGCTCGTATCAACGCTCTGATCTCTAGCTGCAAACGCAGTGAATGCATGGAAACTAGAGAGCCAACATCGTGCGACAACATTCGGATCAAGATCCATATATGGACACCGCCTCCCGACCTTTTTGCCCGACAAGGCGCGCCTCAAGAAGGAAGCTTGAAATAATTGGCACGAAGCTTGGAATAATTGGCACTGATATCTGAGACTAGTAAAGAGTCCAGAGAGCTCATTCTGCTCTAATAAATCTGAGATATTTGGTTAGAACCTATTGTACGGCCGTCGCCCGACGGGTCGATTGGAAAGTGAAACGGGACGGGCACGTCTCCCTTTAACCCTCTGTTCATCCCTCACTTCGTTCTGTTCATCCCTCAATTCGTTCACCGTTCGCTCGTCGGTGCAACACATCGAACACTCGCTGACGCCCGTCATGGAAGCGCGTCGTTCTTTTCTGGTATCGATATTCGGATCGTTCGCTGAATAGAGAGCATAATTACATTTCAAGGTCAACGAGCTATACAGTTGGGGTTCTTCCGAAGGCACACGACTTGCCGAGGAATGCCGACACGTATCCTACGGACGGACATGTTGACGGCCAGACGTTGAGCGCGGGGGTGTTGGTCGCGGAGATGTTGGGCCGGCGATACCCTCTCAGGATGCACGATATTCAGACAAACCGGATTCTTGTCATCTATTCCTTATCTGATCTCGTATCTTATCTCGCCGGACTGCTTCCGATGTGACACACCATTCGGATCAACCGATCGATTTGACGCAGCGTCACTGACTCACCGCGTCGCTATCCGTACCTCGTCTCAGCTGTGAACTCGTCGTGCATTTATTCGTCTGGCAACTTATAGCGGGGTTTTCACCGAGGAGGTATGGCCGGAAGCTATCTGGACGTCGCCGGAGCTCATCACAAATGTTTTGGCCATTTGCCTCCATTTGCTGCCATTTTCACCATTTTTGACTCCAGCGTCATGCTCGATCATGGCGGCCGGCAGCCAGCTGACGCCTCCTGACCACGTCACATCCCCCTTTTTGACATCGATCCGGCCATAAAATGAGGTCTGCTGACCATTTACTCCCTCTCCTTAATCCATCATTTCCCAACGAACGACCCTGCGAATCCTCAGGATCATGACGACGATCTCTGAAATTCCAGTTCATCTCTCGCGCAAAAGCGAAGCAGCAGGAAGGCCAGCGCATTGGTCCAATGGTGCTGCGACCTCATTCCACAATCCTTGGCCAAGCTTCAGAGTCAACACGCCTATGGATACATTAGCCGTACGTGCTTTGCCTATTCGTCTCAGCATTCCAGCTGACTCCGTTTGCCTCATCCAGATGCTCACAAAATCGACCCAATGGCCACCCGCACCCAAAGACGCTGCCAAACAACTCAACATCCGGAAGCCAACATGGGGCGCCGAAGATCCAGACTCGACCAAGATCAAGGCAACCTGGCTCGGTCACGCCTGTTTCCTCGTCGAGATGCCCACCTCGTCTCCTACAGAACATGGCGCTCGTATCCTGTTCGACCCCGTATTCAGCCATCGGTGCTCCCCATTCCAATGGTAGTCACTCGTAGACAGACTCGTTTGCAGTGACGATCAAAGATGTACTGTAAAGAGTCTGTTAGTTACCACGCTCCCTTTGGCTGTCTGGTCCATATTATGTAAAAGTGTCTCACGTGCGGGCAACAATATCAGCAAAAGAGCGATTTTCTGGGATTCTACAATACAGACGGACTAAACATGGATGGAAGAGGGTAGATAGAAGGTCGGGGAAGGTCGCTGCAGGAGTAAATGCGGTTCTGGTCAGTTCCGAGGAAGATATGAGGCAGACAAGACTGGGTATGGTCCGCGATTTTTAGAGATCGCTGGGGTAGATTTCGTGGGGGATTAACTGGTAGAAATAATGTCTTTGGCTGCCTATGAATAGAATGGCCGCTCCACGTCACGAAGAAAATGAGATATGATGGAAAGGAAAGCTGATGAATGAAGACATACTCGATGACCATCCAGATTCCGCTTTCTAGCTCATAAAACGCTGCCAACATTGCAGAAAACATATCCAAGGGGTCCTAGCTCTCCGCTTGCGAGATCATAGCTCAGTCCGAGCAGCTCCTGGCGGTCCAGGGCAATGATGACGACGGTCCTGTTTCAGGGGGTTATATGGACAAAACCCGAGCTTTTGGATTTTTACAGCTGGAATTGTAGACAATTGTTGACAATTGACATCTTTTCGTTGAAAATGATGACCATTTATGACAATTCATGACAATTTTCTACATTCTCCATCTTTTTTCCATCTTTTCGTGATTTTAGTTTTCTCCAGGAAGTCACTATTTGATGCTAATAGAGAGAATGCCACATGAGTGCATCAAGCGCTCAAAAGTGACAATTGATGGCGCGCACTTTTGCCTTTTTGCGCCAGCACTGCCACTGGCTTGGCAGGTGCCAGGGGTCCATCTGTGACCCACATGGTGCAGTTATTTTTGTTTCACACTAAGTATCGCCAGTCCTTCCTCATTGACATGGATCCTGTTGAGAATCTACGCATTGCTTACGATGCTCTCCAGGATCGTGTACGCCGTTCGCTTCAGACACAGCTAGGTGATGCTGGTCAGCTTCAAATCCAGTGAAACGAAGTCCTGCGATTTATGGAAGCAGCAAGCCTTGTCAGTTCTTTGTTTCCGCATTTTTTCTTTCCAACTGTTGATCAATATAACATCACCAGCACCAAAACTCGTTCCCAGCAGAAGAGTTTGCTGAACTTCAACAAGGCGTCACTCACATGGTACAAGCTGTTGACGACGCATGTTCCATTTCACTGGATCCTCCAGAGCATCCAGCTCTCACTGTCTCCATTCGGACTTCGCAAGGCCGTCCAGGTCATCCCAAGGTTCACATTGCACCTGAGTTTCTCCGTCAAGCGCTAGAGACCCATACACCTGCAGCACTTGCAACCATATTCAACTGCTCAGCTCGAAGCATTTGATGTCACGCCTTGGAGCTAGGGATATCTCAACCTGGCCATCCTGTCTCTCTTACAGCCCGTGACGTGACTGCCCAGGTCTTGCGAGATGATCAGGGAAATGTCCGGCGCCAATATGTCAGCATCGGGCATCCTGCAATAACCTCTCTTAATGAGCATGAGCTAGACCAGCTTGTGAGCTCTGTTCTCGAAGTTTTCCCTGGTTTTGGACGTTGAATGATCAAGGGCCGACTCGCAGCATCAGGCCATCATGTCCCTGAACATCGTATTCGAGAGTCCTATCTCCGTGTTCATGGTGCACCATCAGCATATGGAAACCACTCTATACACCGAAAGCGATACAATGTTCCAGGAGCCAACTCACTTTGGCATCACAACAGACAACATGGTAGTGGTCATCTCAATCTTCAAATTTCTTTGCTCATTCTTTTTGATCATAAGGCCTCATTCGCTTCAAAATCGTTATTCACTGTTTTATCGATGGCAAAACGCGTCTTGTCACAGGAATTCGCGCCGGCAACAACAATCGTGGTACCACAGTGCTGAACCTTTTTCATAATGCTACCGAGACCTACAGCATTCCAAGTCGTGTTCGTGGAGACCATGGGACGGAAAATATTCTTGTGGCACAGTGGATGATTGATTATCGTGGTCAAGGTCATGGTTCATATATTTTTGGACGGTCAGCAATTTTCAATCTGTTTTTCATTACTCACATGATATTCCAGAAGCGTCTAACACTCGCATTGAGTGACTGTGGTACAATGTCACCCATGGATTTGGCCAGAAATGGAAGGATTTCTTTCTTGACCTCGAAGTTCATCATGATCTGAATCCCTTGCGGCCTGCAGATGTATGGCTTCTGCATTATCTATTCCTTGACAGTGTCAACCAGGACGCTCAGGAATGGGCAGCAGCATGGAACTCACATCGAGTCCAACTAAAGCATTCAGCGCCACAAAGCCCTCGGGAGATGTTTCTCTTCAGCATGGTCCAAGATGGTCTTTGTGGAGTGGGCCTTCGTGTAGATCAGCCGCTTGACCTTGCAGTAGAAGACCCAGAAAGCTTTGGAATCGACTGGGAAGCAGCAGATGACGGTGACCTCATGGATCATCTCATTCAGCATAATCCACAGGAATGGGACGATGAAAATCCTTTCGTCAATGGTCCCGCCACTCAATCTCATGTTCCGTGTGAGCCGCCCAAGTGTCCTCTTACTGAGGAGGAGATCACTATTTTGGATACTGGATTAGCTTCACGAGTTGATCTTCGATCTCGTAATATGCAGATGCGCCGATTAGTCTGGATGGAAGCATTCAGCATTTGTAATCACCTTGTACGAACTCGCGACCAGTAGATTATAGGTTTGATGAACAATTCATATCAAGTTATCATGCAGTAATCATCTCTACTCCTTCCCACCACCAATTTGAGCCATCATTGAATCAACTGTCGATCTTTGACTGCAGCCTAATATCTTCAAGCAACGTGAATCTAATACCTTCCAGATTAGGTATCTTTGGGGGTATGATGCATCCCCAGTCAGCCACTTGATCTGATGAAGCAATGTAACCGCCGTTGATTCCCCCATACCACAAAATGTGGCGCATGTACTCCATAACATATACACCACAGTCAAAGGTGTTAGCTTGGAACGGCACCTAGGTGACACAATGAGAATGACACTGCACAGAATCAAAATCCCCCTACCTCAACTCTGGGACAGAGCTTCCACTGATTATCGTCGGGAACTTCAAGTTGGAAGTGCTGGTATATGTCAATCACCAGCTCTTTGATAGTCTTGCACATTCATTATCGATAGAACAATATCAGAAGAGGTTAAGATGCTTACCTGCACAAGCCTCCAGTGTGGTAATTCCTCTTGTTTCTTCTTTGCTCCTTGTTTGTACGTCCTTTCCCAGCTGTCGTATACCGAAATTGATGGGTAATCCTGATCCTCAACATTGATGTAACAGAGAAGCCAATGATTATTGTCTTTGTTGACCGGAATGAGGAGACGCTTAAACATCCTCTGGGGCTGCTGTAAGTAATGAAAAAAGGTTCAGAGACTACATACCTTGAAGTACTTCAGAGCAGCCTCTTGTTTATGTAGCTTGCTATCACCCAAATGTTTCGCTGCAAACTGGCACCGGACAACCGTATCTCCCAGACGTGCGTCAGCCTGGTAGAATTGACCAAAAAAGTCGATAATGACAGTTGTTACCCAGCATCCAGGGGCCAGAGTCTTCAAATCCTCAACTTTGATATCAGAGAATCCTTGCTGTGGCCAATTTCTCGCAGTCGAAGCAAGCCGCTATATATACTGGTCAAAAATAGCTCGGGATCACCATTTTTTCAACTCACATTAACCAATAGCTTCGTCGATGCTTCAGTGCTTGGAGCATATACGCGGCTGTGGATGCAAAACTCCTGACCCTTGACTATCGCTCGGACCATCTGCTCTGTTTGCCTCAAGTTTCCTCTCTCCTCGACAATGTTATTGAGAAGCTCAGGATGGCCTGCAGTGATGTTGCAAAGATGATCCATGTGCTGCGATAGAGGGGTAAATGCTTCAAGAGCAGTGAGAAATCCATGATGACGCTCCAGTAGTGCAATATATGGCTGCTCTTCACCAGAGCTGAACGCTTGGAATGCTTGCTGCATTGCGACCGACGGCTTCCTTTCTGCAGCATCTTGTGACTCCTCTTCGTATCCATTGAAAAACGTATCTGGGATTTCGTAGGTAGAAAGCCAGTTGCTCACAAAGGTCTGACCCAGCTCGACTTGATCAGCAATGGCTGGATCCACCTTGATGTCAGATAAGATTCGAAAGACGCCATCATTGATTACACGGGGCGGCATCAGGGCTGCCAACCGTGCTTCCTTCATCTCTCGATAGCATCTAAATATGGTCAGCCGAGGCTCAATATAGAGTGAAGCCTCACTTTTTTTCCCTGGTGCTTTTCTGTTCCCTCCATCGTGCTTCAAACACAGGATTGTCTGTGAATCTTTGCTTGAGCCGAGCTTCACCTTGGCGGGTTCGCAGGCTCATGATGGAGGAGAACAAAGAATCCAATCAAGGCCACCTGACATCATTACGAAATCCAGATGGGCGGATATGGGCTGATCAGCCCATATCCGCCCAGCCTTTGAATAGCAGAATGGAGCTCTTGAGCTCCATTTTCTTATACCTGACATACTCTTATGGTTCATTCTATTCAAGCACAGGTCTAACTTCATAGCTACTAGACATGATTATAGAAATCAGATGAGTCAGATGAGCGAACATGGGCCAAACCGCCCATATCCGCCCATCCATCATCATGCAAAGAGCCGTTGAGCTCTATCATCTTTAGAGGCTTGAACTAGGTCTCAATGATCATTGTGCATGATGATTACATCCATACTAGAAAAGAGCTCAGACACGTGAGCTGACAAATTATTTGAAATCATGACAAATGATGACAAATGATTTTAACTGACATAAGCATTGCGAGCGCCCATAGCGCCGAATCACGCATGGTTCAAATTGTCAGCAAGCGCAGAATCAGCGCCCACCGTGGGACCGCCCAAGATTTAGCGCCGAATCACGCGTGGTTCAAATTGGCAGCAAGCGCTGAATCGGGACTGCTCAATTGTCCAAAACCTGTTCCTTCTCTGTGCAATAATGTGTTTGCAGTGTCAGCTACTGCTTTTCCATTGACTATTATATATATATATATATAGTAGCTATATAATATGTATCTCTTCTCTCAACGGCGCCTGCTTAGCTAATCTAGATCACGTGAGACGTAGCTGTACGTTGGACCCAAGTAAGTTTCAGTGAATTGGCGCCGGCATGGCGCGGAAACTTCCGGACAGGCCATGAGGCCTGTCCTTCAAGCTTTTATGTCCGTATTTCCTTCTCCACAGCCATCCAGCCATCTGAAATTGTCCCTTTATCAACAGCTACCAGCTCTGCATAGGTTCACCTTTGCAGTCCTATTTCTTTTAGCTGTTCTATCCACTGTGGCCAGCTTATTGGCTGTCTGTAAAGGCCTATTGCTTATCTGATTTCGCTTTTCTGGGCTTAGATCTGTTCTCTTCCTGTGGGAAATAGCAATCCAGAGTTGTACTTTGGATTGCTATTGCTGTTTCTTCTTCTGATTTTCTGGATATTAGGAAATCTGTCCTATACAAGCTGTTTGGAGGTATGTTCTTTATCTGATTTCGATTTTTGAAGCTTATGTAAGGCATCATTCCTAATCAGAAACTGTGAGATTCAGTAGTTTTTTCACTCTGAATTGTACTCAATCACTGGATTTTGACAAGTCTACCCTTTTGAGCTTCTTTTTGAGGTGTGAATTCCTCTTTCATTTTGCTTTCTGAAGCTCATACAATGTAGGATCTCAATGACACTTTCTGTCCATATTGCAAGCTCATTTTCTTAGCAGTAGATGACATGTATGTGACAATTTTATTTATTTGTTATATTAGATTTGTTGACTGATTTTGATGTCAGCTACTGCTTTTCCATTGACTATTAGCCACTTTTGTACTTCTGCTGTGCTCTTTATTATATATTTATTTTCTCAACTGTGTCCGTTTAGCTAATCCGGATCACGTGCAACGTCAGTGACGTCGGACCCAAGTAAGTTATAGCGAATTGGCGCCAGCATGACGCAGAACTCCCTGATTGTCCAAGGCCTGTTCATTCAATATTCAATAGTGTGTTTGCAGTGTCAGCTACTGCTTTCCTGTTAACTATAAGATATCCAGTTGTATTGTTATTCATTTTATTGCTCTGCTATGCTGTTTATTTGACTCTTTTCTAACTGTGACCTGCTTATTAGTTTTATTGCTGCTTTTTGCTGCTTTCATTTCGCTTTTTGGGCCTTCCTGGCCCTTGGACCTGTTAGCTCTGAGCTTTCTGGCAAAAGATCAGTCTAGAGTTGCACTCTGTATTGATATGGCTATTTGCTCTGCTGAGTCACTGGGCTTTGAAAAATGGCCTTTGTCCTCAAGGAAGAAGTTTGCATTCCTTCCCAGAAGCTATACTAATTCAGCTATTTTGTACAGTTCTGTATCCTATTCTCTTCACAGTATATTTTTGGTGGCTGTCATCTACTTATTTTGAAGTGCCACTGGACTAATGTTCCAGGGGACCTCCTCCAACAAATCTATAGTGCCAGTACAATATAGAACATGAACTGATATGACAATTGGGTTGTACACAGCACTGCTGAGATCCTGAGTCAGCCCCTGATACAGGTCTTACTCTGTGGATCTCAGTGGCAGATATCCATTTGTGAATGTAGATCTGGATGCTTCATTGCCTGCATTATTTCTAAACCCAACCATCTGCTATACTTACCTTTCAACTGATGGTAAGCTCCCAGGATGTGTGGCTTTTGTCATGCAGATCAACAAGTCTGGAGCCTACAAGTCTGGAGCCTATAATGGTTGAACTTTCACAGACTTTACTCATATGGATAGCCTTATGTTGTACGCCAAGGTGTATATCCAATGGAAGGATCAAGTTAGAGACAGCCTTAGAGATTTCAACAGACCAAATATTGTATCTATAGAGGATTACTTACTGTAAAACTACGACCATAAGTTCAGTAACAGCTTAACATGCACCCATGAGCTCACTTCCTACCGGTGTTTGTAATGTGCAATAAGGCTGGCTGAACTGACATTTTTCGAGCTCCGTAATGTTTCAGCCTGTCAGAGCAGCAGCTGACACAGGGCCACAGGCCAAAAATGAACTGAACTTCAAGCTGTAACCCCAATTTTCAGTGGCTGAACTGACTTCTGGCCAAGTTCAGCCATAACAGATAACAACAGGTGACCTTACAGTCATATTTTTACAGTATTAAAATGATATATTCATCCAGTCCCTCATAATAAGCAAAAACAAGCTGTGGTTCCTCCCGGAGGTAGGTGGCGAGCGGAGCGAGCCATCCTACCGAAGGGAGGAACCTAAAGCTTGTGTCAGTGTACAACAGAATAGGTGATAGTGACAATATATCTCTCAGCCGAATCTGCCCAACCAGAAAGTTCATCCTTTCAGTTCATTTTGCATCTTCTTAAGGTCTGAGAGGTGCTTCAAAAACAATCATGAACCAGAGAGACAAGGCAGAACTCACCTTGCTAAAGACAGGCTCCCATGAAAAAGTGCGACCATCGTCCAGTCAATTGAGAGGGATTCTGGTTTCGGAATCTACAGTGGTCCATCCAGGTCTAAAATGAGTCAAGTGAGACAAAATCCTGAGCAGAGCAGAACCCAAAGTGACCTTGCTATGGCTTGCCCCAACTCTCTCCCCGAAAAAGCGGATTTCCAACACAACCAAAGGTCCTATCCCTTCACTGTCTTTGCGTCTTCTTGAGGTCTAAAAGATGCTTCAGAAACATTCATGGATGAGAGAGATGAAGCAGAATTCACCCAGTCAACTATAAGTCCCCATGCAAAAAGTCCAACATTGTTCGAAGCAACGAGAGGGATTTTGGGTCAGAACTCTTCAGCAGTCTTTTTAGATCTAACATGAGCATTGTTAGACGAGATCCTGAACAGAGAAGAGCCCAAAGTGACCTTGCTATAGCTTGCCCCAACTCTCTCCCCGAAAAAGCGGATTTCCAACACAACCAAAGGTCCTATCCCTTCGGTCTTTTTTGCGTCTTCTCGAGGCCTAATATGTGCTTTAGGAACACCCATTAATGAGAGACACGAGTCAGAATTCACCTCGTAAAATGATGTCCCTTCTATGGCTACCGTGAAAAAAGTCTGGTCAACGGGAAGAATTATTGGCCAGTACTCTTCAACAGTCTTTCCAGATCTAATATGAGCATTGTTAGACAATATCCTGAACAGAGCAGAGACCAAAGTGACCTTGCTATGGCTCGCCCAATTCTCTCCCAAAAAAAGTGTATTTCCAACACAACCAAAGGTCCTATCCCTTTGATCTTTTTTGCATCTTCTTGAGGCCTAATATGTGCTTCAGGAACACCCATTAACGAGAGACATCAGTCAGAATTCACCTTGTAAAATAATGTGCCTCCTATGGCTCCCATGAAAAAAGTCGGGTCAACAGGAAGAATTATCGACCAGTACTCTTCAACAGTCTTTCCAGATCTAATATGAGCATTGTTAGACGAAATCCTGAACAGAGCAGAGCCCAAAGTGACCTTGCTATGGCTTGCCCATTTCTCTGTCCAAAAAAGCGGATTTCCAGTACAGCCAAATGCCCCATCTTATTAGTCTTTTTTGCATCATTTTGAGGTGTGATAGGTGCTTCAAAGAAATCCATGGACAAGCCAGACAAGACGGAATTTTCCTGACAGACGATACTGGATAGGAAGGCATGTGACACATGGATTGACGGACACGTCACTTTTCCGTCAAGCCCAGTGTCACATGCACCCTCCCACCTGACCACACAGAAGTATCTTTGCTTCCATATTGCCTCCACGGCTCTATTCCATCCAGTTTTGAGGTTTGCCAGACACTTGTTACAGGTTAGCATTTATATTAATAGGCTTTTCAAGTCTGACAGTTGCGACAGGATGAATACAGCCACCAGTTCAGGACCAGGTCCTTCGATACAACCCAGCCCCGGTCCATCTAAACTACACCTCTTTGACGGTTCTCTGCTCGACGTGGAAGCCATTCCACCACCCGCTATCATAACTGAGGCATATTCTTGGCCTCTGGATCAGCGGTCCACTGCAGGACCACCAAAACCTGTGGGACCAATCAAGGCTGCAAACACTCCACCAAGCGGCTCCTACTTTCCCTTGGCTCCAGTCTATGTCGCTAAAGAAGATCTTGGTTATAAGCAGGGATACTGCTATGCAGCAACCTTTGATCCCAATGGAAAATAGGATGAACGAGCCAAAATAATCCAAATCGTCACGCCCGAAGACACTCATGTCGATATCGAGACCGACTTTGACCCCAATATCAAAAGCTTTGTTCCCAAGGAGATTGGTGGAATGCTGCGAATGGTGGCTGGTACACCTTATGCTGTCGAGATTCATGGTGAAGCTTCGCGTCGCCTCACCATTGCTTGTCTCCAGACTCCTGAATCCATGGACGAATATCCTCAGGGTCCACGGATTTGCCAACTCAGCCGAGAGCTCTTTCTCATTACATGGGGGGGTGATCAGACAGAGAAAGTAGACGCTCTGCTCGATATGCATCTCACTCCCAATGATCGCTCTGGGGCACCTCAGCCAGGTCGAGCTGATGGAAGCTACAGCTGCAGCTGCAGCGTTAATGGCGGCCATGGAAAGGGAACATGCAAGCCAGCATGTCAATCGCAGACAGAGCCTGGCCAAGCTCATATAGAGCGCCTTCTAGCTATTCTCAACGAACTCTTCTCCCTTGTTATGCCTGCCTGTGTCACCAGAAATGAGTGGGATGTCACACAGTTCATGTCCCACTTTCTCAACGTTGTTCCAATGGGTGGCCCTTGTCGAGGTCCTACTTCCTGTCAGGCGAACTTTTCATCGACAATAAATGCAATGAGCCTTGAGCAGGCTATTGGCTGGCTTCAAGGAACCTGGCATCCTGATAAGCATGATGATATCACCTGATTGACACTGTTCATTCTTCTTCTTCTACGTCTACCACCTGGTCAGTCTATTTTTTGATTTCTGTCGAAGACTACAGATTGAGTATCAAACAGGGAGTGATCTGGGAAAGTTTTTATTCAGTTGCTCAGGTCTCTATGTCCACGAATTTGTTGAGCTCATCCTGGGCTCAGGCTGGTTCATTCTCTTTATTGCCTTTAAAGGCAACGATCCTCATGTTGGAACGCCGCCTGCTGTCATTGCAGAAGCTAAAGAGCAGCTCGTGACCTCTCTCCAAGACATTCAAGCCAACGTTCAGCCTGAATGTTGTGCTGGATATGTTCTGTATGCTGGAGAAGGTCCTTGCCAGCAAACTATTGACCATTCATTCGGTCCAGCTCTCAGATTTGGTCAACAGCCTAATGTCGTCCGCTATAAGAAGGTTCTCACCAACTTTCTTGAACATGGCTATCCAGCAGTTGGAAGTCGTGCAAATCATGCACAGTATATCTTTCAGGAGCTGCTGTGTCACAATTGGAATGCCGTTCAGCATTCAAGGACTCTTCGGATGGATATGGAAAAGTTTCTCCAGGCCTTTTCCATTGCTGATGAATGCAATCCTGACAACCTCTCACTGAAATTAGCTCCTCATCCTATCAAGGATGCAGCCCACATCGCTGAAATGAAGGGTCGCTACAAGTGGCTTCTTGAAAATTCACAACTCTATTATATCTACTTCACAAAATCCGATCTTCGTCGTGCCAAAGATACTCGGAACAAAGAGGCAGTTGGTCCTGGTCCTTTTCTCAACCCTAACGAGCTCACAAACCTGCATGAAGATGTCGAGAGTGAGACTGGCTCTCACCAGAATTCTATCTCCAAGATTTGCAGTTTCTGAAAGGTCAGATATAATCATGTTTGTATATGACTTGTGCTAATACTTGATGCTTAGGGACTCGCTGGGCATAGTGATCAATATGCGGTCGAATATAAATCACATCCCGGGACTCAATATTGGGTCACCTGGGATCAATTGCAGTAAGTTGTGACGTTTATTGACATATGACCATAAGCTCACAACATATGCAGAATATGTGCCAGCTCTGCCATGATTGACAAGTTTGAGGCATCTTTATCATCTGACGAGATATCAACCATTGTCGCTTCAGTAGAACCTGTAAGTTTTGAAATTGTGGCGTCTTTGGGAATTTGGCACTAAAACCATTGTTTAGGAGCCACCTGAGCCTGATATTCCAGGTATTCCTGTGACCAAACAGGCAAAGAAGAAGGACATTATCGCTTCTGTTGTCAGTCTATCTGCTGCGAAACAGATATTAGATAAATGTCATACAGAATACAGTCACCTCCAGGCAACTCAGCAGCTCGGCGCTCTGCTTGGTCAACCACTGCTCCACCTTCTCAGTGTGCAGAACAAGATATTGCAGACGACATCATCTGATTCGACTCTGTCCTTCCTGCAATCCCTCCAATCGCTTCAGCTTTCTGCTAAGCTCATCGGCTTCTGTGATATCGAGCTCACTCGCACTCAGTTCCACATCCATTCTGTACAGTGGCACCTTGCTCGAAGCTGTGTCTATCTCTGGGAGGGGTTTGCTCTGACTGGGCCTTTGCGACTTCGACAGCTGTTCTGAGCTCTCACCTTGAAGAGTGTCGAGTCAGCATCTCAGTCTCTTGTTCCACTTATGACCACTATATGGAAATACATTGATGAACAGATGACTGTTACTCCTCGAAAGCGATCTCGAGCAGAACAGGACTATGAAGAAAGCAGTAATGCAACGATCTCTGCAGGTTCTGCTGTCGCTCTGGCGCTTCTCTTATGCCTTCGACAATCAGCTTCTACAGCACCTCCTGATTCATGCTCCTGGCTGGAGATCCCAGCAACAATCATAAAGAGTGGAAACCAGCTGACCGCTGAGGTCTATTGCTTCCTTGAGATCCTTGCCGATGTTGTGATAGGCGATATCATGGTCGGTGGCAACAAGACACTGACTGGGCATGCTAAGCGCTCTGATGCTCGCTCTCATCACAAAGCTGTCTGGATCAACCGTGGTGCAATCCTCTATGCTTTACTCCAGGCATTCGATCTCAATGAAGCCATCTTCCTTTCACCATCTTTGTCTTCGTATCTGCAAAGTCCAGCATCACTCTTCCACCAAGTCTCGAAGGATCTAACGCTTATGAACCGACTTCTTGCACATCCTTCAACTGCTTTAACTCCTCTTGTTAAACACATTCGGAGCTGTATCACAAAGGAGCCTGGAGGTCATCAACGGCTCAATGCGACATGGACCAGTGTGCACTCATGTTTCACTGAGCTCAGCGCCACAATTTTCAAAGTCAAATCGTCAGTCCTAACACGACGACTCACCCTTCCACCTGCTCCTCAAGCTCTACTTTCTGAGGTTCGACTTGGTCTTCTTGCTTGTGTCCTTCATGAGGTGTTCAGCTTCGTTCGAGGTCATACAGGTACCATACCTGAGCTTCGACGCATCATGGAAGGCCAGCACCCTTTTAACAACACAATGATTGATAATGGAGACGTGGACCATCAGAACCCTTTTCATAACCAGAATCAGGATCATCGACTCTTCTCCAAACATTTCCTTCCCCGAGTTCTCTCGACTCATCCTCCAACCACCTCACCTTTCTTTCTTGCCAATCTCCTTGTTTATATGGGGACAGGGCAGAGCTATATGACGACAGAATTCATTCGAATCATGCCCTGGTGGAAATCTTTCACCAAGATGAGCGACACTTTTCAGCTCGCTCAGACGTCTAATATCATGTTCACCAACTCGCGTGTCTGGGGTGTTCCATCCAGACAGCTGGATTACCTCACTGACCATGGTGCCAAGTTCAAAGTGACCTTCAGCTGGGAACAAAAATGGCTTGCCTATCTCAGTCAGCCAGATTGTAGTTGGAGTGGCGCTCAGCAATTCTGTATTGACTTGGGCATTTCAGGCCTCCAATCTGGTTTAACACTGATGCAATTTGCCAACAATCTGGCATTGCTGCGACTATGTCATCCTCCAACTCTTGATGAAATGACTGAGGTCCTTGCATTGCGGGATCACCAAACAAAGGGAGCAGTTCAAGGCTTGATTCTCATGGGCCTTTTACCTAATGCGTGGACACCAGATCTTGCTGAGATTGCTGATGCTCTTGAGCGTCTTGGTAACCATCTCGGATGCTGGCTTCATGCACCAAACCAGGATCTCATTTCCTTCAGTGAATTCCGCTATTTTCATATCGAAAACTTTCTATGCAAAGTGCTTCGTTGGTACAATCATCTTACTCCTCCAATTCCAAAGAAAAAGCTACCTGCAGGGGCCGCACCGGCTGCACCATCCCCTAGTCATCTTTTGCAATATGCACAGGACCTTCTCCGTACTTATTACTCTGATACATTTGTCCTTAACGACTTCTTAGCAGTACCTATCCCTCTCTCTTTCATTGCTCCTGACACTGCAGTAGACCACGACACAAATATAGTCTAGTGATCATAATTTGGTTTATATATCAATCAGGTTCGTTTCAGCAGTACTCGTAAAACTTGCTAATCTATTTATCTCCACAGTTCTTGAATCACTTTGCACTGCGCTCTGAGGGTCCCCGATCTATATCAAGCGGCACAGGATTCTGCTTCCTGTCCTGCTTTGAGCACTCCCACAAAAGATGCCACAGGTGGGAGGATGTTGTCGGTTAAGAGAGCATTGAGGATGTCGAGAAGCTCCTTGTGCTCTTCAACTTTGAGAAACCGAGAGCGTTCAGTATGGTTAAACTCCATGACCAGTCTATCTCTAGCTCTTTTAAAGTTTTTGACATCAGTGCGACGGGTTGCTAGGGTGCTGGGTACAAGGCCTAGCCAAGCCGCGATATGATCAAAGCTGATTGAAACATTTTGGTATTGGATTGTGACCAAGACTGACGAAGATGGTGATCCAGCCCTTCGATCGAGATTAATTGCCTTGCAGACACAATCAAACTGGTGAACGTGGAGAACATGTTGGTACGCAGTTCCATATTCTCCTTCGTGAAGCCAAATTGAAAGGTCTCTTTTATGCTGACCAGCGTGATGGTCCAAATAGGTTTTGATATTGAAAGGGATGCTAAGGTTTCTGACACCACTGGCTTGGAGCGATGGTTCAGTGGTGAGATCTTCTTCATCTTCAGGCTAGAAGGGTCTGGTCAATATCTTTTTTTCTTCAGAGTTCATGATAAACAAACCTTGGGATAGATGAGCAGCATGAAGGCTGGTGTATTGAGGGCGACATTGAGCGATGAGAGATGAGTGTGGAGCAAAGGAGAAGGGTCCATGGACACTAGATAAGATGTGGCTTGGGTGGTTGGCTGCATGATGGTGGAATACAGCCCGAGCACAATGAAACTGTCAGTGAGATTCATGAATTCGCTTTCAATGTTGATCAAGGTCCGTGCAGTGCCGACATTATAGCTGTGGGTGCCGATCTGGGCCAGATATCCCCTGATGGCACCACCTTGGGCCATCAAGCCACGGATGACACCAGAGACAGAAGGCTGGCCATTAGGATATCGAGGACCCACAGACCATAAAAGCCAACGTTCATCCTCAGTGTTCCGCATTCCGACCCCATAGACAGCCTGTGATCTGTTTGCTGCTTTGAAAAAGTCAAAAAATGTAAACAATAATGCAAACTTTGATCACGTACTGATAACACTAGGGCCTGGCGTCAATGAAGGTGGGACCCATGTTGCAGCTGCAGGAGAGGTTGTTTCAATTGGAGCAGTGTCATTGTTGTCGGAGCTGGGACTGAGCTCCAACCAAATACGTTCAATCTCATCATCAGATGCTGTATTGGTGAGTATGATAATTGAAAGACAGATAGACGTGGACTTACCATCTGAGATTTCAATAGAATGCTCTTCATCACTGCTATTGTGAGCATCGACCAGATTCAGAAGGTCATCATCTCTGTTCGAACCAGGATCTGTGAAACTGTCAGGTATTGAACGCTTGAATGTGTTTTTGCTCACCTTCATTGTCACCAGCAGCTGGGCTTGGGCGTCGGAGGTGTAAAGGTTGCATCGTCATCCTTGAAAGATATGAGCTGAGCTCAGAACAATGAGAAAGGTTTCACCAGGTCTGCTTCATCTAATCGTCTAACTCGTCTCGGCAGCGCCAGTTTGCAAATTGTTCGTTCGCAGATGGGAGTCTCTGGCCAGCCACCCTCGTAATAGGGTGTCTGATAGAGGGCAAAACGAGAGAAACATCCGTGAGGGTTTTCGGGTTCGATAAAACTGGTGGTTGGACTTCTGAATGAAGTAACCAGTCCAAGTATATCTCCATATCGTGGAGCTGAGAACAAATGAGTTGGTAAAAAAAACATGAAGTGTGCAAGGTATTTACCAATAACCAGGATACCTCGGTTTTGTTGATCAGTGAAAGGATTGGCAAACGTCTTGGTGATGGCCGCCAAGGCACTAGGTGTAAACGAGGTGATGGTTGGAGTCTCATAAACATTGAAGGTGTATCTTGGGCCACGTTTTGCTGCCTTTGTGACGGTCCAGGGAGACAACCAGAAGGGAGAGACATTGGTAGGAGTAAAACGATCCGCCGGTGCTGCAGGAAAGACAAGGTTGTTGTCACGACAGTAGCTGTCAATTTGAGCACTGAGCGTGTTCCAGACGTCTGAAGTGTTGACTTCAATATCAAAGGAGAGCTTGCTGTGCTGGAAGGAGGGCTGAGCGGCAATGAATTCGCCAATGGTGGTCACATAAGTCATCTATAATTTGTGTCAGCATGCGATCAAAAATGAAAGACCGATAGGGCCTTACTTGTTGGGGCCAGATACGGCAGGATAAATGAATGGCCCCAGGCTTACAGTATTTTACCGCCCAGTTGTACACCCAAAATCAATTTTGCCTCCTGTTTGAGGCCCTCAATAGTTATGGGAAATCCCGGTATTTGGGAAGCTTCTATATATTGTCTTTTATATTGGTATCAAGTTTTATGGCAATTGGACATGTTTTGAGGAAGTTATAGCCCGATTACATGTGTACAAGTGAGTGATATCTCGATTTGGAATATTTTGTCCAGTTTTGACGTACTCATATCTCAATGGTTTCTGGGCGGATTACCTTCAATCCTGGATGGAAAATCTTGTATTAGAGTCCACTAATTTATGGTGATTTTACCCCAGAGCCCCACTTTGAGTGGCACTTGCTAAACAGGTGTACAACTGACCCATAGTGTACAACTGGGCCGTCAAATACTGTAGCTTTTTTTCCAAAGTTTCGCTCCTGAGAAGCATTACGTTCAGCGTTCGCTTCTGGATTAGCTCCTGATCCTGATGAATGGAATGTTCTACTGGGAATAGGAGGAGCGAGGCGCCGGTTGAGCGTATCGACTGAAACCATTGAAGCCAACGGCATAGAATGTCCAGTTGTGGATTGGAAATTGGCCAAAGATCTGGTTGACATCCTTGATATCATTGAAGGAGTGATGAAACTAGAAATGAAACGACGCACATGTTGGGTGCTGAAGCACTGGGTTGTTGAAAATTGGTCTGGGAAATGGTGGCCCTAGAAAAATTCAGACGCGAACAGATGATTTGAAGGAAAGAGACGTACATATTGGCAGGCTCGATATAAACTTGGGCATTCCATGCTGCACCACAAACACAGATCAACTGCATATTGGGGAAGGGATCGGTCTGGAAGAAAAGAAATCAAGAAAATTCGCCTATCGAAAGAAGAAAAATACCGTATGAAAGCCATTGCAGTTGTTAGCGGCAAAGCCTCCCCGGGGAGCAAGGGATGAGGGGTCACCGGGACCCCTAATGAGATCAATGAGACCGGCATGGCAGAGCCAAGAATGGGTGCATCCAGCACATGGCTCTGAATGGCTTTGAGCAGTCTGCAACGTCCTTAGATTAGGAAGATCGAGGAGAAAGGGGCTTACTCAGCTTCCGTGTTGGTTAATGAAAACTGAACAAGAGCAAAGGCATTGCCCACGGTAAGGCAGAGGACGCAGAGTGGAGAAGCTGTTCGACATTTTCAGTAGAGGGCGTTGACTTGGGGAGAAGTTGATGTGGTGGAGAAAAAAAACAGGTCTAGATAAAGAAATAAAATTTTCGCATGGCGTGATTGGGACCCCAGAAACTCATTCCTATTGGGTGAGGAGTGTCGAGTTGCTTTTTCGGTGTGAATGAATAGGGCTTAGCTGACCGGTCTTGTGCAGAGCATATCTCCCGAGAAACTTCATGTCGCCGATCCATTGCGCACCGCAGGACAGTGTTCGGCTCTTCAAGGATATTGGGGCAAAACGGGCGTTGGGTATGCATTGGGGGTAAGTATGTCCGGTTGTCTTTCTTTCACGTCGACTGTTCTCTTTCTTTCATGTCGACTCTCTCCTTCACTTCGACTCTCCTTCATGTCGCTTTGATTCCTTCATCTCGCTTTGAACATCCGAACGTCTCGCTTTGATTCCTTCATCTCGCATACACATCCGAACGTCCCACTCACCCACCCCACAGAACCTGGATCCTCACCGGCGAAGACCCCATGGAGCCTCCAAAGCATCTGGCTGAAGAATGCAACAATATGGGTATTGAGGAGAATGCAAGAAGATGGGTATTGAGGAGAATGCAAGAAGATGGGTATTGAGGAGAATGCAAGAAGATTGGGATTGAGGACTGGCATTTTGGAGTGTGCGGTTTAGGCAAGACGAGGTGGTTTTAGGCGAGACGAGAGATGGTTTTAGGCGAGACGAGGTGGTTTCAGGCGAGACGAGGTGGTTTTAGGCGAGACGAGATGGTTTTGAATTGGTGATATTGTAGCAGAGCGGAGACACTTATATTGTAGCAGAGCGGAGACACGGTTGTATTTGTAGTGGGGCGGAGACACAGTTGTATTCGTAGCACAGCGGAGACACAATTGTATTTGGCATCGAGGCAAAATGGATAACATCAGTGCCTACGCTGGATACCATCAGTGCCTACGCTGGATGACATCAAGTAGCCCGGATGATCAGTGAACTCCAAGTAGCCTGGTGTCGAGCTTCAGCAATGGCTGAGCTCGCATAAGGAGACATAAGTGATAGAGAGGAATCAATAAGGTGGAACGATAGGGACGAAAGACTGAGTACAAGAGGGACTTGGTATATTTCAAGCAGAGGGCGGAAGGTGTCCAGCAGAAGGTTCTCACAGTCCAAAAGCGGAACTTCAAAGTACCAGATATATTGAGAAACTCACACGTTACCAATGCAGGCAAAACTGCTTGGGTTCAACAAAGTTCACACAATTCAAATACGGAGCCTCACACATTCTGTCTTTGGAAAGGGATCTTTTCATTTTACAAAGTTTCTCACTGTTCCCGATTGAGTCACTCACACGGTCTGAATTCAGATGACTTTGGTTCCATTTTGGGTTATTTCGCACATTCCTTAAAATGATTATTCACACCTTCCGCATTGGAGAGAGTCGCATGATCTGGTTTTAGGGAAAGGAAGGTCACGGGATCTGAGGGGAAAAGAGTATACTGTACTATTTCATTCAATTCGGCAGGCACTGTGACCTGTGACCTTGCTGAAAATTGAAAATATCACCCAGAGGGCTTGGGTCTGTGCAGAGATGGATTCAGCACACTTGAAAGAGCTCGAATCCATGCTGACCTTGAAAAAGGGGTAGAATTCCGGCCCGCTAGAACTGAATCTTTGTCAGCAAAGTGCTAAAAAAGGGTGACTTTCAGACGGCTGTGACCTGTGACTGCCGAATTGAATGAAATGGTACAGTAAAAGGAGGGCAGTCTGAAGTACTTAGTTAGAATCCCCCACTATGGGAGCTCACAGCTCACTGCACTGTATCCAGTCTAAATACAAACTTCTTGCATCTTGAACCTCTGCTCTTACATATTAGTGTCAAAAGGTCTTCAAATCTAGTAGTTCTATTACTATGTCGCTCTATGACGGCGGCGTCTAGTGTCACAACGTTCTACAAAGGCTTCTGACTTCATTTCCGCTTAAAGTCCGACTCCGCCTCGGAGTTACTTAAGTGTCATTCCGCCTTCTTAGATAAGCGCGCCCTTCCGCCCATTCATGTGAGTCTTCGAGACGGAACCTCTCAAGAACATTTGTCGGAATATCCCAGTGCATTGTGGGATCATTTCACACGCAGACGACGATTAGTCGCACATATTTTGGAGCCCACCGCAAGGGGTTTTAGCTCTCAAACTCACGCCCAGACAACCACAAATCTTCTTTTAGAAGAAACATTTTCTCATTCCACTACTAACTTTTGAACAGGAACTTTTTCGAGCACTCTATAACCCTTTGAACTCGGAGTCCGGTACTCACGAGTTTCTTCAATCCAACATACACCGGTACAGGCCTTTACCTGTACATTCAGACGCTTCCACAGACGACTCAGAATCTGAAAACGAACCCTTTCATTCCTCAGCTCCAACTTTAAGACCAGCGACCTGGTCTCAATTAGAGCTTCAGGACACACCCGAAGAAGCATCTCAAGGGTCTTTGAGACCAATCAATCATTCCGCTCCTAACACTAGTCATAACTCTGCTCCTAGCAACTCTACTGCTCAGTTGCAACCACCGCCACCTCCATTTCCTAATCAGACTTCTGCCAGGCCAGGTTCTAGCCCTCCTACTCCTCCTGCTACTCCAAATTCATCTAATCAATCATCTTCTAACATGTCTAGCAAGAAGGATGTAACTATGCCTCTGCCTGGAGATCAGGCTGCACCAGTATTTGACAGAAATCCACGCTCATTGCATAGGTTTCTCCAGGATGTAAGCACATTGAATGGACTCTGTGATCCAGCTATTTCGCTTGAGGCGTTGAAAGAAAGAACTTGTCGATATGTCGACATAGAAACTAGTGACCTGTGGATGAGCTTGAAGGAATATAAGAAGCCAGTTACTGTTAATGGAGTAGTTACTGCAGGCGGAACATGGGAAATGTTTCAAGAGGCAGTCCTCAAACTGTATCCGGGCTCTGAAGCAGATAGACGCTACACACTGGAAGATGTAAATCAGCTCACGTCAAGCACGGCTAAGGTCGGAATCCATAATCGATCAGAATGGGGTGACTTCGTCAGGGAGTTTACAGTCATAACCAATTATTTGGAAGACAAAAACATTATGTCTCCCAATGAGAAGTCAAGAGCTTTCTTCCGGGGACTGGATGACAGGTTCCGCGAGAAAATAAAGACTAGACTCTCTATAAAGTTCCCTGATCGGTTCCCAGATGATCCATTCACCCTAGAAGAATTAATGGAGGCTGGAGAGTACATTCTCAAGGGTACTACGACTGCTCCCTATACTGGAGAAGTGGCGCAAAGGAATGTCAATCTTCCAGCGGCGGAAAGGTCTAAAATGGAGGACATGAGCTCTCTGATGGCCGGCTTGACTGCAAACATGACTATGTTGATGCAAATAGTCACAAATCAAGTACAGACCCAGAACCAGGTTCCGCAAGGACCATCGTGGAATCAACAATATCAGTCCAGGGAAAACTGGAATGTTACGGTACCGACCTCAAGGAATGAGACAGTTCCATCTCAGGCATCAGCCAATAGCACCCAAAGACAGCTGTGGCCAGCTAGAAAGTCATGTGGCCTCTGCGGAGGTACTTGTAGGAATTATGATAATTGTGCAAAATTGGCCCAATACGTGACAGAAGGAAAGGTAATCCGAGACCAGACAGGAAAGGTCATGATGCCAGATGGTCTTAATCCAGCAGGATACCCTGGCGGAGAGCTATTTCTTGACAGGGTTGACTGGGTTATTAAGAATGGAGTAACAAGAGATGCACCGCAGATAGGAATGAAGCGAGATCCTCCACCTCATATGGCGCAGGGAGCACCTAAGGACATAGGGATTCTGGAAATAGTATTGGAAGAGGCGGAATTGACAGCTGAGAGTGAATTTGAGGTATTCAATGCCACAGAGCGGGATATTATGGTCCTTGAAAGAACTCTGGCGGATCTCAAAGACCAGAGTCGTGAAAGCAGTACACAGGATATATTCTTGCAAACTAGAAGACAGAAGCAGAGAGAAGAGGCTGAGCGAAAGCGGGAGAATGAGGGAACAGGAGAAACTCCAAAACCTAGCAAAGGAAAGGTAGCCAAGTCGACAGAGGTACCAAAAACTACAGCACCATTGGCAACAAAATCCAAGATCTCAGATCCATTGGCGAAAATATTAAAGAAGCCCACAGAACCAATCCATGGCATGCCACATAAGGATTTGCTAGTACCTCAGGACAAGGCAGTCAAACCAAAGGCTGGCCAAAATAGTGAAAGAATATATCGTACAGCGGAATCAGAATCACAACCAGTAGCCCCAGCAGAACCGGCCTATCGGAATACGACAAACATTCAGGGTACAGTTAGTGATGAGGAAATCTACAAGAAATTCCTCAGAGAAACAAAGATCCAGCTAGATCTTCGTGATGCACTAGCAATAAGCCCTCCATTGAGAAAGCTCCTCAATGATGATGTCCAAAACCGAAGAATTACAGTTGCGAAGGGACAAGAGGCAGGGGCAGTACCCAAGGAAGTGTACCATGTGGTATATGGACCAGAAGATATAGTTGAGAACTATATGATGGCGTACCCCGATGAGCCATTACCAGAAGAATTGATAGTGGCAAAGGAATCCGCTTCACTAAGGTGCATTACTCCGCTTGTAGGACCCAATGCAGAGAGCATAGAGTGCATCTTGGACCAAGGATGCCAAGTTGTGGCAATCTCAGAGGCAGTATGGAACTATTTGGGAATCCCGCTAGACGCATCTTGCATAATTCCAATGCGCTCAGCAAATGGGGAAATAGATCATACCCTGAGAATAGTACGGAACCTCAAATTTGACTTTGGCAGAATCCACTTCTTCCTTCAGGCTCACGTTGTCAACAAGCAGCCTATGATATCTTGCTAGGGAGACCTTTTGACTGCCTGTCAGAAAGCATTCTGTTCAATTACAGCAGTGAGGATACCCACATTCAATTGCATGACCCGCAGACAAAGAAGAAGTTACTGTTCCCCACTTCACCACGAGGAAAGCCGCGGTATGTAATGGATTCAATAGCTAGAAATTCAGTGAAGAGACAGAACCATTCGGGTTTTCCGTAATCGATGAACTGAAATCAGAACAGGGAGATTTAGCTTTAATAATATCGGTTTATAAACATGGTCATGGTCATTCGCATAGGACACCTCAATTCACATCGGTAACCCCGATATTGCAAGATAACACGAGTATACCTGGATTCTTATTTTGTATTGATGTTGTACATGATGTACAAATCGAGACAGAACGAGGAAAAGTGAAACCTACTTGGGAGCAAGCAGCGTTTCTCTGCGCCACAGAAGCTTACAGGCAGACCGTGGACTTGAAATTATCAATTAGGGGGAATCGTCAAAAGGATTCAGAGCCAGATAGCTCTGAAGACCGCAAAAGGATGGAAAGACAACAGAGAATCAGCGAGCAGACAGGATTGGATAGAGTGGTCGTATTTCTGCAGTCAAAGAAAAAGTATAAACCGGTTGACAAGAAAGTGAAACCGGTACTGGGAACCATGCCTAAAGAGTTCCGTGTGATCAGGAAGATTACCGGAGACCCTCTAGTGACTCTACCAGTTCTGAACCCTTGTCCACCTGACTTCTCACCAACTGGGAGATATACAGAGGAGCGGAGAAATATAATTGACTCGGTACACCCAGGGGATTTCCTATGGCCTGAAGAAAGAAAGCTGATGCACCATTTTATGATGCTCCAAAACGATGGATTTGCATGGGATGAGACAGAGAAGGGAGCATTCAACACGGATTTCTTTCTGCCAGTGGATATGCCAGTAATGCCACATGTACCATGGCAGATGAAAAACATACCGATTCCACCAGGTCTATTTGATAAAATAATAGACACAGTAAAGGCAAAGATCAAAACAGGAACCTATGAATCAAGTACCTCGTCATACCGGTCAAAATGGTTTGCAGTAGCCAAGAAAGATGCTTCCGCCATACGACTGGTACATGATCTGCAGCCATTAAATGCGGTCACAATACAGGACTGTGGAATGCCCCCATATGTAGAGACATTGGGAGAAAGTTGTGGTGCAAGAGCATGTTATGAATTGTTGGACTGGTTTGTCAGATTTGACGAGAGAGAGCTGGCGGAATCATCAAGGGATTACACCACTTTTCAAACTCCGCTCGGGACTCTCCGATTAACACGACTTCCGATGGGCTGGACTAATTCAGTCCCGGTTTTTCAAGGAGATGTTAACTACACTCTCCAAGATGAGATACCAGATGTCACCATCCCATTTATAGATGATGCACCCATACTAGGACCGAGAACTCAGTACAAATTAGTGGATGGAGTAGGATATGAGGTATTGAAAGAGAATCCTGGGATAAGGCGGTTTGTCTGGGAACACTTCAACAATATGAATTGAGTGGTGCAAAGAGTCAAATATGTAGGGTGCACCTTCTCTGGAAAGAAAGCCTATCTTTGTGTCCCAGAAATCACGATTGTAGGACATCGCTGCACATATGCAGGATGTCTGCCTGATGAAACTAAAGTCGCCAAAATCAAGAATTGGGGCCCATGTCTAAATCTGACGGATGTCAGAGCCTTTCTAGATTCATTAAAGGATTTGCTACAATAGCGCGACCTTTAGTGGACCTAACCAGGAAAGATGTTCCCTTTGTATGGGCGGAACCTCAGCAAAAGTCACAAGCCTTGCTGAAATCGGCCATTGTCAACTCACCAGCACTCAAGCCCATAGACTACAAATGTGGAAGGGAAGTGATATTGGGAGTAGATACGTCACCAACAGCCATAGGATATGTGCTGTGCCAATTAGACGAGACAGGGAAGATTCGGCACTATAACCGATTTGGATCGATTCCGCTCAATGATAGGGAAGCGAGGTACTCACAAGCGAAATTGGAACTATATGGCTTGTTCCATGCCCTGCGACAGACTCGTTTACACACAATTGGACTAGCGAACTTCACAGTTGAAGTTGATGCGGCATATATTAAGGGAATGTTAAATAACCCTGACATCCAGCCAACAGCTAGCATCAATCGTTGGGTAGCGGGGATCCTACTATTCAGCTTCCAACTACGACATGTACCTGGGGAGACCCATGCACCAGATGGACTGTCGAGGAGAGTTCCGCAACCAGATGATGAGGAGGAACCGGAAGATGACTACGACTCATGGATTGATGAGTGATACAACTTTCTACATTTCTTGAATCCAGTATCACAGCTGAAATCAGTTTCCCGTGCATATGAAGTTTTCCAAGCAACTTTTGACAAAGTGATGGACCCGATTTCAAAAGAGGAACAGCTACTGGTAAAGATTCCACGTTCGAAGAAAGCGGACAAGGCCGATGAGAAGATTAGACAAGTTAAGGCTTTTCTCGACAAGCTTGAAAAGCCGGAAGGGATGGATGAAACACAACTCAGGGGTTTTGCGAGACTGGTGGCTGGATACTTCATGATGGAAGGAAAGCTCTGGCGGAAAGACCCTGCAGGGAAACATCGGATAGTCATTCCGCCTGAAGAGAGAATAAGGATCCTACAGAGATGTCATGATGCAATGAGCCACAAGGGAGTATATGTCACCTCAATGAATATCAGAGATAAATTTTGGTGGCCTCAGATGAAGAAGGACGTAACCTGGTACCTGAAAACTTGTCATCAGTGTCAAGTCAGACAAACACTCAAAATCGTAATTCCGCCGGTAGTCGCAATGCCGCTTCCGCTCTTTGGCAAAGTATACATGGACACAATGTTCCTTCTGCCATCACACAAATACAAAATGATAGTTCATGGACGATGTTCTCTTACATCATATCCAGAGTTCAGAGCATTGAGGAACGAAAATGCTTCGGCTATAGCAGACTGGATATTTCAAGACATTATTTGCAGATGGAGTGGACTCTATGAAATTGTGACGGATAATGGACCACCATATCTGAAAGCTTTGGCAATTCTGGACAAGAGATATGGGATCCGACACATTCAGATTTCAGGGTACAATAGTAAAGCAAATGGTTTGATTGAGAAAAAGCACTTTGATGTGCGAGAAGCCTTGATCAAATCGTGCAACGGAGAGGCCAAGGATTGGTATCCAGTGCACTGCACTGTGTTCTGGGCTGAAAGAGTAACAACGAGAAAATCGATGGGTTGTAGCCCATTTTATGCAGCCCATGGAGTACATCCAATATTACCCTTGGACATTGACGAGGCAACATACCTTCTTCCGCCACCTGAAGCCGTTATGAGCACTTTAGATCTCATTGTGAGAAGGTCTAAAGAATTACAGAAGCGTACAGCTATGCTAGAGGAAATGAGGACCAAAGTTTATAAATTCAGACAAGCAGCTATAGCCAGATTTGCTGAAATCCATAAGAATAGGATTGTGGACTACAATTTCAAACTAGGAGATTTAGTCTTGATACGAAATACAAGGGTGGAAGACTCCCACAGTCGCAAACAATGGCCCCGATACTTGGGACCATTGATAGTTCTCACAAAGAACTTGGGAGGATCATATATCATGTGTGAAATGGATGGTACCATTTTGCGGAGGCCAATTGGAGGTTTCCGCACCATACCTTACTTTGCACGTGCAAGCATTCCGCTTCCGCCACTAGAAGAATTTATTGATCTAACACCCAAAGAGTTTAATGAGTTGGCCAAGACAAGCATAGTGGATAGAGATCTTGACGCATACAAAGGGAATGAGGAAGTGCCGCAGGTTCCGCCAGACTGGAACGGGAGATTTGACAGTAGCGATGAGGAAAGTGACTTAGAAAATGAGATTTAACTGCGGAAAGTCCAAAGTTTCATTGCCAATAGAGAGGTATCCAGTATTAATTACACCGAAAATCTAGTCAAAATGGAAACTAGAAGAAAGAGAATTGTGATCAGTGACGATCTTGAATGAAGAAGGAATTACATCTCGCAAGATAGGCGGAATAAGAGATGCTACATGTTTAATTTGTTGCTCATAAGCTTGCCATCCTCCAGAGCAGTCGGCAAAAGAGGAAGTAAGCGCAGCATCACCAACTACAGGAGTAGTAGAATCAGCCCAGCAGATAGGGTGGGAATAGCAGCAGGAGGCGCCTATGGATTGACAAGATTTGCATGGACCATAGCGAAGACCGCCACATTCAACACCAAGAGATTTGCATTTGAGGCAGGGAGCGCCATATGCAGTCCAATTCTGAAAGGGAATCAGAAGAGAGAGAGTAAAGCAACAAGAATGCATACCACCCAATCCCGCGTACGAGGCTCAATCTCATCATGAAACCCGGAAGGCAGGCCACATGATATTCCATTGATATGGGGACAGAATTGTTCAAGAATGGGAAAAGGGGATGGGTTGAGAAGATATGGGGCAAAACGAGATGGAAGGGTTTGCTGTTGCCCAGAGCGGAGCAGAGGATGATGGGGCTCAGCTGAATAATATTCTTGAGTGAAAAGAGAGAGCAAGAACCTGACAGATATTTTTTGAATTATTCAACTTTTGACCGAAACTGAATTTGAACACATGAATACAATATGAATACATATACCAGTGCACTACACAAGACCCAGCCACTAGTAGGACTGAATTGAATACTGACGGAATTCAAATTGACAACACAATTGAAGACACAGTGAATATGAAGAGCACTGAATAGGAAGTGAATATGAATACAACCTGAATACAAACTGCACATGAAGACAAACTGAATTTCAAGTGAACACGAAAACTTGGAATTGGAACTGGAGATGAATTTGAAGTTGAGCATAGATGACCATGACATAAAGAGCACATCAGCCGCTATGATCTGCAAAGCCTATTGAATGGAACACTGAATCCAAGCCCAGAGTGGAATAAGACCGACCACGAGAAATTATGCCACCCTCGAGTAGACTGTGACTATATCAAGACCTGAAGGCCCGCGCTGATGATCTAGTAAGCATCAAGGGTTCAACTAACCACTGCAACGAGGAATTATTGACCTGAGTTCCCAAAATCGGTGTTGTGCCACTGGCTGTGGACATGGTGGGGGAAAGAAAGAACAATACCATCGGGAACAATAAACCCTCACAGTGACCCGAAGCCGAGATTCCCACCACGTGATGGGTGCATCAAGTCTCCATCATCGGATTCCCGTCATCAAGACTTGAAACTTATCGACAATTAGTATGGTGTCATAAGGGCTATAATTATTGAAAAAAATGAATACATGGTCATCAAGTATCTAATTTCAGCACAGGCAACGAAATCTAAATCGTTCAGAGACTGAGCCTTTTTAAGGTGATAGAGTCCGATGGTTCTGAGCTGAAGCTGACTATGAATGGGCTCTTGAAGTCTGGGAAACTCGACAAGTGGAATTCATCCATAGCATCAGGTACTTCAAGACACTGTCAACAACATGGGCCAACATCGCTAAAGACTCTGGAGAGGATGCTGGTGAGATGGCTTATGCAAAGCAAAAGTCTGCAATGTATCCCGAATGCATAGCGATGATGGGGCATATAAAAATTCAGCCTTGTTTTCATACCAAACTGGGCAGTTTGGCATCTCTTTGACTGCTAGGACGTTGATGGAGCGCTAGAACCGAGCTTCAAGGTTGCTAGTAAGAATGTCAAGCGTTAACAAGTGTCCGTGCTTTGTGTCTGTACTTATCAGCCCAGAAGGTACTCCTAAGACCAAAGACGGCGCGCTACGACTACAAGAAGAATAGCGGTGTTCACACAATGGCCGAGACTGAATACATGACGAAAACCCTGCGAGCCAAGATGTCTGTTTAAGACTGGAGGACTTAGCACTGTGAAGCGGCGATGACTCCTTAGTACAGACTAAGCGGAGCTCTAACCGGACCATTGTCATAAGGATTACATGACCGGAGCTTTGACCGATGTCACTTGCGGAAACCAAGACGATTGCGGAACGATCAGGGCAACCTACAAGGATACCCCTATATAAAGATGGACCCACAGTGTGGACAATTGTTCATACTAAGGGACGTGCTTTTGACACAAGACAAGACGATGGGAATCACATAAGAGAGTACAGAAGGGACTAAAGGACTTGTCTTCTTTCTGCACTCCTCGAAATACCTGATCGGCAAGAGACTCCACTAGGAGGTTTCACCCGGTTGTACTATTAATAGCAGGATGACTGATGTCGTGCGGCCACCTTGGCAATCCGACTCGGAGACCCCTGTGAATGACTCAAGAACATTATGTTATCATTTCTGGACAGTATTTAAGGACTCTAAGTTTGTAGTAAATAGTTAGAACATTGTAGGGCATTGAACCCAGTTAGTAACAAGTGACCGCCTGACCAAGGCTGGAAGCTAGTAGCTGACTTGTGGATAATATCACATTGTTTCTCGGACTCAGTTACCGACGATTTGACGATTTGAACAAGTTTGAACAAAGTCTAGTCTAGTCTAGTTGCTTAGTGCACCCTCTAGTCTCGAAAGAGAACCTCTAGTCAAGTCAAGTCTAGTTCTAGTTAAGCTGCTTAGTGCAAATCGCGCTAATAGGGCACCTTTCGGTGGGGCTGTCGATGCAAATGGGCTCTTCGAAACAGATCTTGTAAAGATCTATAACTAATAATCCAAATACACACTAACTCTCTTTTAACACCCTAAGTAATTCGGGCAGCTATTTAAGAAAGAGAAAGCCTTTCAACGAAGTTGTAGGGTTTCGATCGCGCACTACTGGCCTCTCGCAGACAGAAACTTAACTTAGTTCACTTTGACGGTGAACCTCGCACGGTTTTTTGTAATGGTTTTAATTCACAAGGAATATAAAGGGGATAGTTGCAGGGCTACTGCTTCAATGGGTGTCGGGCTACGACTTCAAAATGTCTTTTCAGACGAACACAATTTTATTGCACCTCGGAGCACCACGTCCTCGCGTACACACTAGCACTATCACTGGGTTTGTACCTCGGATCACCACGTCCTCGCGTACCACAATAAAATGAGATAAATGTTCCACTCGGACTCTGCTTGTGGGCTGAGCTTTGTGGGGTACAATTCACTGGCTACTAAAGATACAAACGTTCTAGATTTATAGTATTTCTACATTATTTCAGAGTCCGCTGCATTGATAATACAAGTCCCTTTCGGGACCTCGTCTTATGCAATTCTTCCCGTTCGGGCTCGACTCAGCCACCTGCCAAGACTAGGTCGTCCCTATCAGGCTCGCTGCTTTGTAGCTTTTCCTGATCAGGCCAATCCCTAGTCATCCTTGTCCTAAACCGGCTACCTTGAGTAAATGCTGATTCATCACTGATTCTAAGCTTTACTCGTGGTACTGCGGGCTTTCCTCGTACTCGACTTTACTCGCATAGTACTGGCTCGAACATGTATTATACAATTGTTCTTTGCCTTTATCCGTACTGAGACTTCATATGAAACAGTGTTTTTGTACTGTCTGGTTTTCACCAAGTCGCTTGATCACATGTGGGCGCGTTGTTGTTTGTTGTTTGGTTAACTAACCCTGCGCGTTCCATTTAGGTTCGCTCAAGAGGTTAGATACCGAGTTCCTCGAGCATCGAGTTTTTATCCTATGTTTCGACCGAGTAGTGCAGCCCGCATACAGTCGGTTTACTAGTAGAGCCGCTGCGTTTGTTGTTACATTTCCCATCGAGTATTCGAGCACAGCGCTGTTCAAACGCTGGTGCTGGATCCTTCTAGGTGCTTGTTTCATGATCGGTACTGTTACTGGTACTCTTCTAGACAAGTCGGAACTCCTCTCTAGGCAAATAGTGTCCCATTCGTAGTCAGGAAAGATGGTCATATTTACTAGATATGCCGAAAATACAGGGTGGAACGTTTCCAACCCTATTATCTCCCCCACACAATAATAATGACCCCCTGGTCATTCCCATCATGCGATTATGCTCGAGTCCTCGTATCAACTGCCTCACTACATGCCTCGTACTTCATAATTTTAGTCCACGATCTGCGGTAATTGATAACCGGTCCCGCTTCTTCGGATCAATCGGAGTTTTGCCTTTTCGGGACACTATTACTCCGCACGGTTATCAATTTCGTCGAATATCGATTTCTCGCATTTTTAGGCAATTTTCCCGTATTTTTCCTTGTTTTCTAGACGCCGAATAATGCCATCTATGACTTCAACCACTGAAAATTACGAGTCGGAGCTCGTTCCGAGATCCGACCGTAATTCTTTATTTGTGGCCACGTCACGTGCACATACATCGCATTTTCTGACTTGCCACTGCCAATCGCCATGTCGCAGTCACCTCTCACTACCACCTCGCAATCCCCTAACGATGATTCTGCGTCTTCTACTTTTCAGCTTTCCGAGGCTGATTACAACCTCTTCCGAAACGCTGGCTACGAGGCTGCGCTCCTCCTCGTCGCCTATCAGTTCCTTCAGACCAACGAGTTCCTTCGGCCTGACGACATCCTCGACTATGTCGAGCGTTTCCACGACCTCATGGTACGTTTTCTTTTCCCCAGTTCGGTTCTCTTTTTAATAGAAATTCTTCGTTCATTTTCTATTAGGTCCCGTATTGTGCTTGTCTCGACGAGCTTCAACTTCACGAAACCGTGGAGATGGAGCTTGTTCGTACCATCTTTTCGGTCGCTCTGGTCGAGCTCGCTTCCTTCCCGCAGTTGACGCCTCCATCCGGGACTGCTGTCTGGGCGTACGACGTCCAACCAGGGGTGCGTCGTTCTTTTTCTCTTTTTATTTCATTTTGCTCATCAAGTTTTGCGATAGGAGACGTACGGTATTCGTTCGTCTCTTGTCTGCCGCTTGCTTCAGGGAGAGGCGTCTTTGCCGATACCAGCGTCGATGCCTTCGCCACCACTGCCGCCCACCGCACCGCCTGCTGACGCTATCCAACGTCAACCGATGTACCTGGCCCTGGGTCTTCCAGATCCTCGTTCGGTGGCTCCTGGTACGGAGTTCGACTTCAACACCTCGTCGGACGTCTCCTTTCCCGGTCCCTTGGTCTCCGGACCTCAACCTTCCTCATCATCGCCTGATGGCTTTGATTCTTCTCCTTTTTAGGGATGGTTTTGGTACGGGTACTTAGGTGGTGGTCGAGGGAGCTCGAGAAGCGTTGGCGAATCGGGATGGGGCCCTGCGGGGTAAAATAAATTTTTATTTATTTATTTTTGATTTTTGTATTTCGAACGGTCGTCCACTGGACGTTAAACAATCATCGTATCTTTGTCAAATTTTGTGTGAAATTTAAGTTTAAATTTTCCGAACAATTATCGCTCGATTTGTTTAATGACCTTGAGGAACATTTGTGTCACCGTCTGTCCCGTTTTGGTAATACAAGTCACGTGTTTTCCGTGTTGTATTTCCACCTCGCGACAAACTTTTACAAAGTCATATTTCTCGTTCGTTTGTCTTGTGTACTTGTTACGATTGGTAGTTTTTACCGCTCATAACTCGACCACGTATTCTTCGTGAACCTTGCTTATTCATCTGGATTACGTGTCCTTGATGACGTTTTAGTCATTTCTTTTGACCATTGCTTAGTTATCACGGTAAACCTCGTAACAGTGGCGTCACTCTTCGCGCCACACCTTTCGTCACGTATCTTCGATGCTGTATCAACTCGCATATATGTATATTATAACATATCTTCTTAATCCCGATTTATCTGGTCCTTAGACACTTGTTAAAGCCTCTGTTACCATTACATGTGGATCAAGGAATTCTTGCTCTTCGCAGCTCTCTTTCGTATCTCCGGAAGACTCCCCGTACCGTCGTCCTGAACAAACTTCAATTTGATCTCCTTGGTCCGCTTCACTTGGTCCGGGAACACGTCTCTAATCGACAATGTCTCTCCCCTGATCCATTTTTCCGCAAGATCCTCGGTGTAAGAGTTGATATCGGCTGTAAGGGAAAGCTTCGCTTCTCTGTACATCTCCTTGTTGCCTCCTACGGCTGCAATCCAAGTGATCCGACTTTCCAACCAACTCGCACCTCTCCATTCCTTTCCATCGTATCGGGATACTTCCTGGGAGTACTGAACCTGGTGAACCAGATTGTATAGAGTTCCGGCTAGGTTCCCGAGAGGATATGGAAGCATGTTGGAGATCGGGATGACCCCTTCGCATCCTTTTAGATCGTACATCTCTTCGTAGACGGTGTCTGAGTCGGCGATGACCGATACGAAGTCGTTCATAATGGTTCTTGGTTCTTAATCTTTCGATTATCCCGAGCCTTTTATGTTCTATTTTCTGCTTATTTTATCGGTCTTCATCGATGGTACACTCGTCCGTTATTCGGTCCCTATTTTCGTCGCGTAAATCAGGTGATTTCAAATAAATCTTCGATCTTATCAAGCAGTGATCGTTCATTATATTTGCTTCCTTTTATTTACCTCCGCAGGTCCCTGATATGTACATGATCTCATGTTTCGGCCATTGAAAGTCTGATTTCAACGGCTCCTCGCACATAACCATTTTTGTCTATTCCCGCCTTTCAGCGGTGCGTAAAAGACTTTTTACTGGGTTACCCCGTGCTGCCATCTTTTACGGCTAGATCTAGATGTGCCCATGTAGGTAGCCTTGCGGCTGTCTTAAACGGGACTATTCTTTGTAACATATGATCCGTATGTTCTCTTGTTACAGTAAAACGCGCTTGGCGCCCTCTTCCCTTCGTGAAAAAATTAGCAACCGTCCCTGGTTGCTCGGTAATCGGCGGCCGTATGCACATGTCCTAAAGGCATGATCCGTAATCAACTTCCTAATCGATCTCTCGCTGACATTTATTCAGTTCCTGATCTGGCCATTGATTATTGATGTAGTCTTTTCTAAGCGTTCTGGCTCTCTGAGGAGATGTATCGATATAAAAGGCAGACTCGTCGTTGTTAATAACGGTATCGAGGTCCCATATTTTATCGATCTCGTCCCATCTTTGAATCCTAACTCTTATCGCCTCTTATGGTTGTTGCTTCCAACGCCAATACTTCGCAGTTGTTCAACGCAGCCAGTACTGCTAAACAGACCGTCGCACAATGTGTCTCGATGAATTCCCCGCCCAACGTTCTGGCTGTTACTACTGCGGCTTATGCCGATACTGTGGTAAATTCATTCATTGCGCCCTTCGTACTTTATTTGACTCGTGGTTCTCACAGCTCGCCCTTGTCCAGAACGTTCCCAAGCCCGGCAGTCACAAAACCCTGATGGGCCATGTGGCTGCGGTGCTCAAATACGTCGAAACTATTGCCAGCCGTGGAGTCGTCGAGGCTCCTTCCCCGGTTATTCTCGAACTCGATACCTTCGCCAAGCGCGAGGCGGTAATCGCTTCCAAAACTCTCGCCGCTAGTTCCGGTTCTTCTCAAGTGGGTCCTGCTCCCCAGGAGGACGTCGTAATGGCTCCTCAAGAAGAAGTTGTGACCGTTCCGTCTTACTCGACTGTTGCCACTACCAAAGTTCGTCGTACTATGTTTTCAACTTGTCCTGTCTTTTTCTTATGCTATTTCTAGCGTCCCAAAAAGACCGGAAAGTCTCTGACCATCGTAGATTCCGATGAGGATCAAGGTGGTCAAGTCGTATCGTCTGGTGGTACCCATATTAATGTGCACGTAGGCTCCAACCCCGGTAAAACTGATTCTCGCCACAAGAGACGTCGTACTGAATTGGTTCGTTTTAGTTAACCCATTCGATATGGGGTACCTTGCCGAACTTATTTCTTTCATTCAGCAGCGTGCTCCCAAGCCTATTGATGCGGCTATGCTCAGTACTATGAAGATCTCAAAGAACACCGCTGTGAGTATCCTTTTTCGATCTTCTTTCCTTTGCCTTCGCACCAACGGTTTTTAGCCGATTTCATGCGGTTTCACGCTCTTGCTTCCCTTTGATCATATCCCTGGTATTGATACTGACTCAACGAATTATTTCCGTGCATTACAGGTCATCGAGAAAGCCAATGCCAATACCGGTGCTGTTTTCAAAGGTCTTCGTTCTCGCAGCGCCAACCCGAGCATTGCCACTGTCGGTGTGCCACGTTCTTTCTTTTAGTCATTGCCCCTTTTCTAATTTGACTTTAGTCATTTCGGATGAAGAGGACTCCGCTATGCCCGAGGCTACCATCGAAGACATTCGTCGCGGCCGTGAAGAGGCCGAGAAATATACTGCCGATGGCGTTTCCGACGCCGCTTTGATGGCTCGCCGCAAGGAGCTTCTCAAGCAGCGCGACTTGGCTTCTGCTTGCCTCGTCCTTGAACTTCAGAAACTCGATCAGGCTGATTCCGAAACCTCCCATATCAACAAGGAGTTGCAGAACCGAGGCGAAGTTTATAAGAAGGGCAAGTTCCGTGGACTTGTCGCCGCGTCCCGCGCTACCTCTCCTGTCAAAGGTCGTCGTTCCAACCCTGATGCTTCCGAGGTCTCTGCTTCAGAGGCCGAAGAAGAAGCTATGGCTAGTGCTGAAGAGGGCTCTGCTAAAGGTACTATGCGTGGGGTTACGGTTTTCTAGTTGTCTTTAACTAGCTCGTATTAATCCTTTGCCGCGCCAGTAACAATTTATATTGCCTTTTCCTCGTCACTGCTTAACTCTTCCTGGTCGTCCGAGTCAACCGACACATCGGATGTATTGTCGGTCTCATCGTACACCTTGTCTGCTGGAACCTTGAACCTGACTTTCCCGAACACAGGATTGTCCTTATTCAATGTTTTGATATGATCGCCATATGTTGGTCCCGTACCTGCCAAATCTTCGAGTTTCTTGGCCACGGCCAACACGTTTCTTTCCATATCTGTCGGTAATTCCAGACTCTCTCTCGCAAAATACGGTATGACTCGAAATTGTCCAAATCTTCCCGCTAGAACTGTACCGTCCAATTCGCATAATATGTATCTCGACCCTAGTGTCTTTTTTACTACGATCAAGGGTCCAAGGTACCTGGCCTTCATTTTCTTGTTGAGATGCTTTTCTATCGTAGTATTTCGTACGAGTACTAAATCTCCCAACTTGAAGTTGTATGCTTTGATTGTGGCGGCATGTTCTCCTTCGTACTTGAGAAGTCGTTCGCGCTTTTCCTTCGAAATTCTCTCTCGCATGTCACCCACATGAATCTGATGTTTCGCTAGTGCCATAGCTCTATAAGCTAGTAGTTCATCTCGCGTCATTACTCCATCTGGTGGATGTAGTAACCATGTGGCTTCGATAATGTCTAACGGCAATATCGGATGGGCTCCAGTAACCATGAAGAAAGGAGAACAACCCGTTGTTTTACGTGTTGTTATCCTGTCCGCCCATAGTACATGAGGCAAGAAATAGAACCATTTTCCAATGTTCTCGGGACCACACATTTTAAATAGTGCGTTTCTTATGTCCCAATGTCCTCGTTCAATCTTCCCGTTCGCCTGAGAGTTATACGGTGATATCTGAATCCCCGCGATCCCGTAGGTTTTCTCTATCCATGCCGTAGCCTTTTTGAATGCTTTACCGTTATCGGTTACTATTTTCTCCAGGCACCCCCAACGTGTTATGACCTCCTCGAACAGCCATTGACCTATCGTTCGGGCATTCTCTTTCACGAGTGCTCTTGCTTCGGGCCAAGATGTTAAAGAGTCTCTGCCATGCACTACGTATTTACAACGGTTCGATACTTCTGACATCATAAAAGTATCGACATGAAGTGTTTGGAATATTGAGGGAGTGTGCGTTATAGTCGGTGGCGCTAATAGTAAATTGCGCTGCCTGAGTTGACAGATGTGACATGTTTTGACGAACTGCTTAACATCTCTCTCGAACTCAGGCCACCAAAATCGTTCTCCAACTAGTTGCGCGGTGGAATGTAATCCTCTATGACCCAGACTATCGTGTGACGCCTTCATCATATAGGTACGATGTTCCTTCTCCACCACTAGTTTGTGTCTCGACTCCGCGTTCCTTCTATACAACCGATCTTCTTTGTCAAGGAAGAACCTTCTCGCATGTCTGACAAATCTTCGATACTCTTTGTCATTCATCCCTTCGGGCCTTACAAACGGGTCTTCGAGCCAAGTTTTGATCTTAGGTATTTCCACGTCTTGTGCAATACCAGTCTTGGTTTGATGTCTTTCGTCGTACGGTTCTCGTTTCTCGGGATTCACTCGTTCCTCTAGATCAGGTATCATTCTTAGAGCAAATGTTTGTGCCAGCTGGAAGTTTCCACCGTTCCGCATTATGTTTTCTACATACTGCCCTCGGTGTACTTGTTTCCATGCCTCGTTCTCTGTTCTAGCTCTGTCCCATTCTTGATCGAAATCATTTATTGATGTGGCGCATTGGAAATATCCCCCTCGAGTATCCATTTCATCTTTGAAATCTTTGAACTCTAAAGGCTTATTCACACAGTCAGGGTCTTCGTGGTACTCTAGGACTCGTACTTGGTCCTCGAATTCCTCCGAGTTCTCGTACTCTTCGTCACCTGGCTGCTTCATGCGTCTTGACAATCCATCCACCGCTGCGAAGTCCCTTGCTGGGACATGCACCAGTGTGAATTGGTACATCAAGATCTTTTCTATCCATCGGTTGATAGTAGCATTTGGACCCATCTCCGGATTGTTTAACATTCCCTTGATGTACTTTGCGTCTACCTCAACAGTGAGGTTTCTTGCGCCAATGATCCAATATCTACTAGCTTCCAATGCTCGCATTAAACCATATAGTTCTCGTTTTGGTTGCGAGAACCTTGCTTCTCGGTCGTTCAACGTTATCGACCCAAACCTCGCATATCGCTTTGCCCCTGTTTCCGGATCTATCTGATATATGATAAAACCGACAGCGCGCCACGATGTGTCCACCGATAGGTATATTCCTCCTTCTAGAAAGTAATCTATCGGAAACAAAGCCGGACAGGTGCTCAAAGCGTCTTTGAGCTTTTGCATTGCTTCTTCCTGCATTGGTCCCCAAATAAACTCTTCGTTTATCCTGGTTAATTTCACCAATGGTTCCGATTTCATCGCATATCCTTCTACGTACATTCTCCCTACACCGCAAGTACCTAGGAAAGCTCTAACGTCCAAAACGTCCTTACATGGACCCCAGTTTGTTATAACCTTGACTCGGTCCGGAGTAGGTTTCCTTCCTTCGTACGTGCATAGATGTCCTACTACCATGATTTCTCCGGCACAAATGATTGACTTAGGACCCGAGAAGGTACCGCCACAGTATTTCATTCATTGTAGGACTCTATTCACACCTTGAAAGTGTTCCCAAATGAAACGACGTATCCCTGTATTTTCAGGTATTGTTTCATAACCTCCGCCTGGTAACTCGTATCTTGACTTTGGTCCTTTTATCGGAACATCATCAATGTATGGTGTCATAATATGTGGAATTTCTTCCTGTAAAATATATGTGACGTCGTCATGGAATATTGGTACCGAGTTTGTCCACCCCATAGGTAGAGTGACTAGTCGCAGTGCTCCGAAAGGAGTCTGAAACGTAGTAAGGTCCCTGGATGACTCGGCCAATATTCTTTCGTCAAAACCAACATATAAATCGCATATTCCTCCACAAGCTCGTCCAGCGTACTGTTCGGCGATTGCCTCGGTAGCTGGTGGAACTCCTGAATGCTGTATTGTAACTTTATTCAATGGTTCCAGACTGTGAACTAGTCTCAAGCTTTTTCCATCTTTCTTTACCACGCAAAACCATCTCGACCTATACGATGAATTCGACGGCTCGTAAACTCCCGCCGATATCTTCGACTTGATTACTCTGCATACTTCATCGTATATTCCAGGTGGTATCGGAATATTCCTTTGAACCCACGGTGTGTGTTCAAGAACTGGAATATCTACTGGCGGGAAGAATTCCTCTTTGAACTTTCCTCGTTCCGACTCTTCCCAAGCGAAACCTTCGTTATGTACGCTCATTACATGATCCGCTAGCTTATGTTCCTCGGGCCACATGAATCCGTCATGATTCTTTAAGAATATTTCTCGACGCTCAGTGGTGTATCTTCCCATAGGTGTAAATTCTGTAGGATTCGTAGGTAAGACAGGCAGATCCTTTAAAGGATCCCCTATTATCTTTCGCACTATCCTGAATTTATCCGGTAACTCGGCCAAAGCTGGTCTCACTTTTAACGCCACTGGTTTATACTTCTTTTTGGAAGCCGCATACTGCGCCATTGATGCGATGTTTACTCGCTCAATGCTCTCCAAGTCTCTTCGTATCCGTTGTTCAAATTCTTCCTCTGTCTCATCGACGTTTCGCGCGTCTTCTACGATCGACGATCTTGATGACAGATCAGATTCAGTTTTATCTCGAGCTTCCTGTTCCGACCTCGGAGGTTGTCTATCCTCCATCGGGGTTACTTCTTCTGTAGACATTACTTCCGAGGTACCCGCTTCACTATTTGAAAGTTCCGCTTTTGTGGATACCTTTTCTAGTGGGTCTTCCCTTTCTGCTGCGCCGTTTGATTTAGCAATTTCTCGGGCTACTTTCTGTTGCTCGAACTTCTTAAGTAGGATACAGTTTTTACATTTGCTTGCATCATGCTTCGACTCCTTAGCCGATGGCGCAAACTGACTGTACTTCTTAAGATCATCTAGCTTCAATTTTGCTCGTTGCCATTCTTTTTCAAACGTCCGCTTGCTCGGTGTCTTCGCATTCTTACTTGGCGCTTTAAACATCTTCTCGTATCCTGGTAACAAGTGTTCTGGCACCGTCCTGGTATAATACGAATGCAACAATTTAGAGTCATCGTTCCTTTCTAAATCATTCCTGGATGCATCCAAGGACGCATCTCTTAACTCAGCTTGTGTAAACCGATCTTTAAGAGGTCTTGAGATTCTCGCAATTTCGTACTCTCCGTACTTGTTCTTTAGGATTTCAAGCGCCAATTCTCCTTGATCATTGATCAACTCATCGAGTGGCGAAAAACCGACTGGAATACTGCCGGGGTCTGCCCTTCAATATCCGGTTTGTTTTCCTTCTTGAGTATCGGTCTCGGAACTCCTCATTCAAAGGTTGGCATTGTCAAATGACTTCCCATTTTCAGGTCGGTAATCGTTATTGATTGTCCCCCTTGACGATCGTTCTTAATCCATGACTCCGCTACTGCGTCAAATGGCCTTCCGAGTAGTACGGAATATGCTGGGTCCTTCATGACGTGTATTTGGAAATAGTATGTTACCTGTCCGTCGAACGTGAACGGAATATTCCGTGCCAGCCCTAAAGATGATTCAACACTTCCATTCGCACTTTGCATGTTTATTTTCACATCGGGTGTCCAACATATGCCTAGTTTATTCGCAACCTCTTCTTTTATCAATACAAGTTGCGAACCACTATCCATGACTGTTTCAACCGGAAATGCCCCATTGATTACTGGGTACAATGTCTGTAATGAATGCGAATCTCGAGCCACCAGTATCTGTTTAGGTACTTCGCCTGGCTCAAGACTATTGAGATACATTTCCACCGGGTCTTGTACCACGTATGATCCTTTTGGTATGCCTTGTAAAGCAAACTGGGACACGGTACATACCGCCGGTGGTAATGACTACGTCGTAATCACATCTTCTCGCATCAGAAAGGATTCGAAGTTATCCGATTTATTGGGATCCTTGAGCACCTGTATAACTGGTGCTTCATGTGGCCGGATGTCCGCAATCAACGTAGCTTTCCCTCCTGGGGTAGCTTCTATTCGTTTCGGTGTAACCTCTTTCCGTAACTGTTCCCGTATTTCTTTGGTTGCCATCAAGTCCTTGCACTTAAGAGATACTGGAGTGTTCATAACGATCTCTAGCCATTCTTCCTTCGAGGATCGCTTTTCCACCGGTGCTTGATTACGATAGGATGGTTCCTTCGTTCTTTCTACATCAGGGATTGACGTCTCTCTTGGTTGAGGTGGGCCTTCAAACGGTACCCGTTTAATCGCTGGTATGCCAACGAAAGGGAATTGAACCTCCTCTACGTTCTCCTCGCTCGTTTCAACTGTTTGTTCTGGCTTTTCTACAATTTTCTCTTGTCTCGTATCTCGCAATCTCGGTGTTCGTACAATATCAACATAAGGAATCAAACGGCTCTTGGATCTCCAGTCGGGGTCTTTGTCTGCATTAGACTTTTTAATTTTTAGGTCCTCCGTTCGGCTTGTTGGCAGTGTTGTGCCAGACCTGGTACTGCCGTTGCCTCCCTTCATTGGACCTATTCGAAACCCGGGCTGTTTTCTAGATTATTGCTGCGTGCGTTCTGTCCTAGCAACTGTTCCAAATGTGACGTTGGAATGTTTAACATACTAGCGGCCTTTGCAATGTCCGATGATTGATTTCTTTGAGACTCTTGTACGTACGTCTCAACCATTCTTCGCAACTGGTTCTCGCTTTCAACTTTTTCCTGAGCAGCTTTCTCCTGCTCGGCCTTCTTGGTCATTTGAGCCAGTATCGCTCGCATGTCTTGAAGTTCTTTGGGCTCAACAGTCGGTGCCGATCGTATCGAAGAACTAGGTTCCATATGGATATAGGACTCATAGCTTCGACCTTCTTCGATCGGTGTTCCTCCGGTCATTCCAAAATCTTCCATACAGTACCCGGCTAGCATATTGACTTGCGCATTGGCTTTGTTCCAATGTTCAATTCTCTCAGCCAGATTTTTGCCTGGTAAATCTTTAGGAATCATGTTGCCGTTAGGCAACCCAATTCGACCATTGATTTCCTTGACATAACCGATGCGAAGATGATCGTTCTTCGTCGGACAATCGCCTATCCGATGACCGTCCTTCCCACAATAGAAACATCCCATGTACGGTGGTCTATTGTCGGAAGTTCGTTGAACTTGTGGCGTGCTCCACGATACTTGTGGCGCACTACGCTGCTGCTGCGTCTGGCTGGTATACACTTGCTCCAAGCGTTTGTCCATATCAGCCATCAACTGCTTAGCGGTGAGTTTGAAGGTATCCTTCAGTGACGCGGTTAATTCTTCGATTTCTTCCCGCTTAACCCGTGGCGAGTCGTAGGACGACTTTGCCATGTCTGCCACCACCTTCGCACTAGATTCCGCAAACGCGCTTCCTCGAATTGCCTGACTATGTGAGTCTCCGGCTATCTCGGCGGATGCTTCGTCCAATTGTTCGAGTATATCGGTCCAAAGATACGGGTCATCGTTTCGTCTCGGAGGAGTATTGGCCGGAAGTACTGTTGTTGAGTTTTTAACCCATACTCTAGTACGTATTTCCGTAGCCAAGCTCGTTCCTAGAATGCCCCATATTTTGCTACACAACTCGCGGTTACCTACGATAGTCGTAGCTCCGGAAGATAGCTTTTTAGCTTCAGCCGTGAACTTTCGACGGAAATCGAGGATTTCTCTTCGGTCTGTTAACAACATCCCATTATAGTCTGCGACTATTCTGTTCAGTGCAGCAAGACTTCCGACCTTCAGAAGTTCTGCATCTGGGTAACTACGAAGCAGGTCTTTCTTGAATGTAGCGTACGATGTATCATCGAAAGCACCCCATTCATTCTCAGACACCGTATCGGCGTAACTCTTTATCAGTGATATCTTCTGGGCATCATCTTCGATGTTGCACTTTGTAAAAATAGACTCAACTTGCTCAACAAATCTGTTGAGTTCGATGGCCTTGCTGTGAACGAAACGCGGTGCGTCTTTCGCCAGCGGAGAGGGGGGGTTCGGAGTTGCCATAATAGTTATATTATGTTCTGGAGTATTATCTGGAGTGGTAGACAAGTTGTGTGGCAACGTGTCTTGGGAGTTCGAGTTTGTAGGTAAAGTCTTAGAGGTTTCTCTTGATCTCACTGGACTGGTCTTTGGACTAGATTCAGGAGTCGTGATAGTTTCTTCGACTGGGATTGCGTTCGCAGCTGCGCTACGATTCGCGTTGATTCTTTGTAGTTGCTCTTCGCCTAGATTGGACAGCAAGCTCTGCTCAGTGATTATAATCGCTGGTCGATTGATTGCTCTTCCTCTCGGTCGACTAGTACTCGCAAAAGATTCAACTTCCTCAACTTCACGCGAGTTTCGCGTGGTGCGAGGTTTTGGTCTGAACGGTTTGATTAGAAGTTCCTGCTTTGTGGCAGAAGTTCCTTTCTCCTGTTCGGAAGGGTTTGATTGATTGGAATCGACAGACGAGGTCCTTGAAGGCACTCTAACACGTCTTTTTCCGGTATCAATGATGATCGCTTGCGCAAGGTTTGGAATGCCTCGCTAAGTCGCCGTTTAGGACAGACTTGCAGATGTTTGGTTAGAAACGGTAGTTTCTTCGTGAAAGATTTCTAAATCTAAAGCTTCCCTCGCGGTGGGCTCCAGATAATAGGGCACCTTTCGGTGGGGCTGTCGATGCAAATGGGCTCTTCGAAACAGATCTTGTAAAGATCTATAACTAATAATCCAAATACACACTAACTCTCTTTTAACACCCTAAGTAATTCGGGCAGCTATTTAAGAAAGAGAAAGCCTTTCAACGAAGTTGTAGGGTTTCGATCGCGCACTACTGGCCTCTCGCAGACAGAAACTTAACTTAGTTCACTTTGACGGTGAACCTCGCACGGTTTTTTGTAATGGTTTTAATTCACAAGGAATATAAAGGGGATAGTTGCAGGGCTACTGCTTCAATGGGTGTCGGGCTACGACTTCAAAATGTCTTTTCAGACGAACACAATTTTATTGCACCTCGGAGCACCACGTCCTCGCGTACACACTAGCACTATCACTGGGTTTGTACCTCGGATCACCACGTCCTCGCGTACCACAATAAAATGAGATAAATGTTCCACTCGGACTCTGCTTGTGGGCTGAGCTTTGTGGGGTACAATTCACTGGCTACTAAAGATACAAACGTTCTAGATTTATAGTATTTCTACATTATTTCAGAGTCCGCTGCATTGATAATACAAGTCCCTTTCGGGACCTCGTCTTATGCAATTCTTCCCGTTCGGGCTCGACTCAGCCACCTGCCAAGACTAGGTCGTCCCTATCAGGCTCGCTGCTTTGTAGCTTTTCCTGATCAGGCCAATCCCTAGTCATCCTTGTCCTAAACCGGCTACCTTGAGTAAATGCTGATTCATCACTGATTCTAAGCTTTACTCGTGGTACTGCGGGCTTTCCTCGTACTCGACTTTACTCGCATAGTACTGGCTCGAACATGTATTATACAATTGTTCTTTGCCTTTATCCGTACTGAGACTTCATATGAAACAGTGTTTTTGTACTGTCTGGTTTTCACCAAGTCGCTTGATCACATGTGGGCGCGTTGTTGTTTGTTGTTTGGTTAACTAACCCTGCGCGTTCCATTTAGGTTCGCTCAAGAGGTTAGATACCGAGTTCCTCGAGCATCGAGTTTTTATCCTATGTTTCGACCGAGTAGTGCAGCCCGCATACAGTCGGTTTACTAGTAGAGCCGCTGCGTTTGTTGTTACATTTCCCATCGAGTATTCGAGCACAGCGCTGTTCAAACGCTGGTGCTGGATCCTTCTAGGTGCTTGTTTCATGATCGGTACTGTTACTGGTACTCTTCTAGACAAGTCGGAACTCCTCTCTAGGCAAATAGTGTCCCATTCGTAGTCAGGAAAGATGGTCATATTTACTAGATATGCCGAAAATACAGGGTGGAACGTTTCCAACCCTATTAGCGCTTGGGTCAAGAGACCACAAACCCTAGTGTTACCACACTTTAAACAAGCTATAACCCAGTTAAAAGCTCTCAAAGACGACCAGACGTAAGACACTGAGTACGGACAAGTGTTTGTGCTTTGGACTATCTCTATTATAAGAAACCCGAACTTATCGAGGATATAAAGAGTGTATTGGTATGTTGGTGTTGTTGTGTGTGTTGTTCATTTGCATACGCTCATATCGACGTGCTTTCCGCACCGTCCGCAAGGATCCCTCACAGCGATGCAGAGATTGCATTCACCAATCTTGGTTATGGATCCCTGATGGCTGGAGGCTGTGATCTGGCTGCCGAAATCACAAAAGGCCTTTCAGACATTGTCGCAGCATTACGGAGATATGACCCTGATTTTGAGCTGCCGAAAGAGATTCAAGATGCGCCAGAGATGAGTGACAGTGATGAGAGTTGAAATTTGTACTATATCATATTGTGGAATCCAAGCTCCGGTATTGTAATCATGTCAGCGCCATGATACCACGATAGCTCCACCTATGGACAGTTATCTAACAAGATGTATTGTGGTGCAAACCAAGGCCAATAGAAAGAACATGAAGCAAAGCACACATAGCTTTTACGCAACCTGATCATGTGATGAGAATTTATGACAATAGCGCACAAGATAGCTGGCTTTGTGACCTTTGTGACATTCATCCTTTCACTCTTCCCACAACGTGTTGCCACCAACTAGTGGAAACTGTCCAGCTTTCTTAAGAGCAGATATCTCACACAGTGTCCTGACATTGTTCCACAAGTCATGTGGCTCCCATCTAGCACCAGGCGACCTTCAGTGGCAATTGGGTCTCAGTCTGGATAGAGTGGCATTCCTTGGCTCCTATACAGTACAGATTCCTCCGAATCTTCATTAATGAGCTGGTGCTGATTGTGGATCAGCAACATCTGAGCTCCTTGTGTCTGGAATCTTGCGAGGTGGTGATCGGCCATTGTGCCCTTAATTATTTCATTGTTTTACGGTGTGTATTCAGTTGCTATTCATATTCAATCTGTAGTCATATGAGATTGCTCACAGTGTTCATCCTGTCTTCATATTCATTTCTGTATTCAGCCTGTCTTCAGATTAACGATCATGTTCACTCCGTCTTCATATTCAGTTCATAGTCAATGTGTTGTTCAGCCACTGCTCATTGACTATTCAATCCATGGACTTCATCCTATTCTGTGTTCAATTTTAATGTCCATACTTTTGTTGTCTGCTCAATACCAGTGGACCTGTCCTAAGTTAACTGAGGTATTCAGGTCATAGTCATGTATTCAAATTCAATTTCGGTCAGACCCTTGAATAATTCAAAAAATATCAGTCAAGATTTTCAAGAGAGAGCAAAGAAAAGAAAAGTACCAAAACAAACTCGAAGTCGGCGCTCTTCTCCCTTAGGAGAAGCATGTTGATGAACAGTGAACAAGAATCCAGTGGGTCCTTGGACACTGCTAACCCGAAAATATGCAGCAATGTCACCCAGCAATGCCCAAGTCAAACTGGAGGGTTGATTTTGAGCTTCCGCCACCAGATTGCACCAAACAGCAGCGCAGCGAGTTCCGAAATGGGTAGCGAGGTCTTTGAAAGGACGATCATGGTACAGAATGGTGTCGATAGAAGCTGAATTGAACAGACGGAGGTGGAACATCAATGGGTGAAGGGTATCTGGCCTAACAGTATTTGCAATACAATTCTGAAGGAAATGGGCACAAGCTTCAAGGACACGAAAAGTGGCTTGGAGAAGCAAAGGACTGAAAGGCACAAGGAACTCATTGCGAGGAATTCGGCTACCATCATACTAGAAAAAGAATGAGCATGGAATATAATACAGAAAGCAAATGGACGTACAAGGACATTGGCAAAACTTTCAAGCCAGATGTTTACAATGGACAATGGTTGGTCAACAAAAGGACGGTGCTCCCACAAGGTCACCAGATGGTTGTGAAAATGTCCTAGATGAGGAATTACTTCGAAAGTAGAGCTCTTTCCAACAGGAAGTGGAGGCGGGGAAATATTCATTATTGGAGATAATTGGGCGGCTGGGCCAGCATAATGGAGTTGAACAAGGGGAGGATCAGTGTGAGGAAAATGGGAAGACCATGAGGGACCAGGACCACCTGAAAGTAACATGATAGTCAACAAAAGAAAGACAACTGTCACGTAGATATGGCGGAAGACAATATGGCGGAAGTATATATGGCGGAAGTCTATATGCGGAAGTATACATGGCGGAATCACATATAGCAGAAATCAGAAGCGACACAAAAGCTTTTATTAAGACTGCAACCAGAGGCTAAGTAAAATTTATCAAATAGAACACAAGTAAATACAGGATGGAAGGAATATAAGCAAACAAGAAGAGGATCTAGCAAGAATTACGGGGCAAATTAGATGTAACATTAGGACCCTGATTTTGGAGGAAGAATTCATGCAGTGCTTGTCCCTGATTACGAGCGTCCTGGCGGTCATGCCAGTCAGTCAAGCGTTGGGAAAAGACCAGCATGGACTCACCAGGATGCTGTTCAGGCTGTGGAGAAGGCGAAGGAGATTTGGGAAGAATAGAGGAAGATGCAACAGAAGCACCCGAGTTGTTTTCGGCCTTTCTAGGAAGAGACCGGACTGGAGGAGTAGGCAATAAGAGGGAAATGGAAGTGCTGATAGTCTTTTTTGGCCGTACTGGTATAGACTGAGGAAACGCCTTTTTGCTGGCAACCATTTGTCCAGAACGGACATAGCAACACCGAGCCTTGCTACGGGCAGTACAAGAATCACATGCATAATAGCGATGACCCGAGCAAGCGGTGTTTTTGGCACGACAAGGGCCGCAGGAATGACCCAAAGCTGACCAATCCTTGATAACAGAAGCTTGTTTAGCGAGAAGAAAAAGTGCAGAAATAAAAAGGGGACCACACCATTTTATCCAGCGGACGGAGAACTTCATCTGGGTAGGCATCAGGATTCAAAGTACAACCTTTAGTTGGCCTCGTGCAGATACAGAACACCTCTCCGGTTGGTATGTCAGGAGAAGTGTGAACTGGGGGACCACATTTACGAGTGGATTTTGTTGGAGCATCTGCTCCAGAAATTCCTTCGCGAGAGGACTTAGATTTGGTAGTCCCAGCAGACGAAGCGGCCGGTTTGTCGGAATCTTCCAATTTGGGACGTTTCGAAGGCTTCCGGATGTCAGCGGAAGCGGACTGAGAAGTACCAGTGGAAGCAGAACGTTTCTTTGGTGACTTCAATTTAGCAGCTGTGATGACCGGACCTTCGAAGGGAATATCGGGCTCGGGAGAGAAATGATAACCCGCATATGGTTTAGGGGAAACTGGAGGGAGTAGACGTTTTGGAGAAAGGTGGATCTGGGGCTCTGTGTCAACTTGAGGAGCGACACCTTGAGCATCACTGATGGCATCAGGTGTAATGATGGCAGGCTCAGAACCTGCGGAAGTACCTGAAGGCGGGACAGGAAGGTGATCCGTGACTAGATCAAAGCCAGCATCTGATGCGGAAGGAGAATCGAAGTTATTTGTGAAGAGAAAGTTGATCTCCTGACACAAGGCAGAAGCTCGCTGCAGAATGTCAGCAGATTTTGAAACATATTTAGTTTCAGGCAACTGAATGGGGTCAGGAGCGGAAGGCGAAGGACTTGGAGGGCTATCAAGGATCATGGGAACGGGAGGCGTAATAAGGGCGGAATAGGAAGGGCTATGGGCTGGAGGAAAGACGAAGGGACTGGGTGGACTAGGACCCAGAGCAATATCCAAATCGGGACTTGTGAAATCATCAACTCTATCCCACCCAAAATTATCGGATAAGTGAGGTTCTGGAGCAATTCGGTGAATAATGGAGGATGAGAAAGCGATCTGGCCCTGGGGAAATGGGGTATGAATCCAGAAAGGGTCAGAATCCTTGGCCAGAGGAACTAATTCCCATATATTCTCCATGGAGCCATAGAGATACCAAATGGCGGGAGAAACTGACGCATCATGAAGACTATGAAAGAACTCTTCATTGGCAAGTTCATATGATTGCCGACTGAACAAGGATTGGTGGAAAATAGAGGCAGAAGGCCAACCAGAACCAAGAACATGGTTAGGGCGGCGTCCAGATCGCAGAGCACGACCAAAGAAATGAGGCGCAAGGGTATCGGCAAGAGGGTCGCACTCGGCTCCCCAACCCTCATAAAGGAACCAAAGCTGGTCATAAAGGGATTGGCACCGAAGGCCCAAGTTGCCGAAGAACCAAAAAGGCGTAACTGGCATGGAGATGACAGTTCGGAGGGAGTACTGCATAAGAGAACTAATTTTAGAAATAACAGATAATAAGTTTTCATAAGCGGAAACTCACAGTGGTATTACGAAAGCGGGTTATCCATTTCAACATTTCTTCTACTGGGGCGGAAGTATTGGGAAATCCATGAAATAATTCAACGAAACTATGCTGAACACCAATGGCATAGCGGAAATCGTTGACGTTCGGAATGCCTGTAGCCCCTGCCTCTTCAATAGTCAGCACCTTCTGGAACAAGGAAGTATTAACATCAACAACTACGAATGGGACCGAAGAAGGAACATCGATAGTCACAACTATCGGATCAGGTAGTAAGTCCAGCTTGTGGGTCGGTGGAAATATTCGGGCGGAACGAAAGTCATAGTGACTTAAGGGATATGAGGGTTGAAAAATAGTGGAAGAATTGGTGCTTCCTGGGCTCAGAATCGGCGGAGCAACAGGAACAAAGCTAGGAGCGGAACAGTCGAGAAAATGCCGAAGTTCTGCCAGAGAATGGAGCATTGGTGAAAATAATGAGGAAAGATGCATTTCATCTCTAGCATAGCGAAACTCGCACATGCGTTGAGGGTAGGAATCACGGTGATAAGAAGGAGAAGGGATCCCGCCAGACAATATGGCATCACAGCGAAGGCCTGATATGATCCACGATGAAAGCTGCTGGGAAACCGGGTTCCAACAGTAGCGATACCAGTCATCCCATGTTGTTAGACATTCTAGGATAAGAATGTTTACATCGGAATCAAGCTCCAAGGCGGTGCTTTCGCCACTGACAGCGCCTATGGTACGGTGGTTTGGGAGTTGGCGGAATAAATGCTGTGAATGAGAAAGATTTAGAGAAATGGGACTAGAAACGTAGCCGGGCTCACCAAATAGGACAATAATGCCGCCAAATATTCTGCGGCCCGCCGAAGGGTCATGAAAGGCGACAACGTGACAAGGCGGAAAGACATTAGTTCAGCAATAAGATGATTACAAGTGATTTTATCAACGACATCTGTCTGAATGCTTAGATGGTTGCGTGCGGTGCGAGTGTTGGACATGTTGAGAGGCATGACGGGGAAGAGCAACAATGGGAGTCAGGGTCGCGTTTGGTGGGAATTCAAGTCTAATTATATGGGAAATCATGGAAATCACGGTGGAGAAGATTGATTCACGCCCGGCAAGGAATTTAGTCAGCGGCATCATGGTAAAATGGACGAAAAAGTCATTCCCGCTCAGGAACATGACAAAGTGGCGTACAACACATTCAGATAGAGATGTATAAGATGAAAGTCTGTCACTCAAGGTTGAAAGGGACAATATATCAACAAGAAAGCCGCATTTTGGATTATATGAAGACTACTGGCTAAAGTAGTCAACAAAATATTCAAGTACATCTCTGGCTAGGAGAAAAGAAAATAGCAGGAAAGCGAAAATAAGAATGGGTACATTTAGAGGGAGGGAAGCTTTAGTAACAAGTTCAATTGGAAGCAAAGAAATCACGGGGCAAGAGCTCATGTTCGCGGATGTCAAAAGAGGTAACAAAAGTATCCTCCAAGAAAGTAGCGACCCGAATATCAGCACGGCACTGATGAACCAACTCAATGGCCCTGCGATGATCATAGACATAACGCTGGTCATGGGACGTGTTGGCGGAACCATAAGTTTGAGGACGGTTATTATGATGGTTGGGCTGATTGTTACGGTTACGGCCTCGACCACCATGACCACGACGACGTCTAGAGCGTTGATTGGAGGAACCGCTGATAAAGGAGAGATGATTGGAAATGAATAGGGACCATTCGAAAGCCAAGAGGTTGGACGTACACATGGCCATGAAAATTGGCGTTGACAGAGACTTCATCGAAGTCGAATTCCAGAACAGGAGACTGAGAAACTTTGGGACGAGGGGAACTAGCAAATGGTCTGGAACAAATAATCAGAATTGAACAGAGTATGGATTGGTACCACTAAATGGGAACAGAACCCAAAGGGAAAGGAACTAAAGGAAAGGAACTTACTGAGTAGGAGGCGGAACTACACGATTTCCGAGCTCAATTCCGAGGGCACAAGCGGAAGTGTCGACTTGCATCATAAAAGGCTCTGAACTAGGACTAAACAAATAGGTTTAGCACAAAGAACTAAGGAATTGGGAATATTGGACTAACAGGCTAACCGGGGAAACTGGGGCAGTGACCAGAGCTGGCATGTCAGGATCAGTTATAGGACTGACTGAACCCCCGAAGATCAACTCTTCCCATCCATCGACACTGGGGAAATTGTGGCTCTGGCTGGAGGCGATGACTGGTTGAGGATGAGCCATAGTCGAGTCATCAGCATAAAAAAGGGCATGCTGGGCATGAGCAGCGGCAGATGAAGCGGGAGATAGGGTTCCAGATACAGCACCCAAGATAGGTTCTGGATATCCCAGACCTGATATTGACTGGAACGTGGCAACGGGCACTGGGGAGGAAGGCGGAACCACTGGGGTATCCAGAATCTCTGGTTTAACAGGTGCCGGTGCTGGGACCCATTCAATCCAATTACTAGGAATCTCAGGGGGAGAGACTGGAATATAAGATGGAGGACTGGCCAGAGGAGCGACAATAGAGGCGGAAGGATTCGCTGCAGGAAGTGTCCCAGCGGAAAGAGTTTGCTCGCGAGCAATATGATCAAACCAGAGCTAAATAAGAAAGCATCAAAGACAGTTTAAAAAGCGGAAACAAGGAGCACGAACTCTTTGGTGATAACTAAAATATCCACCTAGCGGAAACTGTTCGAAACGCTCTATGAGTTGAAGAACAGCGGGATCTCCATGGATAACGCCGGAATGATGACGAATAGACAAGAGATGATTTGCGCAAGTTTGGAAGTCAAGATGCATAGTAAGAGTGTTGGGACGATTATAGTGGCTGGCGGAGTCGATATGCATGAGGTCATTCTGATCAAAAAGAGTTAAAGAAAAGCGAAATAGTACTAGGAAAGTAACAGTACCTCAAATCCAACCAATGTACGGCCAAAATCGGCGATAACCGCCTTGTGGGCCTTGATAGAGGGAAGGCGCAAGGATGTAGTGCGAAGGTGGGAAGCGAGGGAAGCGACGTGCTGAAGCTTCCAAGCGGCAGCGAGCTCGCTATCAGCAGGAAAGGCAGCGGTATGGGCAGTAAAAGTCATTTTGAAAAAGAAAATATAACAGAGGTATAAGAGGCGGAATTAGGGTAGAGATCGATGAAAGGTCTCTGGGGACCTAGGGAGCAAGAAACTCCTGCCTTTTATATGATGAGGGTTGGCAATATGGCCTAATAGGGAATATAGAAGAAGAAATCAAGTACATAAAGGCCCAAGATTTGGCGAAACTCGAGAAAATGGGCAAGATCCAAAAAGGGAACGAAGCTGATCGGAGACTTTGGTTGCTTACAAAGACACAAAGAGACTAAATTGGCGGAATTGTCGACAGGGGACTGTCGATTTTTCAGTTAGGGGGACTTGTCGAGCTTCAGCAATGGCTGAGCTCGCATAAGGAGACATAAGTGATAGAGAGGAATCAATAAGGTGGAACGATAGGGACGAAAGACTGAGTACAAGAGGGACTTGGTATATTTCAAGCAGAGGGCGGAAGGTGTCCAGCAGAAGGTTCTCACAGTCCAAAAGCGGAACTTCAAAGTACCAGATATATTGAGAAACTCACACGTTACCGATGCAGGCAAAACTGCTTGGGTTCAACAAAGTTCACACAATTCAAATACGGAGCCTCACACATTCTGTCTTTGGAAAGGGATCTTTTCATTTTACAAAGTTTCTCACTGTTCCCGATTGAGTCACTCACACGGTCTGAATTCAGATGACTTTGGTTCCATTTTGGGTTATTTCGCACATTCCTTAAAATGATTATTCACACCTTCCGCATTGGAGAGAGTCGCACGATCTGGTTTTAGGGAAAGGAAGGTCACGGGATCTGAGGGGAAAAGAGTATAAAAGGAGGGCAGTCTGAAGTACTTAGTTAGAATCCCCCACTACGGGAGCTCACAGCTCACTGCACTGTATCCAGTCTAAATACAAACTTCTTGCATCTTGAACCTCTGCTCTTACATATTAGTGTCAAAAGGTCTTCAAATCTAGTAGTTCTATTACTACGTCGCTCTATGACAGCGGCGTCTAGTGTCACAACGTTCTACAAAGGCTTCTGACTTCATTTCCGCTTAAAGTCCGACTCCGCCTCGGAGTTACTTAAGTGTCATTCCGCCTTCTTAGATAAGCGCGCCCTTCCGCCCATTCACGTGAGTCTTCGAGACGGAACCTCTCAAGAACATTTGTCGGAATATCCCAGTGCATTGTGGGATCATTTCACACGCAGACGACGATTAGTCGCACACTGGATGATCGGTGAACTCCAAGTAGCTCGGATGATTGGTGAACTCACAAACATCCATCGAAACCTGCCATTTGCTATATCAGTGTTCACAAGGAAGTTCCTTCGGTTGAGAAATGTGCTTTGAAAGGTATCGGTGGAGAAATGTGCAAAGGTATCGGTTGACAAATCTGCAAAGGTGTCGGTGGAGAAATGTGCAAAGATATCGGTTGACAAATCTGCAAAGGTCCCGATGGATCTTGCTGAGCAATTCGAGCTCTTCGGACGGCTTAGTAGCCAATTGTGAGAGATCGAGTTGCTGTTGCTGTCTGCGTGAGAGATCGAGTGGCTGTCTGCGTGACAGATAGGAGCCGAGCTCAAATAGCGGATTTGGCTGCCCAATGGTATTTATTCATGACGCGACTGAATTCAGAGGCATTGGACGACTGAATTTAGAGGCATTGGAAAATATCGCCGTGTGAAGAGGCATTGGGAAATATCGCCGTGTGAAGAGGCATTGGAAGATATCGCCGTGTGAAGAAGGTGGATACGTGTCGAGCCAGCAAGAATTATTTTTTGCCAAGGTGTTGAGGCTGGGCCAATGGTGTCGAGGCCGGGCCAATGGTGACGTGACGGTCGAGTTAAGGTGACGGTCGAGTTGAGGTGACGGTCGAGTTGGGAGGTGGAGATGACCTGTGGTGCGGGTGAGAGTCCGAATCAGATGGTGGTGGTTTCTTGCCCTTTCACTGGTGAGTCTTTCGTCCCCCCTTCACTGGTGAGTCTTTCGTCCCCCCTTCTTCATGAGCTTCGTCCCCCCTTCTTCATGAGCGTCGATCCTCTATCGGGAGGTCGTCCATCGTTTTCATACTTGACTTTGACTTTCAACAAGCTTTTCTTACGTCAACGGGTTTTCTTACGTCGACGGGTTTTCTTACGTCGACGGGCGGTCTGGCGACGTGTTTCTCCAGCAGTACCTACCTGGCTTCTCCAGCAGTACCTACCTGCCTGCCCGGCATTCAAAGAGATCGGGGAAAGGTTCGGAGGGTTTGATTTGGCGTTGATTCCTATTGGGTGAGTGCCGAATTATTTTTCGGTGTGAATCCAAAAAGAATTTTTCCGTGTGAATCCAAAAAGAATTTTCGGCGTGAATCCAAAAAAAAAAATTCGGTGTGAATCCAAAAAAGAATTTTTCGGTGTGGATCCAAAAAAAAATTTCGTTGTGAATCGGGTTTATCTGACCTACCTTTTGCAGAGCATATCTCCCGAGAAACTTCATGTCGCCGATTCATTGCGCACCACAGGATATAGTGTTCGGCTCTTCAAGGATGTTGGAGCAAAATGGGCGTTGGGGATGCATTGGGGGTATGTCCGGTTCTCTTTCTTTCACGTTGACTGTTCCATTCATGTCGCTTTGAACATCCTTGCGGCTGAACGTCTCGCTTACTCAACCCATAGAACCTGGATCCTCACCGGCGAAGACCCCATGGAGCCTCCAAAGCGTTTGGCTGAAGAATGCAAGAAGATCGGTATTGCGGAAGGGCATTTTGGAGTTTGCGGTTTAGGCAAGACGAGATGGTTTTGAATTGGTAATATTGTAGCAGAGCGGAGACACACTTGTATTTGGCATAGGATACATCAGTGCCTACGCTGAATATCAAGCAGCCTGGATCATTGGTGAACTCAGGAACATCGAACTAGGGATCAATAAACTTACTAGCGCCCGTTGTACCTGGACAGCCGCATCCGCCAGCTCCCAAAGACCCAACGGGTTCGAGGGCAAACCGCTCCAATCCTCTACAAACTGTTCGTCCAAGCAAGTCCTGAATACAACACAACGTTTCATCTCGACTCCTCCCAAATCATCCATCGAAACGAGGACGATTCGCGGATCATGGTTTTCAAACCACTCTTTCGGCGTCTCTACTATCAGCCTCAGAGTCGTATACACTCCGCAGACCTTCAAGGACTCTGGAAGTGTCATGGCACTGCTCTGCATTGCAGGTCGGAAATTGTTGAGCGAAAAGAGACATAGATGCGTCAAATCGGGAAGATTTCGCAATACTGCCCATTCGAATCGAGGAACCGAGATTACGAGGACTTCTAGATGTGTCAACAGAGAAAACGAAGGGAAAGAAAAATGAGCTTTGTCAAATGCTTGCATGTTGCAGCAGAGCTTCCGGAGACCCGTCGAGCTGGACATCCTGAAGACTTCGGCAATTGCCGGGACCAAATGGGAAGAGGGGAATGAGAGCCCGATGACTGAAGCGCCGGTACATGCTGAAAGAATAGTGCGACATGTTTCCTGTGAGCATGCCTTGTCGGAGCTGATACACAGGGTTTTGACATGCCGTCTGTAGAAGGACAAGGGCTTTGTGGCTGTCTTGATGCTCTCAGAAAAGCTTTCAGCTGCTTTTGATGAGCGCAATATGATTTTGCGATAGATGAAAGGATCTATACTGGTGTCAAGATATATCTTGTCAGCTTTATGGAAGTCGTGTTATCATGGCGCTTACCAATATTGAATATCGCGGGATATGAGCACAAAGACGAGGGCGGTTATGGGGGTATCAGCTACAGCAGTCTCTAGTATATCTAGGACGAGCTCCAAGGGAATAACAGGCGCTGAAACGATCCCGCTCATAATGCGAGGTCGTGGCTGAGCCCAAGAAGCGGTGATTATATAAGGTTCCGAAATTGTTCCGAGCGGACTTTGATCCTGGAGTTCGACCGAGGTCTGGGGCCACTTCGTCGAGGACAGAAGACAGAAGATCTTTCGCGTTGCATAGAAGAGATCTCAAAGGATCCTAGAACCCATGAATTGACTAAATCTGGATATCCGACGGCAATGCGCCTGATGGGCGCTTCCCGCCGGGCGGGATTGACGCGCCGGAATTACGAATGCCGTGTTGAGAGATTTCTCACATAGATCACTGAATGTACAATGTTACCTTTTATTTCCATAGCGAAAGACAACAATCCAAGTTTTCTTCAAGCTATACAGAGCCGGAATCCTAGACTGGAAACGCAGACAGCCTCTGCTACATCTTTCGCATCTTCTTCGACAGTCTGCGGCGACCAACTAGACTTTGGTTATAAATGGTGATACTAAACAGATGGAGAAATTGGAGAATATATGTACATTCAGAGTCACAGGCCCTGGGCCGACGATCGTGGACCTGACCACTAGCAAGACGTATACGTAGTGAGCAAACACCTAAAGTCCCAGGTTCTGAATGAGAGCTGCGGCAGCCTCTGATCTTGGCTTAATTACACATGCGAACTTCGCTGGAGGGCTGTAAAATTGCTCAATGATATCATTCAATCTATGTATATGATGTGAACTCACGAGAGCATGTTAGGGCCCTGTCGTGCCTCGAGTTTGATTTCAATGCCATTCTCGTCAACAGGAGGTGTGATGTTGAATGTATGAATGATGCTGGCGACTGAAATGAACAGTGTGGCTTCACTGAGATGACGTCCAGGACAACGTCTGTGAAGGGCTATGAATGGCAAAGTTCACAGCATGAAATTGAATACATATCCGTCCATTTGGCCATAATAGTGTGTCATAATTAAAATTTAGCTAACTTTGCATAAAACCCTGATTTTCCATCTAACTTGAGAAATCCTCCATGTTTGATGCAGATCTGCGAACTTTAAAAAGTTTGATCCGGACCTTGGGACAAACCCGCAAACTTCAGAAACATTCCATGTTCAGCATCAACATCCCATGTTTGAGATAGATCAGCAAACTTCTAAAAAATCTGATGCGAACTTTTGGATCGATTCTGCGAACTTCAGAAATTCCCCATGTTTGGTATTGACATCCTACGTTTGACTTAGATCAGCAAACTTCAAAAATCTGATGCGAACTTTCAGACCGACTCTGTGAACTTCATATTGAGTCCTGAAGCCAGAAAACATGCTGTACATGTTGTGCACGACAATTTACACTGATATTACTGATTCCATGTGATATTTCCCACCTGTCGCATCAATCTTGTGGGCATGTGAGGTAGTCTTTGACTTTTTGCCCGTCCACATGATTCCCAAAAAGGAAACACAACACATGACCTCACGAACCACAAACCAGTTTGATGACATGTCAGGTTCTCATCAGCTGAAATGCCTTGTGTGACTCACATAACCTGGTAAAGTTGACAGCTTAGTATGCCCCAATGGCTCAGTTGTAATAACAGCTGGATAGTACTGTAATACTAGCTTGAGTGGTGCTGGTTCAAGCCTGGATAAGTGTTTTCTTTTTGAAGCTCTCGCCACTGAGAAGACCTGACCTTGGAGATTCTCCATATCTGTTGAAAGCAGGAACAAGTCTTTAGCGTGCCCATCTGAGACTCCCACAGCTTGGGGGACCCCCCAAGCTTGCGAGGGTGGGGAGGGGGAGTGAGTGATGGATACTCTTCCCGCAACTTCGGAAAGACCTGACCTGGCAAATAAATAGTCACAAGATATGATATTCTTGAACAGGATGGATTATACACAGGGAGAAAACCCTTTCAGCAAATAATTTCAAATACCTTCGGTTATGAACTGGTTCATACCTCACATATTGAGTTTCCTTTTTGGGAATCACGTGGATGGGCGAAAAACCGCCAAGTGTATGTGAGGTAATAATCATCTAATTCAGACTAAGATGCCCAAGTCTGTAGCGAAGATGGAACCCAAAGGCAAGGTTTGAACTCAGTTCATGGCAATTGATTGCTCATAATTATGAGTTCACAGCAATGAGACAGCCAGTTGGATTCTTGAGACCCAAACATGGAAACTGTCAATCTGAATATGACATGGAAACTCTGAACATTACAAACTTTGAACATGACATGGAAAATCTGAACATGACATGGAAAATCTGAACATTACATGGAAACTTCAAACATCACATGGAAACTAATCTGAACATGGACACTTTGGATCTGAAGTTGGAAAATTTCAATGCCAAGTATGACTCATTTTCTTTGAAGTTCAATAAAAAACTGACCCTGAAGTTGGAAATTTTGACCCCAAAATCAGGTCCAAGTATGCTGAAAAAGTCACTTTTTGAGCCCAAGTATGCTGAAAATGCCTAAAAAGTGGGTTAATTTTGACACACTATTATGGCCATACGTCCATATCCGAATCCAAAGATTGTGTCTGGCATGTTTGGGTTCAGTTGTTGATCCTCTGAAAGAAACCTCTCTGGTGAAAAGTCGTCCGTATTAGGTCCAAAGAGAGCTGGGTCGTGAAGCAATCCCCTAAAACTGGACTCAGTAACCCAGACTCAGCTCGGCGTTATTCTGACCAGCTGTTACCGATGACAAGTGAGCCTTTGGGGATAAAGTATCCTCGATAGACGTCATCTGGGGCGATTAGTTTTTGAAATCAAATGACGAGTATGACGTACCTTCCAGACTGAAGTGTGGTACGGCTAGAGAACATTAGCGTTCAGACTAATGAGGTCATATCTTGGAAGAACCTAAAGGGAGCACCGGCATCCATCGCATTGCCTCTGTATTGAATGTTCATTGGCAGTGTTACAAGGTAAGAAACAAGATATGACCTTTCATGAGAGCATTGATATATGGTAGCTGCAGTTTGTCACCGAATGTCGGCAGTCTGTGTTCGCCCACGACACGGTCAAGCTCTGCCTGAGCTCGTTTCAGAACATTCGGAAACAGACACATTGCCAAGAATATAGATTGAAGTGTGGCAACAGTCTACACATCTGAGTCAATATCACATAAGCCGAGGTTATTACAATTGATTAATTACCGTGTCGGAGCCTCCAGCATAGGCGATCGCGGCGACCGGCTTGAATGTTTCTTGTTCCAAGGAGCTGGCATCATCGCCATCCAGTTTCTCAATCATTTTGGATGCAAACGATGGTTGAACCGTGCCGTGTTGCTAGGAATTCTCAGCAAGAGTAATCTGTCGAGACCTGCACTTGCCATATTCTGCTTGGCTCTGTTCCATGGAATGTTGAGAAAATCCTCCCCCCAGGATCTCCAGATACGTGCTTTCCGCTGAAATCCTGCACCTGGCATCCAGGCTGGGATGTATCTCACTGGCAAAAACTTATCAGCAAGCACAACAATCAGACAGGTGCCCTGTTACTTAGAGGAATCTGCTCTACCCAGAAACGGCCGGGAATAGCTGCCTCTCCAAGACTCTGTATGGACAATTCTGCGGTTATAAAGATAGGATCTTCATGACCAACATTCTTCAGTCCATATACAATGTCCAGTATTGTTGCGCCAAATAATCTGTGGACTTCGTCAGTATGGATATGCATCACGACAGCTAGCTCACAGTCGACAATGTTCGAGAAAGCGTTCGGGCGCTTCAAGGAGATGATGTAACATCATGTGAGTTTCGCGAATGAGAGTTTGATGGAACTTTGGAATCTCCCGTTGACGGAAATAACTCTCGAAGACATTGCGTTGATGCCTAGAATGTTCATGATCAATTACATTGCTCCCATGATCACCGCAAAAACCATACTTCCAGATGTCACCGTAAGGCATGAAAGCCAATAGCCGATCGTATCCCATGCTGCATAGATAATGATAAGTCTTGGAAAGGTGTGGATTTTGGAATCCCTACAGGTGCCTGAGCATATACGCCTCCGGTCTTGAGGAGTAATTCGTGGGCCGTTTGTCAAACAACTCAGTCACGGTCTGCATGATTCAGCAATTTGCTAGAAACTGCAAGAACAACTGACCTCGACAGATCCAAGGACAATGATCTTTTGCCCAAATATCGTAAGGGAGAATATGTCCCCTGAGGGCTTCAGAATGGAGGGATAAATGTACTCTGAACAACTGACCATATTCCTTGTTCAGCTCTGTCAATCTCAGCCATTGATGTTCGGGCGGAATGTCGATATTCCCTAGAAACGGAAGGCCCTGATATCCTGAGGATTGACTTCTGAAAAAGTAGTCAAATTCATACCTTTGGCCCAGGAGGATAAGGAAAAGGGATACGTTTGCGGAAACTCTGTAAGAGCAGCCACAGGAGCATTAGGCCAACTCCAGCTAGGACAATGTCTATCGTGGTGGTTCTGATCATGGTGGTCGCTGAAAACCTTTCAATCGGGTAACACTACGTATTGCAGCTATATATATAGAGGGTGTGAACACATGACCTATTCGAGGCTAGTCCAACCCAACCCCCTCGAATAGGTGTCGTACAGCTGTGAATATGTCTCTAGTTGGAGGTTTTCTGGCCATGAAAATGTGAGATTATGTCAAAAATATACGAGCATAAGGAACACAGGGAGGATATAATTTCTGGTATTTGTTCATTGTTTGTCCATTGTTGAACTTCGGGTCCCCTCTGTGGCGGACGGAGAAGTAATGTGGCACCACCAGGCTCATCAGTAAGATGACACATAACTTTTTGCGCTTTTTTGGGCTTGTAAACACGTAAAAAAGCGCAAAAACACGCAAAAACCATGCCGAAATACGTAAAACACGTAAAAAGGTGAAACACGCCAATTTTTATGTCCGAAATGCTACAAGCGGAACACTGCAGACAGTGCAAAAAGTTGAACTATTGGCAAGATTATTGCCTACAGCTTTTCAAGTGACCTCTACCTTACTTCAATAGTACTTGACCACCTAGTTTCAGATGCATTCTGTGCACCAGGTCTGCTCATTGCCACGGTTCAGGGTTATGACAGCCATGAGAGTGTGCCCACGGCGATGACGATCAGGACCCTTTCCAGCATCCCACAGATCCCGATCGGCGTCCAGAGAGCTCTCACATCCCTGTCGAGACGCTACATGGCATAAACTCAAGTTTCACACCCTTCAGGAGCTGCTTTGGATATCTCACACTTTTTACGAGCTGAAATGCGCAAAAAGCGGACAAGTTAATTGCTATTTTGCTGATGAGGAGCTGTGATCGGCCTTTTCAAGCGGCATTTCCATCCCGCACCACCTCTGAATCAAATACACTGTGGGCAAATGGGCTGCAGTCTGTGCACTGCAGTCAGGTTGCAGTCAACTGGCAGTCAAGTTGCACGTCAAATTTGGGTCACCAGGCTAATCACCAGACCTCATCTTTGACAGTTTGATTCCAAAATAACCAAGAGACAGCAGGTGTGATGCCAAGATGTCGATGACAGATTACCAGTGGGGTACAGGCCAACGGTTCCTGTGGCAAATATGAGTCCCCCACATTTTTGTCTGATTACAGTGCTGTGTTATAATTCTCTGACAATTGATGGTGCAGATGGTTTATCTGGAAAATTAAAGAGATTAAAGAATGGCTCCAAGCCTTCAAGAGGCCACATACACAGATTAGTGCTGTGATCATAAGATAGCGATGACAAAGGCAAGTTCAAGTTTAGTTGGGGCAAGGCTTGCATCCAACTGTGGCATAAAGCAAATAAGACTAAATATCATCAAAGCCTCTCTGGAGCCTCCACAGGAGTCGCCCAAATGGCTAAACCTCCATTATTATTCACAGAATCTTCCTTGATTATCTTCCTACCCAAATATCTGGTTGGACATATAGTTTCTGGCATTGGCTAGGATATATATTAGTTTCTTTGTCCTCCAGACCATGGGAACATGAATAGCAAGCACAAATCTTACTCAAATGGCTTGAAATCAGGGTTAACACTATTCTGTATCATGTATACACCATACCTCAAATGAGTGGTGTGATTTTACATCTTTGAGTTTTTGTCTGATTTGACTTGAGACCTGCAAGACAATCAAGAGGTTTACCCTCACCTTGTGGCTTTGGGACATATCCGACAGTTCCAACATATTTACCAGGTGTATATCATGATGCAATGAGATATGAGTCAATCAGTAGATGACCTCCACCATCAGATGGATACTGAAAATGGTGCCCTCAGTTGTGATGGCAGTGCTCTATACAGCCTTTTCAAGGACAGCTTCCATCTACGAATCATCAAGAAGGAGAGCCACCAGAACAGCAGGCTTTTCATAATTTGCTACGCCATGCTACTCTTGGAGGTCTCACCATGGAGGACTGGAAATCACTCCAAACCCGGGCTGGGAGTTCACTGTTTTCAGTTGGATGCGCCTGTTTCCTCCATGCGGCATGTCTGCATACTATCTGTGATGATGTCGCTATCAACCTCGAGGAACTCGAGAGACTAAGCTGGAGGTTCAGAGTCATTTGTTATGGTCACACCCAATGTACGGCCCCAGCAAGGTTTTTCAAGTGTTGCCTATATATTTGGAGTCAGTTCTAACAGTTTCTAGGTCTCATGAATGCAACTACCAGATATGTGGAGGATGTATTTATGGGCTCAGGGCCCAACTCGGTCTGAACTTCCTCTCGCCATGTTAGTATCATGCACAACATATAGTGGTCCAACACTGCAGAACTGAGCCTAGACTTGGCTTCCCAGTGGTGTTCTTATTATTCCGATAACACCTGTCAAGACAACATTTGAGTATGGAGGTAAAACTCTGTCTCGGAGCCAAATTCCTTTGCGATTGGCATGGGCCGTCACTGTCCACAAATCTGGAGGCCTCACACTGCCGAAGATAAAACTAGGTCTCAGAAAGAATTTGCAGCTGGATTGACCTTCGTCGGTCTATCTCGGGTTAAATCTCTTTCAGATGTGATGCCTGTGGGACAGTTGGATTATTCCAGGGTAAAGAATCTCAGAGGGAAACAGTTACAGTATCAATTAGAGGACTTTGTCCATAGATACACTCTCCTTGAATAGTACAATACACTGCAATTAATGTAATGGGTCTGACGTTCAGAAGACCGAGTTTCGGAGCGAGCGTCCTCACGGCTCCGACGCACATGTATTTTAAAGGAGACAGAACAAAAAACCCACCTCGCAGGACACCTAAACCTCAACAAACCTCTCCATCATCTCCTTGTTCTCGAATGCAAGGCCTAGTTTTAGGTTGGTGAAGGGATGTGAGGCAATCCACTGACCTAGCTCTTCGTTGGTTGCGGTGTCGGCCGAAGAAATAGTCGAAGCATCTGAAGAAAGAGGAGCGGTTTCCTCCAAACACTTTGTCCGGCGACGTCGTGAACACCATCGTCCGTTGGGTTCCTGTGAATGAAATGGAATTCGTTAGCATGTGGATCAGACACAAGCGCGAAGGAAGAAAGATAAGACCACAATGAGGAAGATTAAAAGCAAACAGCACCTCACGAGACAAAATAGCGCAGTGAAAAGGCGAGGGAAAAGAGATATCGAAAGAGGGGATGGAAATAGATATCAAAGAGCGAATGGAAGAGAAATCAAAAAGCGAATGAAAGCAAATTCACAACAAAAACGAGCAGCAGCAACAAAAGCAATTGAAGCGAAACAAGTGTGAAGGTTATGACTGAAACCTTCCACTTGGAGCTGAGTGTGAACAAGGAATAGAAGATATAGCTGCCAAGGATGGCGTTGATTGAACAACTATCTAGAGAAATACAACTGGTCTTTTATACTAGAAAGTACGGAATGGTTCCGAGGAGCTGTGTAAGGATAATGATACCATAGAGAGTATGTAAGGGAAGCATAAGTAATGTGGGTCAAGGAGTATTCAAGTGAGAGTGGGTCAAGGGGGTACTTGAGTGAGAGTATGATGGATGGAATGAAATATGGAATGACAGACAGAAGGAGTCTGAACACAGCCACTTGGTGTTAGCCGAGGAGTGACCGTGACAACAAGGTGACAAAACGAGACCAGTGGCGAGACGACACGAAACAAGACCAACGATGAACGAGATGAAACGAGACAAAGCCATGAAAACGAAGCTGAGAACAAATGGAAGGAGAACCCAACAGCTCGATACAAAGCTCTCAATGAACAAACACGGCACGTGTGGTGATTACATATTCGACGGGGTTGGCGCAGATCCGATAGAGGGTGCGGTCGAGCTCGTCGTTCCGGGTGTCGTCGATGTCGTTGGTGACGTCGGCTTCATTGGTGTCGACGTTGGAAGAGGCGGGAGCGGTGTCATTGGGTGACGAGGCGGACGAAAGAGCTGAAGACAAAACATTTTTATAGGAGACGAAGGAAACAAGCTATTTAGTTGTACCTTTTTTGCCCTTTTTTCCTCTATTCTGATTCCCGTTATTTCCTTGCCCTACTTTTCCATCTGGACCTGCTGCTCCTGCTCCCGCTGACGCTGATGCTTTTTCCAGCATTCCGATCAGCGCCCTTGGATTTCTTGCCCTGGTTGACCGATTTGACGTCAGATTCGTTGGATTCAGCGTCAAGGATGAATTCGGTGGATTTCAACGGTTTCGCTGGTGAAACGACCAAGGGAAGGGATCCGTGAAAATATAACGGTGACTGACGACGGTCTGGGTTTCACGAGGATGACTGCTTGGCTCGTTCGTGGGTTTCACCTGTTTTTCTTGCTCTCTGCTGGATTCAGCAAGAAATACGTTGGCTGATGCTGTTTCTACATTTTGTGTCAGCCGCGAGTTGCGATGTATATCTAGACAAAGAAGACGGCGAAGGCACCAGGGCAGTGCAGCAGAACAAAAGCTGTGCATCACGTGCTGATCTCCATTGGGCGCTCTGTTCCCAGCCTACCTGAATTTTGCTCCAACCCAACAAACGATCCAATGGGACTCGTAATGGGAATATTGTGGTTGGTCATCTATGGTTTACAAGTTAACTCTGTGTATATTCAAGATATTCAAGTTGCCACAAGGCCACAAAGCTAAGGACTCATCACAGGATAGTCAGGGATAAGTCAAGCTGACTAAAGCAATAGATCAAGGTTGCATTTACCAATTAGGCCTGGGTCTGATTTGAAAATCCCAGGCAGTCCAAGCTGCTGTAGAGCTTGAGAAGTACATTATAACAAAGGATTCATTACTGTAGCGATCTGTACGGTAACAACTAGCTGAGGTACATTACGAAAAAGTTTGATGGCCATGATAGCAACCGCACCCAAATCGGGTCAGGCGGCGACCAAATAAGGAAGGTGCGGGCAGAGTCATCAGCCCGCCTGGCCAAAAATTAGGCTGTGATCTGTTACAGTTGCTAGTTTTAGCAACTTTTGAGGGCCATGTTACGCGTTACGGTTGCTACCGTACAGATTGGTACAGTATATGCATTATTGCTACAGTCTTTCATAGCTTGGCTTTCAAAATTTCTTAGTACAATTACTGGGACTGTTTCTATGTGCTGACTTGCTGATCCCTTGATTATAATTGTAGTGCTGTTCCTACTTCTTCCCTTGTATTGAATGTTAGCAGGGGGTTATGAGTAATTCTGGATGAAATTCTCATCATAATTCTGTAATGATTCTATGTGATGGAATAGTGTGAATTTCAAAAATCCTCAGAATTGCAGAATTGGTTCTGGAACTGATTCTGCAGGTCAATTCTGGAGCATGATTGTGGTGTCCCTGCCAGTGATAAGTCATGTTGATTTTGTAATCATATGTGATACAGATTGTTGATATCCAGAATCAGAAATCCGAGAGAGCCGAATGGAAGAGAGTAAGTGAGCTATGTATACCAGTCAAGTCCAGCATGGAAGCTGTCCATAATTTACATAGCAGTCACTATTTCCTGGCCTCAGAGGATGTCCTGTGCCGGTAGTAGACTCCCAAGCTTGAATAAGCTTCTGGAATAGATCCTGACATCTCACTACTGGGTGCCATGGCCATGAGACATGAATTAGGAACATTTCCGACCATGGACAGATCACATGAGTCAGAGCCAATGAGAAGATTTCTTTGGTTTGATCTCTGTTCATGGCCGGCAAGCGGCGGTACACAAACTGGACGGCGCTATGTCAGAAACTCGCCAGAACACTCAAATTTATTGCTCAAATGATCAATTCGAACAATGCTGCTACTATTATTCAGTTTGTCTCTATTCTCTCATTTGTTGCAACTTGCTCGACATTGCTCCTCAGATATTGGGACTCTTTGAATTTCACTTTTGCTTCAAGGACGGTAGTTCTGCCCGCAGGAGGGGTGTCGAATCTTGTTGTTCTTTATTTTTGGTATGTCTCCATGTCCGACCCTTAGCCGCTGTTTCACTAATTCCACGCTTGTAGGGACTCATTCCAATCTGCGAACCCCTCCGATTCCTCCGCACGTAAGTAGAATCTACTCAGTGAAACACTTGGAACATTTCGGGTCACTCTTTTCAATATCGTTAATGAAGAAATTTGATCCGAGTTAGAAAGCTTCATCTTGCTAAAAACCCTCTGTGACAATGCAAGTGAGCTTTACGTGATATGAATCAGCTCCGGACAACTTGCGGTTGCCTCGGAAGCTTTGCCGTCTGAGACGCCGAGACTTACATACTTGGGATTCGTCATAGTACACAGAATTGGCTGCGAACCGTGCGGACGCTACAATAAGACGCGGTGCACTGGCGAATGAAACTAGTCACTTTCACTCCGCACACTCAAGTTCCATGCTCTGTTCCGAGTAAATGGTTCCCCCCCGAGCCGAGATTGGGTCCAAACGTACAGTATCTCTCGCGATCCCATGGACCGGAATAAACTACGAGTCAAAGACAACGTCGAGTACTTTACTGTGCCAACACCGGATAGATTAGAATGTATGGAAATATCAATATCGATATCAACTCTGAGCAGCTTCCAATAGCTATTCTTAGGGAACCGAAACTCTGGTGCCACAAACGCCAAAGCCTTTGCATCTGTAAGCCCAATGAGAGCGCCAAATTCCTCCTTGTCGTCCATTGCGGAGGACGAACCCCGTTTGACGTATTCGAGCGTCAAAGCTTGTTTCCCTGGTCCCCGATCTGGTAGGAGATTCCGGATAGCGATCTATTTCAGGTATTCGGCTTGAAAGTCTGTAATTGGAGGTCAACAGTGATACAAGGAGACATAGAGTGAGGAATGTACCCGAATCAAGTGGACGGCAACAAGATACATGTGTTGTCCAATGCACTTTTTGACAAGACTTTGAGCAATAGAGTGTGACAAGACACCCGCTTCATACGCTTCAAAGATGTCTTTCCACTTTGTACGCTGGTCTCTCAAAGAAACTGAACGGCATTTCCTGACACCCTGAAACAACAGTCGAGCTACATAGATGATGGAATGCTCGAGAACAGGAGATACGATATCTTGGGTTCGTCAGCGAGAGAAGGGAGATGTTTTCGGAGATGGCATGAGCTGGATGATTCATTGCCCAATCGAAAATGGAAGCTGCAAGAGGTGTTTTCCCAGCTTTGCTCGCTCAGCATACATTGTTAGCAATTCCTTCATACATGTAAACATTGTTCTACATACAAATGGAAGGTAGCGCTATATTTTTCGCCATAATCCTGGCGCCATCGCGCCATTTTTTCCCTCGGCCGAGGTCCCCGAAGATGATTTGGTGGCTTTCGGCGCTTTCCGAACTATACAGTCGAGTTGAAACTCCGATCTGTCGCCTGACAGTGGGAAATATCGGTTTGTACGTCAATTGGTATCTTATCAGCCTTCGTGGCTTCCGTACCTGGCGCATTTGTGCGCCCTCTATGCTCCTCTCTACCTCTATAAAGCTGAGCGGGGCTTCCTTCCCAATGGGGATGGTTATAGTCCAGGATCGATCATGCTGTACAATAATCAAAGTCCAAGATACATCTCGTAGTGGACTATGCTATAGTCCACGATTGATCACCCTGCAATTATGGGGTGGAACCGCTTCAGTATCGAGAGGCTGCGGAATCGAGGCATTCAGTGCAGAAGCATGGCGAAGGGAGCAATATGGAAGATACAGAAGGAGACAAGGAGGAATAAGATCCTAGATCAAGCTCGACCCCACGAGTCGTTTGAACGACGCTTCCCTTCCGTCGTGGGCCCAAATCACCGGTCCATGGCTTATCTCGTTCTGTTTCGTGGATCATACGAGTTTTAATTGGTGAGCGTCCTTTTTTACTGTTTTCCTTGACTATGATTCTGTTTTTGCTTTCTTTGATGGTTTCCTTTTGTTCGTTTCTTCTTTCCGTCTTGTTTCTTGCCCTTCATTACTTCCGTCTTGTTTGTTTCCTTCCAACTCACCGTGAACTATGACAAGATTCTACGGCCGTAGGTATCCCTAGCTCGAAGTCGCGTAACGCTCTGTGACAAGTGACGAGAGGACTTGCTCCCGACTCGTCTTGCTCTACGCCCAACGCTGCAACATATACGCTCTAGCTTTCAGAATATTCTTTATATTCACGATTTGAGAGAAATTTGATGAAATGGCATAACAAAAACTAAGAAACCCGTGAATTCCTTAATTTCACGTTTATTTTGAGGTCGCAACCTTTTGCATGCATCTAGAACAGTATAATAGCTATCGATTCATCTAAAATATATGAAGATTCACGAAGAAATACGTCCAGGAGAGCCTCCCGACGCTGAACCAGGCGCTAACCCTAACTTGGGGTCCTACGTTTAGGCTACTCATACCTGCAATTATTAACCGAAAACGGACAATCACTCGTCCATATTTTTGCAGGCATAGACACACAAATAAATTGAACAGTATTATCAACCAAATGGCAGTTTTGCAAGGGAGACTCCCCCTCAATCGATCACCCCATCCGGCAGCAAAACAACATAGTCAAGCGGCGCTGGTTCAATGCCGTTCGCCTGCCCCACAATTTTCAGGATATCACCCTTCTTGATAGACACCTGGGGGAACGTGATTCTCGTCGCCGAGTGGCCGTCCAAATGTATGGATGGTGTATGTCTGAGCTTTCCGATATCCACGATATTCCCAACCCACTCTCCGATCAGCTCTCCGTTCAGGGAGACGGTATAACTGCTGTTCCCGCCGTACATGTCGAAATAATTAACACCAAGATCATATACCCCAGAGGTAAAGTTGAGAACTGTTGTCGCCGTCCCGATTGTACTGTTAGTGTCTGGTTAGGGTTTCGGTGTTAGCCAGTAGGGTGCAAAGCTCGTAATTGTGGTTTACTTACTTGTGACTATCGCAATCGAATTGGACGCCGCCTCGAATGGGCTAACAACATATGGCTCGTACCCGCTCAACTCCATACGCTCCGCCTCGATCCGGAAAGGATGGTGGCCTACCCTCCCGGCATCGTCAGGTATGCCCGAAATATTGTTGTCTGTTGGGTTGGTTAGCGCAGGAGTAATTAGTGGGGAGTAGGAAAGAGAGAAATATAAATACCACACAAATGAAAGGACTCACAGAAGTTGACGATAGCATCTCTCCACACAATTGAGTGACTCGCCTGAAACACCTGTCTGAACAGCACATCCTCAAAGCGTTCATCGTCAATCTTTCCTTTCAATGACTGCCACATCGTAACAAAATTATGTGCAGTCTCGGCTCCTTCGTAATGTGCATCGTAGAAGTGCTGGATGACTGTCTTCCCAGATTTCAGAATTTGGGTGTAGTTGACGTGGTGAAACCACAGGATGAGATTGTTGGGCGTGGTCTCGATGTTTTCGAACATTGCAGCCACCTCTGGCGGGTACTGCCCTGAAAAGCCAGTGCCATTCGACACCGTACGATCCATCCCAATACTTGTATGATCCGCCCGAGTCCATTGGCCCCAAGGTGTGTTATCGAGTGTCTGGGGATTGGGACCGAAATGTGTATAGAGGATGTCATTCAGGGTCTGCTCCCCGAGGTTTCCGCTATAATTCTCGTATGCAGGCCAGGAAGCCATCGACATCTGAGTGATCGTGTCGGCGACTGTCTGGTCGAGACCGAATGTGAGGCGAGTCCAATCTTGCAAGATCTCCTCGGAATCACTTGTCCAATCCCATGCTAGACGTCCATACGCGTACAGGTTCGACATGGCGAGATGACTTCCGAGCCAGGTATCATCGAGCCCAACATTAACGACAGCTGCCGAGCCTCCGAGCGGTCGCTTAAACCGCTCCCCAGTGATAACATCCCGCACGAACGATGACTGGTTCTGCACTCGGAGGTCGAAATCCAAGACCGTTCTCCAGAGTGGCGGAAGATACACAAGATGGCACTGCTGGCCCAAATACTCTTGTGCAACTTGCAGCTCAAGAGCGGTATTTGTCTCGAGGAGGTTGGCAAACAGCGGTGATGCAGGCTCTCGGACCTGGAAATCGATAGGACCATACTTGATCTGAACGATAACGTTGTCGTCGAATTGACCGTCCAGAGGTTGGAAGTAGTCGACAGCAGCATTCGCTCTGTCAGCTGTCCAGTCACTTTCATTTGGAAGCTGGTTGTAAACAAAAGCGCGGTACATGACAATCCCGCCTAGTGGCTCGATGGCCTTTTTCGAGTGTGGTCAGCCACCAGAGTTAACGATAACTCGAACACCCACCTTGGCGAAGAGGTTTGCACCTTGCGCCAGAGTACGGTTGTATACCAATGGACCAGCGGTGCCTAGGCACCATGGACATGAACATAAAACTGGGTAGAACATTGCATGACTTACCTTCGCTGTCTGCTTTGACTAGATACCCTGCAAAATCGGGGATTCGGTCATAGATTTGGTGGGTGATATTATCCCAGAATGCAATGACCCCAGGATCCAATGGGTCGTAGGTACTGAGATTCCCAAGTTCCATCGGAGATGCAAAATCAAGAGACAATCCAAGCTGGACACCATACGGCCTAAACACGTCTGCAATTCTGCCAACACCTTGGATGTTTTCTGGGTTGATAGTAGTGAAGTTTGCATTAACATCATTCACAACTACGCCGTTGATTCGGATGGATGATAGGAGTCGGGCGTATTCCGAGGCACGAGTCAGGTCGGACATGACTTGGCCGTCGGCGAAGAAGATTGAGTTCCCACCGAAGCCACGGGTGACGCTTCCATCCATGTTGTCCCCTGCCAGAGGAGGTTGGCCTCAGCTTTAGCGGAAAATTGGCGACTCACAAGAGTTTATCCAACGAACTGGAGCAGCTGGGTTTGACGCATATTCGACATTGGAGAAATTTCCCTGCGCCAGCATAGATAGATATTCGAAGGCGCCTTGGTCGCGGTTGAATGGGTAAGAGCAAATGAAAGAGACGAAAAAGTCTCACCATACAGAGCACCACGCTCGTTTTGTCCGACAATCTGTACTGTGCCACCCTTGACATTAAGCCAGAATCCATCCTCTTCCAGCTGGTCACTGAAGGGGATGCTGCCAAAAGCCTTCTGAAACTGTGACACGGTACCAACGACGGCTGAAGAGGTCTGTTTCCCAGCGTTGGAAACACTGAGTCGGTTGCCAAAGATTCCCTGAATTCCCTTCTGCAGCTCTTGCCCTGCGGTATTAACAGGACTGCTTGCGCTGGAATTGAGAGCAATTATTGATGAAGGAAGTGATGTGGTATGTCCTTGCGGTAGCGACGCGTAACGCAGCCATGCTTGTAGGCCATTCTCCGCTGCGACAAGGCTAATAAAGAGGAAGTAATACAGGAGTTTGATCATCGTAGTGGGGTACTAGTCGGCGTCGATGACATTGGAGGGTTATTTGTATATTCGCCATCTGATGTTTGGTGCTATGATCAGCTGGGTTCAGGGAAACGGCCCGCGGCATCAGCAGACGTATGTGTGACCGCGAAAGACTATTTTTGTACAGAAACCTTCCTTATAGAGATATAATTAATAATTCATCAAGATTCTAATGCCGCAGATCAATTCTTTCGTGGGTCACGATCCGAAGAAACTCCAGTCATATGACATTGTTATTATTAGGAACGATTGTCTTGCTAAAATGCTAGAGGATGATTTAGGAGACTAACTCAGCATCTTCTTCTTCAAGGTCAAGGAGCGGCGGGTGAGAAATGTATTCCTGGCTCGGACCTTAGGGAAGCGAACTGTACCGTATTACGGGTACAGCCGTAAACATAACGGTCCAACTTCGACAGACGTCAGGGCAAGATCTCATACTAGGACCTGTAGGTTGGGGGGAATCCGAGCTTTGAAGCTCGGATTGGTACGCTGAGGAGATTCGCCGCTCGGGTGGGCGGGAACCTCTCAGCGATTCGGTCCCTCTATATGAGTACTGCTAAGTTATCTTATCTTGGCATCTCTTACCGGGGAACACCGGTTAGCTATTTCTGAAACAAACTGTGGTGCAAACAATAGAATCAAAGGGAGCGGTGGGTGGGTCAGAAAACTTGCTGTGCGCTGAGAAACGGTCTGTCAGGATATCAGTAAGATAACAGATCTCTTTTTTGACTTGTACAAGTAGCACAACACGCAAAAATACGCAAAAATACGCAAAACACGGAACAAGCGGACAAGTGCAAATGGACATGTCGATTTTCCCAAAAAGCGCGGATTTGACTCTTTCATGACAAGTGGAAAAAGCGGAAGAAAAGTAGTGAAAAGCGTGAAGAGCCGGAAAAGCGGTGGGGAAATACCAACGCCGAAAACCTGTATTTTGAGAATGAGCAGGTCCTTTTCATTTCCTCTTCCAACATCAATACTATCGGTACTTACTGGTCCACTAAGTATAGTACCAGAGTCCGCTTTTTGCGCTTGTCACTTTTCCGCTTGTAGCAAGCGGAAATACGCAAAAAGCGGACAAGTGAATTGTAATTTTGCTGATGGATGTCAGACAACGAAGCGAGAGAATGACGGCGAAAAATGAATAGCGCTGGCGAGAGAAAGAAAATTGAAGCGTGGGATGATCTTGCCTTCCTTGGTGCTCAGTTGGACGCTGATGTCGGTTGCGCTTCATCATCTTGGCTAAGCGTCCATTGTCCGTATGACGTCAGTGGTGTAAATTGATATTTCAGGACCTCCAGATATGTTCTAGACACCTGTAATGTCAGAGACCGCGTTTGAGGCGCGCGAAAAAACATACCGATGGCCTTGATCTTGTCTGGATTTGCTCTAAAGATGATTTCCATCTTTTTCCAGGTCGATTTATCTGTCTTGTTGTCCGGCATCGGAGCAGGCCAGTGGATCAGCCAAAATCCAGATAAGGAGTATCCAGTTGAGCTAGAGAATAGTTCAAGCCTTTCTGTGGTTTTCCCATGTCCGGATTATTGAGCTTGGTCGTAAAGAAGATCGCGGATCGTGGAATGCCAGAAGCTTTGATACCATTCCCGACCTTTTTTTCATTGCCATAGTCGGCTGCAGAATCTTGACATTGTGACACTTGAGCAAGGTACACAAGCTGTTGAGCCAATTAGTAAACAATGGGATGTGAGCAGGAATGGACCATGGTACTTCTTTGGTGGAAAACATCACATATGAAGGTATCATGATTAGACTGTAAGAGTAAGGTGGGATTGGGTGCATGACCAGGAATGGGGCCATGAGAAATGGGAGATTTTTTGGGAGATGTGGGAAATCTCCCAAAATCTCCCAAAATCTCCCATGGCTTCGGTGGTATTATGACATCAGTTTGACTGATTTCATTGACCTTGTTCATTGCATTAAACAGTTTCTCCAGTTGTATTATACAGGCATTGGTATTTGGGAGATTTGATGGGAGATGTGGGAGATTTGGGAGATTTTATGGGAGCATATGGGAGATGATTGGAGATATGTGGGAGAAAATCTCAGAAAGTCTGGAGGAGCAATATAAGCTCATAGTGAACTCATTGATACTGATTTTAATCCAAGAAGTGGATTACAGACCAAGATATAGTGTCCAACACACTTTGATTCAGTGTGACCAGACTGTCCATTGACTTGACAGCCGCAGGAGAAAGGAGAGTTTTGAGAAACATCCAACAGTGAATGAGTTGATGAATTTAGTGGCATTGAAAGATGATTTACATCAACAGTGGCCTGTAATAACCCACTGAGCATATCCCGATAAGGAGAAGTCCCGTCACTTGAAGCATTGGGATAACGGGAGATGCGTGGGAGCTAATGGGAGATTTTGGGAGCTGCGTGGGAGATGTTGGGAGATTTTGGGAGATGTGTGGGAGATGTTGGGAGATGACTAGGAGATCAACTTATCAAGTCTCAACTAAGTTTATGAGCATATTCCTTGGACCTGAATGAGCCATTTCAAGTGAAATTCACACTACTTAAGCTCTGTTTTGCTTGTGGACCCAATCTAAGGACTGGTGACTTGAATTTGAGACTGGCTTACCCATGAAAGGCATATGAAAATGGTCAGAACTGGATTTGAGTGAGTAAAAGACATTGATAAACACTACTTGGTTGTATAATACAACTGGAGAAACTGTTTAATGCAATGAACAAGGTCAGTGAAATCGGTCAAACTGATGACATTATATCACACCAGGGGCGGAGACCAAGGCATTCCAGATGGAATGCCTTACACCCCTTCTGAAAGCATTCCAGAGGCATTCCCTGATCATGGGGCTGCCATGTGACACGGCCTTTGTTCGCATCTGGGCCTGGGCCTGGGAAATGAATGCCCCACTGGGTGATGATGCACATAGCTGACTCATCATTATTGTCGCTTCTCACAAGTCCGTTGTTGAACATAGTCCAGCTTCTATTTGGCTTCAGTGTGTTTGCTTATTAATGAAAGTTGCTATGCACTCCGTGCGTCAGTCATTGTGGAGTGCCTATTGTATTTTCCCATGCATAATTGTGATGTGAGGCTACTAGAGCCTCAAGAAGACCAATGTCGGACTTGTGAAAAAACACAGGATTGTGATGACTCATATGGTGGTGTCATCACCCAGTGGGGCATTCAGTTCCCAGGCACAGGCCCAGATGCGAACAAAAGCCATGTCACATGGCAGCCCCATGATCAGGGAATGCCTCTGGAATGCCTTCGGAAGGGGTGTAAGGCATTCCAGATCTCTGCCCCTGGTGTCACCGAAGCCATGGGAGATTTTGGGAGATTTCCCACATCTCCCAAAAAATCTCCCATTTCTCATGGCCCGTATTATACAATCAAGTAGTGTTTATCAATGTCTTTTACTCACTCAATTCCAGTTCTGACCATTTTTATATGCCTTTCATGAGTAAGCCAGTCTCAAATTCAAGTCACCAGTCCTTATATTGGGTCCGCAGGCAAAACAGAGCTTAAGTAGTGTGAATTTCACTTGAAATGGCTCACTCAGGTCCAAGGAACATGCTCATAAACTTAGTTGAGACTTGATAAGTTGATCTCCCAGTCATCTCCCAACATCTCCCACACATCTCCCCAAATCTCCCCAAATCTCCCATTAGCTCCCACACATCTCCCCAAATCTCCCATGCATCTCCCGTTATCCCAATACTTCAAGTGATGGGACTTCTCCTTATTGGGATATGTTCAGTGGGTTATTACAGGCCACTGTTGATGTAGTTCATGCATTACTATTGTTCCCATCAGAGTGAATGAACATTTTTCAATATCTCCTCTTTTGTTCCCGGAAACCACCGGATATTACTTCCTGAGGAGTCATCCATATATACCCCAAAGATATAAAGGATAGGATGATGGGAACAGGTGAATTCGAGATAGCCAGGTGTCAAATTCGGTCATATTTTCGTTCATTCCTAAATTCTGCCTTTCTTTCTCATCCTGTCACATTAAGAAAATTGAGATAGAATAATTCAGTCATATAAAGAGTTGCCTCCTTCGCAATGTGCATCGAAAAGGACTCTGTGTGACAGGACACGACTCTGTGACAGTATGTCACAAAACACAAGACAAGCTTGCACTCAGGGAATGACCGGTCCTTTCACTGAAAATACACAGTAATATGTCTTTCCATGTCTTGAATAATGTCCTCAATTATTCCTGTGACCCCGGTGTCACACATTATTCTGTAAACTACAAGTGAACAAAAATATCACTCATTGTGATCACCACCTAATCCAGCGCAATATGCTCCCCTGCCCAGATCGCTTAGCCATTCTACATGACCAAGGGCATATGAGACCCGTACAATATCCGGTCGTTTCTGGGGGCCAGGCATCAATGGTCCAATGGATAAATTCAGAAAAACAATGATTCACTTCCCAGGGAATCGTTCACTCTGATGGGAACAATAGTAAATCAACTTTCAATGCCACTAAGTTCATCAACTCATTCACTGTTGGATGTTTCTCAAAGCTCTCCTTTCTCCTGCAGCTGTCAAGTTAATGTGACAGTCTGGTCACACTGAATCAAAGTGTGTTGGACACTATATCTTGGTCTGTAATCCACTTCTTGGATTAAAATCAGTATCAATGAGTTCACTATGAGCTTGTATTACTCCTCCAGACTTTCTGAGATTTTCTCCCACAGATCTCCCATCATCTCCCATATGCTCCCATAAAATCTTCCACATCTCCCAAATACCAATGCCCCCAGGAATAGGCTGAGAAACCAGAGATGGTGAGGGTGAGGGTGAGGGTGAGGGTGAGGGTGAGGACAACCAAGAGTCAGAACCTACAGCTTCATCTTGAGCTTCATCCCATGCAGATGGACTCACAGGGAATTGATGAATCTGGTTGAGATGATTCAGACTGCAGGCTAGAGAGATCAAATGATGCCAACAGTAGATAATCAGCTTCATTTGAATCATACATATGAACATCATTCAACAATTCACCATGCAAAGGTTCAAGGGGTTCAAGTAAAGTTTTGTGTAAATTGGGTTTGTCTGGTTAATTCTGTCTCAATTTGTTCATTTTTGAGGCTGGACACCACTGAGGCAGGAGCCCGATGATAGGGTCCCTATAAAAACGACCCTATAAATCGGATTAAAGGACTAATCCGGCGTCTTTCTGGCTAATATTGGTATCTTATTGTTCAATGCACTAGAGTTGAGCTCCACACTGCTAGTAAGACTTGTACCTATGTACGATGGAAACACTAGAACTTGACTCGTCACAGCAAGGGACTAGCCGCGGTAACGTATGGACACATCAGGAGAAAGAGGCAAACGCATGCCTCGGTATAACATCGGTTTAACAAGGGTTTCGTGGATCCAAAGAACTGTATATAGTCCGGTTCATAACAACAGAATGGGCTCTGCAATACTGAGGAACGACTTACGAGGAAGCTTACGGGTTCCGAGGTAGTCAGCGGGATGAGCCATGGTCGCTAGCGTGGCACGGCTCTGAGACATCGGAACAGGTAGATCAAAATGATCGACGGATATGCGATGACTGATTAAGGACCGAAAGGTTAACTCGATCAGTTTACGGTTTCCGGTAATGAGGTAAAAGAGTGCTGGCTTCTGGTTATGGATCGCAGTGGGTCCATGCGGTACTTCCTCGGAAAGAAGGGATCTTTTAGTTAAGAAACCAGGTCAATCGAGGAGGTGTTTCGATCGTGACTCAGTTGTGTAACGAGCGATCGACGATCAACATGGGGGGCCGAGGAATTGGTTATTATCAAAAGTACTGAACACGACTAGCTTATGCTATACTTCGCGGAAAGATATCGTTTAAAGACTGGCTTCATACATGACAAGTCATAGTCTTATCGGTCACTAGGGATAACGCGGAAACCAGCTTTCCGTGAAGTCTTTGGTCTATCAACTTGGGTCATCATTTTAATGGTTTTTGCGGACACCGAGTAGACTCCACCTTCACGAGGGATGGCTTGATAGCCGAGATAGAGGGTGCACCGGTTTACGAGTTAGTTATTTATCATCAGTTTTGGACAGTATTTGAGTAGCCCGTTTGTACTAAGTAAAGTTAGAGAATCAGTGGCCCGCTATGCTTTAGCACGGGATCCATCTTGTACGCTCTCTGTGTTGAAATCATAAGATTGTCTGCACTTGTCTCGTCTTGTCTTGTTCTAGTCTCTAGTCTCTAGTCTCTAGTCTTGAAGTCCTTGTTTCGGTAACAGGCAAAACCTCTAGTATCTAGTCTCTAGTCTTGTCTTGAAAGTCCTGTTTATAATAGGCAATACAAACCGTTGGCTTAAAACACCAATACAAAACCCTTTCTGAGAAAAATACTACCCCACATCTTGTGCGGAAGTCTACGTACTGCGGAATACGAACTTGCCGTGGAAACTCTGCGCGGAAACTTTCCAAGCTTCCAAGTCTCGTTTTAACTAGCTAACCAACTCGCATAAAAGAGGGTATTAAAGAGATATTGTGGTGTGTGTTGGGTGCTCGATTTGTCGCCACTCACTCGTGTCATTTCCATCCCATCCGTTAGGATCCCTCACACCGATCGGTGAGAACTCAAACTTAAAACTTAATTCCCAAGGTCAAAGAGCACTCTCGGTAAGACAAGAGTTCTTGGACAGGCTAGAGTCAAAGAGTGTTACAATATGAAATTGAAAGACTAAAGAATACAATGTTCTAAACTACTGTATAAATACTAGTAAACATGCAACTACTGTCTGTTTTCCACCTTGCTAAACAGCCTACAACCATACCATAAACATCCTGTTTCCACACCTGTTCCTGTTTCAGAACAATGTGCTAGTCATCTATGTGCCATGTGTTATCATGCATGAATGCCTTGAAGTCTCCATGCCTCATGTTGTCCTCATCACCTTTGTGCTGGTCAAGCATGTTCAATCAGTCCAATTCCTCATTTTCCATCTCAACATTTTATGTAGTTGCCTTGTGGATTAAGTCCAAAAATCATGTTGGCTTTGATGCTGATGTTTCAACAATGACAGGATCCTCAGATTCTGACACTTTGGGCACTCTAAAGACCCAGTTTTATTATATCAGATCAAATAATTTGTCATGAATTAATCAGCAAACCAAACATGACCATCTCAGGTGTATTTTAAGTATAGACAAGCTTTAGGTTCCTCCCTCTGGTAGGAACCACAGCTTGTTTTCTGCCTCAAATGCTGTGCTGCCACCCTGTGGGCAGCCACAGGCCGCATCTGTGCCTTCAGCACTTATCAGTTGCTTAGGTCTGTTGAAATGATTTGTCATAATTAGTCATCATTAATCAGCATCACCTGACTGATGTGTTTTATATGTACAAGCTTTAGGTTCCTCCCTTCGGTAGGAACCACAGCTTGTTTTCTGCCTCAACCTTGCGCCGCCGCCCTGCGGGCGGCCTCGGGCGGCGTCTGCGCCTTCGGCGCTTATCAGTTGCTTAGGTCAGTTAAAATGATTTGTCATAATTTGTCATCATTAATCAGCATCACCTGACCGATGTGTTTTATATGTATTGATTGATTGATAAGTCCAACTACTAGAAACTCAAAGAAAGACAAAAAACATTCACTAGACCTCTCCAAATCATCATCATCATCATCTATCTCCATCAATAAGAAGAAAAAACGGTTGAAGGAGTTTGCAATAAACTTGTTTTAATCAAATCCTAGGTTTTGGACCAGAGCAGTGGCAGCCTTCGATCGGGGCTGAATGATGCATTTAAACGTCTCCGGTGGACTGCCAGCGGGATCTTAGTATATTCCGAGCTTATTAATGTAACACTGACGCGAGAACATGAGGCTTTTGTTTAGCGTTAAGTTGTGTTTCAACACCGTTTGCGTTCATAGGAGGAGTTATGTTGAAGACGTGAAGGATATTGGCCACGGCGATGAACAAGGCTGCATCACTGAGGTAACGTCCAGGACATCTTCTGTAAGTGAATTTCAGTCTGAAAATCGGCATAACGTATTTTAAAAACTCATCCGTCCATATCCAAAAGCAAAGATTGGGTCTGGAACATCTGGGTTCAGTTGACCATCTTGGGATAAAAACCTTTCTGGTGAGAAATCGTTCGTGTTTGGTCCATACAAGTCTGAGTCATGGAGCAATCCCCTGAATTTTGGGTAAACTTGTCATGACGCGAAAGGAGAATTGACGCTGACCAGCTGTTACCAATGACCACCGAGCCTTTGGGGATCAAGTATCCCCGATAAACATTGTCTGAGGCAATTAGCCTGAGACATGACACTCGGATCTTCTCGTACCTCTGATACTGAAATGCGGGAGACCTGGAGGAATTCAGCATCCATAAGAAAGATGGGGAAATTGTACTACCTAGAGGGGCGACCGGCATCCATCTTGTCGCTTCTGCCCGTGTATTTAGCGCTAATAAGACAGATCTAAGAAGCCAAACCTTTCATGAGAGCATTGATGTACGGTAGCAGGGGTCTGTCGTCGAAAGTCGGCAGCCTTTGGTCACCAACTACATCGTCCAGTTCTGCCTGCGCCCGTTTTAGAACCTCAGGAAACAAGCACATCGCCAGGAATACGGATTGAAGTGTGCCTACGGTCTTGATATTCCAGTCAGTATCAAACGGCTGATGTAGATGCAACTTGATTACTGTGCCAGACCCTCCGGCGTATCCAGTAGCGGCGGCGGGCTTGAAGACGAGCTCTTCCAAGCTTGATTCGGTATGATCCATTTCATCGAGCATCTTAGACGCAAATGATGGCTTAACATGTCCATTATCCTGGAAACTGTCAGCCCTGATCGTGCTCCGGAAAATGTGGTCACCCTATTTTGCTTGGCTCTGTCCCATGGTACATTGACGAAATCTTCGCCCCAAGACTTCCAGAGACGTGCTTGGCGTTGGAATCCTGCGCCGGGTACCCAGGATGGAATGTACCGCACTTGTAAAACGTCAATAGCGAGATAAATAGACCACTGATCACCAGTTACTCAAAGGAATCATTTCAACCCAAAAACGGCCATGAACGGACGCCTCCGATAAACTCCGCATAACACGCTCTCCATTTATGAGAATAGGGTCCTCGTGACTTGTACTCTGCAATCCATATACGATATCAAGGATTGTTGCGCCAAATAGCCTAGAATATTGCTCGATCAGCCGAATGTATTCCCGTTGCGATCTCTTCTCACAGTCCGCAATGCTCGAGAAAGCGTTCTGGCCGCTCAAGAAGCCGCCGCAAAGTCATGTGTGCTTCGCGAGTCAGAGTCTGATAGAACTTTGGAATGTCCCGTTGACGGAAATAGCTATCGAAGACATGTCGTCGCTGCCTGAAAAATTCCTGAGCAATTGGATCGGACACATGACGGTTCAAGAGAGCTACTTCCAAACGTCACTATCAGGCATGAGTGCCATGTTCCAATCATATCTCATGCTATAGGTAGAATCGTGAGATCTTAGAAGGTCATTGAGACGTGGAGACTTACAGGTGTCCCACCATATATGCCTCGGGTCTTGAGGAGTAATCCACAGACCGTTTTTCCAACAAGTCAGTGACAGCCTAAATATTTAGTGAGGAGCCTGATCAAGACAAAGGGCAGGCGAGGATCTTCACCTTGACGGAACCAAGAACAATTATCTTTTTCCCCAGCACTGTGAGGGAAAATATGTCCCCTGGACAAGTATTGAGTATGAACAGTTAAATAGAGTCGAAATTCCTGCCGTATTCCTTTGTTAGCTCTGCGAATCTGAGCCACTGATGCTCAGACGGAATAGCAATGTTCCCTAGCAGAGGAAGTCCCTGAGAATGTCAAATGAAGGCTCGAAATCGGGCGGAATGACCACCTTTGGTCCAGGAGGACATGGGAGCCGGACGCGTCTTTCGTATCTGCATAGTAGCCATAATCCGAGTACCACAGTGACTCCGGTGATGAAAATGCCTGTTGCTGTAGTTCTTTCCATGGCGGGGTCTGGAATCTCACATGGGAGCTCGGGCCAATAGTTATATGACAGATGCTCCGCTCTTTCCCCACCGAACTCTTGTGATTACGAGTTCCATCTATGGGTTTGTTTGTTAAGGAGCCGAATGGAGAAGTCCACATGACGGTTTTTCCCACTAGCACGGCAATGGCTGGGACTATTTCCTGATTGTTTCCAGTATTCGGAGCTCGCCAAACACTGGGGCCCCCCAAGGATTCGGAGACTTGTAATTGCCGCTTGTTAGCCTTCATTCCACTGGGCTCCGGATTCTTGTTCAAACCACATTTGCTCCATTTCCTGCCTATATTCGTGTCCCATGCTGCTACAACCCCTCACAGAGACACTCTTCAGAGCATCAGGACCTGAGACAGTGGCATGGTCATGATTTGGCAAAGAATGTGTCTTTTTCTTGATTTGTGCTAATATTGCAGGACCAAAGAATCTTTGCTACTTGACTGGTATTCTGCACAGCGCGGCCTTGGTACCAATGGCCCTAGTATTCATGCAAATATGAGTATTGTCAAAGACATTGTTTCACAACATATTTCGCCCATAGAATTGTAGTAAATTGCCAAAAAAGGATTATATTGCGAAATCAATTATTTACTCCAAGTCTTTTCTTCCGCCTTTTCTGACCAGCATTCTATGCCCGTGACGCAGTGAGAGCTGCCTGGGAGATTGTTATTCTACTAGCTGTGGCTATGCTCCTTGCAACTAGTCCCATTATTCCTAGAATTCCTAATTATCAACACGACGCATCAGCTCCTGCCTAATTAAGGGTGTACTTACATGCCGCAAGCCTTTCCCCTAGAATTGGTCTGTGGAGGTAGTGTTTCTTCTTGGCGATTAAGCTTGGCAAGTATGCATCAGCCTTGGATTTTCTATCTGGAATATTAGAGGCAGTGCTGGTTCAGGATTATGAATCCATCAGTAAAATGCCAATTTACTTGTGCGCTTTTTACATATTTTGACATGTGAAATCTGGAATGGGAAACTTCCAGCAAGGGATGGGATGGATATGCTTTGAGACCCTCTCCAGGGTCTTTACGGACACTTTCGAAGCCAATGGGAGCATTGGTGTCACTGGAGGTGACCCTGCCTGTCATCACGTAATCGTTCTCATGGCTGTCGATCGACATCGACGGCCAACCTTGCACGAAATTTTGGAACAGGACACTTTGGCAAGGCTGATGGTGACAATGGTGAGGGATATCAGGCTTGGGGGAGTCACAGATTCCGTCTCATTTCCTTGGATTTGAATCATTGTGCTTTTTAAAATCTGAACTCAGCATTTTTCGCTTCCTACATTTTACGTATTTTACATATTTTTGTGTTTGTTTGCATTTGTACAAGCACCGCAAGTATTTTGACAGGTTACTGATGTCAGGACGGTTCATGTTTGCTTTGGCTGGTTCTATATGGAATTTCTTCAGACCTGCTGGTCATTTAACACTAATTAACATCAGTGATGGCTTGGGTTGTTTTTTGGTAGCCTTGGATGAGACTGTTATGTCTGCCTTATGTTCTGTGGTGCATCCCGGCTGATCTTAGTCTAGCATGTTAAAATGCATGACAACGTACAGTAGAGATCACCTGGAAGTCAGCCCAGGACGATGCCACTGGACGGACCAGAAACTACCAATGAAGTGTAGATGCTGGAACTCATCAGAACAATTGGGATCCATATATGGCTATTTATCCAAGAGGGGAATACAAGGCCTACATCCCGACAAGCCGTGATTCTCATCACGTGTAACTGTACCGTTGCCAGTCTCCGAGGAGCCATTTGAATAAGATTCAAGTCGGAATTCAACACTCTGCCCATCTCAGATTTAGTCGCACTTGAACACTCCGCCCTATCGGCTGTCTGGGGCTTCCAGTTCTTGTGGCTCAGCAACAGCTCAGTTTAACATCATGGGACATTTTAGAGAGTGCTGGTACTTAATAATGATACTGTGGAGGCTTGCCTTGGTAAGGACTAAAAGTATAAAGGACAGGTGAGTCAGTGACCACCCCTTTTTATGGGCATGTGTAGGTGAAGGCATGGATTTAGATGAACTATGTAGAGTAAAACACTTTCAGGGCATAGTTCTGCATAATAGGTCCATATTCCTGCCAGAGGGAGAGCTGAACTGTGAGTGAAAAGGCTCAGAGCCCTGAACATGGCTCATGTCATATTTTCCTAAGGTTAACCAGGGGTAGAGGTATACCTCTGGAGGTATCATAGTATGGGCACAAGAAGTAGAGATAGAGGTTGGCCTGTCCAGACCTTTGTGAGACCTCTACCCTACCCCTGGAGGTAGAGAGGTCTGGTAGACAATAGATATTGAGCTCTTTTCAGTGACTTTTATCATAAAACACCTCTTTTATAGTCATGATACTTTATAGATAATCTGATACCTACTTTCAGCCAGTGAAATGGATCATAGTATGGCTCTTAAGCACTTGAAATATACATAGAAAATAGGTACAAGAATAGCTTAGTTATATCATTAATCTTTCAAATTGACTAGATAGGCTGAGATGGACATAAAACTGTATTATAATACAACTTGAAGCTATTGATAAATTAATACTTGCAAGATGTAGATGTTTTGTAATGTGGGAATTTGTACCTCCTTAGACCTCCAAAATCTGGAGGTAGGGCCTTCCAGACCTTTACCTTTACTCCTGGTGAACCCTATTCAGAATCTCTGCTCATCAAATGTCATTTGATGACTGATTTGCTTGCTAAATAATGTCTTCAGAGCCTCCAGCAAGCTCTAAGATGATTACTTTATTTTAGCTGGACAGCCGGACAGCCGGATAGGGCAGATTGTTGGGTTCCGACTGTTCGGATATCTGGCGACTCTTGTCCGGCGGTAGTTTCTGGCTAATAATGAAGTCATATGTTAAGTACTATTTGAAGCCCTTGACTGTACCCAAGTGGCTTGAATAGATCCTTGCTTGAATAGATCCTTGGGCGACAATCTGCAGCGGCAGGACCTCCATGTGACATGATAAAATAACCGATCCTCCCCAAAAGGCATCCCCCTATCTAGTATGTACTTGTGGCCCAACAACAGCACAATTTCCTCAACATGTGTGAGACTGTATGTGAGTAATTCTACTTGGATTCACCTGACTCAGATCACTTTTCAAGTTCTACTTTCTTGCTTGCAGATTTCACCTTGTGGTGACTTCATGATAACAACAGAAAGTGAGTACTGGATTATTTTAGCCGGACAACTGGACAACCGGACAGCTGGATGGGAAGATTGTTGAGTTCGGACTTTCCCTCGTTTGAATGGTATTTGGTCTGCAGCCTTGGTTATTACTGCAGAGTTTCCTCATTTCATGACTCATACACATCACAATTTAGTTGCTTATGGATGAAACTTCCACTATGCTGGCGGAGTCTGTCAGTCATTTCTTTGTAAGCAGCACAGTGACAGGGACTGGTGGATAAGTATACTGAACAAGTGAAGAACTTGAAGAATACATATGTACATTAAGAGGAGATCTTAGTCATAGACCTGACCACTAGCGAGGCGTGAGCAAGTAACTAAAGTCCCAGGTTCTGAATGAGAGCTTCAGCAGCCTCTGATCTAGGCTTAATCACACATGTGAACTTCTCTGGAGGACTGTAAACTTGCTTAATGATGTCACTCCTTCTTTGTGGGGTGAACTCACGCCAGCATGGTAGAGCCCTGCCGTGCCTCAAGTCTGATTTCAATGCCATTCTCGTCAACGGGAGGTGTGATGTTGAATGTATGAAGGATATTGGCAACTGAGAGGAACAGTGTGGCCTCACTGAGATGACGGCCAGGGCAGCGTCTGTGAAGGGCTATGAATGTCAAAGTACGCAGCATGAAATTGAATACATATCCGTCCATATCCAAATCCAAGGATTGTGTCTGGCATGTTTGGGTTGAGTTGTCCATCCTCTGAAAGAAACCTCTCTGGCGAAAAGTCGTCCGTATTAGGTCCGAAGAGAGCTGGGTCATGAAGCAATCCCCTGAAAATGGAGTCGGTAACCAAGAGTCAAATCAGAATTACCCTGACCAGCTATTACCGATTACAAGCGAGCCTTTGGGGATGAAGTATCCTCGATAGATGTCGTCTGGGGCAATCAGTTTTTGAAAGCAAATGGAGAGTATGAAATACCTTCCAGAGTGAAGTGTGGTATGGCTAGAAAAGATCAATGTTCCGACTATTGAGGTTATCTCATAGAAGAACCTAAAGGGAGCACCGGCATCCATCGGATCGCCTCTATATTAAATGTTCATTGGCAGATTTGCGGGGCGAGAAACATGATAAGACCTTTCATGAGAGCATTGAGATATGGTAGTTGCAGTCTGTCATCAAATGTCGGCAGTCTGTGTTGGCCCACAACACGGTCCAGCTCTGCCTGAGCTCGTTTCAGAACATTCGGAAACAGACACATTGCCAAGAATATAGATTGAAGTGTGGCAACAGTCTACATATCTGAGTCAATATCACATAAGCCGAGGTTATTACAACTGGTTGATTACCGTATCGGAGCCTGCACCATAGGCGACCGCGGCGACTGGCTTGAATATATCCTGTTCCAAAGAGCTGGCATCATCGCCATCCAGTTCTTCAATCATTTTGGATGCAAACGACGGTTGAACCGCGCCGTGTTGCTAGGAATTCTCAGCAAGAGTAATCTGTCGAGACCTACACTTACCATATTCTGCTTGGCTCTGTTCCATGGAATATTAAGAAAATCCTCACCCCAAGATCTCCAGACACGTGCTTTCCGCTGAAATCCTGCACCTAGCATCCAGGCTGGGATGTATCTCACTGGAAAACATTTATCAGCACGGCAGAACAACCAGACAAGGTGCCTTGTTACTCAGAGGAATCTGCTCTACCCAGAAACGGCCCGGAATGGCGGCCTCTGCGGCACTCTGTGTACACAATTCTGCGGTTATAAGGATAGGATCTTCATGACTGGTATTCTTCAGTCCATATACAATATCTAGTATTGTTGCGCCAAATAATCTGTGGACTTTGTCAAACCAAGTACGGATATGCATCACGACATCTAGCTCACAGTCGACAGTGTTCGAGAAAGCGCTCGGGCGCTTCAAGGAGATGATGTAACATCATGTGAGTTTCGTGAATGAGAGTTTGATGGAACTTTGGAATCTCCCGTTGACGGAAATAACTCTCGAAGACATTGCGTTGATGCCTAGAATGTTCATGATCAATTACATTGCTCCCATGATCACCGCAAAACCATACTTCCAGATGTCACCGTAAGGCATCACTGCCATTTGCCAATCGTATCCCATGCTGCATAGATAATGATAAGTCTTGGAAAGGTGTGGATTTTGGAATCCCTACAGATGCCTGAACATAAAAGCCTCGGGCCTTGAGGAGTAATTCGCGGACCGTTTTTCAAACAACTCAGTCACGGTCTACACAGAGTCAGCAACTTGCTAGAAACTCCAGGAACCACCGACCTCGATAGATCCAAGGACAATGATCTTTTGCCCAAATATCGTAAGGGAGAATATGTCGCCTGAGCGCTTCAGAATGGAGAGATAAATGTACTCTGAACAATATACCATATTCCTTGTTCAGCTCTGTCAATCTCAGCCATTGATGTTCAGACGGAATGTCGATATTCCCGAGAAACGGAAGGCCCTGATACCCTCCTGAGGATTGACCTCTGAAAAAGTAGTCAAATTCATACCTTTGGCCCAGGAGGATAAGGAAGACGGAGACGTTTGCGGAAATACTGGAAGACCAACCACAGGCCGACTCCGGCTAGGAAAACATCTATTGTCGTGTTTCTGATCATGGTGGTTGCTGAAAACCTTTCAATCGGGGAGCTACTTTGTGAGATGATTTATTGAAATATATATAAGTATTGCATCCGGTGTGAATCCTTTTAGAGGTAATTAATTGTTTCCACGTCAGATAAAGTTCACTACATTTCATGATTGCCTAATCCAACCATCATTTGACCCATTCAGACTTGGTCTAGGTCGGATGCAATTTGATTAGGTGCAACTAGGTGCCTGGTCAGACCTGGTCAGACCTAATCAGGCTCAATCACACCTGAGCCAGGATAGGACTAGGTGGCAAACGTAGTGATTGTCATCAGGTCTACCAGCCGGAGTATCGGCGGACATCCTGCTGATACCAGTTTAAGAACTGGCAACTGTTGAAGGAAAAACGAAACACATTCGCTAGAGCCTCTTGGAATTATTATCATCTGCTTCCATTGATAAGAACAGCTGAACGAGTTTGTAATAAAATCATTTCAATCGAGTCCCAGTTTCAGGATCAGAATAGCGACAGCCTTCAATGGGGGCTCAATGATACATGCAAACAGTTGAAGAACTTGGACGGAAGGGTCTGGCAAAATTATCTTATGAATGGCTTTCTCAGTATCTGGCCTGATGTTGGGTTACGTGCGAACTGGTGGGTAGGAACTTGATGCAGGAGGCAGAAATGCAGCTGAGGAGGGAAGCTGGCAGGAGAAAGGGAAGATGATTTTAGGTTGAAGGTCCGTCGCTGCCGCATGTCAAGGTACTGTCAGAGAAGGTCCCTCGATAATAGCGCCGTGATCGATCGTCAATGAAGTGTCAGTTCAAATGTTTCGCAGTGAATATAAAGAGTGAATCGATCTCAGGGGATTCCTCTCTCTGGAGTCTGAATTCTGTATCTACTACATGATTTCTACCGTACCCTTGGCCCAATTCCTAGTACGCGTCAGAATGAAGCTAGAACACGACATCGGCCTTTAAGCCGCTGAAGACCACCAATAGCCATCATCATATGACTGATGTGATTGATGCGGCGGCAGTGAGAAGCGGCGAGAAGAATGGAATGGGACAGAGATCTGACGGAATCTCCCGAAGCACAATGCAAGAAACGGAGAGTTGTCCGATGAACAATAGGGCTTCGGAGGTGCAAATATCACCACACGAATACTTGTCAGAATATGAGTGATGATGAGTATGAAGGTGGCTTGATTGGTAAACTAACTCCGCTAGCTTCTGTCTAGCTTCAAGTTGTGCTTTGACCCCATTTCACAGTCAGACAGGCCCCGAGATCAGCTAAAAGCTTCCTGACGAGCCAGCCATTTGATTTAAGGTCGAAGACAGGCTCATCCAAAGCAAATGGCACAAGCGGGATGAAGATCATAGTAAGATGATGGAATTTGGGAGTCAGGGTAGAGATGAAATGCTTCCAGTTGAACTTGCCAGTTGAACTTGGTCAAGGAAGCCTCGATAGTAGGTCTGACCGTGAAATCCAATGTTATCTTGACGAGTTGAGATGTAATGACCGGAAGCATGTTGTGAGGATTGCTGGCAGAATGATGTTCTAATGACCAATCGCACAGATTTGCAGATGACGCAACTTCTTCGATATACGTTTCATGCAGGTAAAAAAATTGATTTCTGACCGACGTTAGTAATGTGAAGTGGGAGAGAGCTGGATTCTTATTGTTTGATTCCATATAGAAATTGACTCGCAGATATTCGACAGGGTCGGAAAGGATTGGCCCTCCTTTTTCTCGTGGCGCGGAGCTAACAAAAAGGGACATGAATTTCATCAATTTGGTGCCGAATTTCAGGCATGATTCTCTCATTCCGGGGAGCGTCCAGGTGAATTTCTGCACCGCAATGGACCGATCAACGGAACGAATGCAAGGGATCTCTGCTGTAGCATAACTTGGCGACCCGTCGATCTGGTCTGGCTGGAAGACAATTTCCTGTAGAGTCCTGGTCGCAAGGCTGGGTGTACGCTTGTGATAGTCTGCCACTGATCTAGGTCTGTCCGATTTCTGACCTTTCCTTGTTGTCGAGAAAAGATGAATGACCGCACTCAGACGCCATTCTTTCGAAACCAGACATGATGCAGCAGCAAGCGTCGATTTGTCGTCCCAAAGATGACCGATGGTTTCCTGGATGAGGTCCAGGGAGAATTCAGCTGCTTAGACACAGGTCAGTTGAGAGTGATTCAGGCGCACAGAGCTGGTCTTACGAATGACCATTGTTATCGATCCCAGTGCGCAAATTATTGCATGGACGTTGGAAGGGAAGAAGCTGCGTGAGTCTAATGGTGTAACGGTTTCGGCCTGAAGACGTCAAGCCGCCGGGCCGGCTGCTTAGACGGCTCGGCCCTCGAAAACGCAAGCCGTCGCTTAGCAGCAGAGGCCGCAGCTTCAGGCCATCGCTTAATATGCCGAAGCCCCCCGAAGCCCAAACCGCCAAAAATAGGCCTAAGCCGCGGCTTTCAGGCCCAGCCGAGCCATCACATTACTATTGACAGTGCAGCAGCAGCAGACACTTCACACAAAAGCGATGACCGGCTAAACTTCAGGAAACCCCATTACGTGTCCAGAGCAACACCCGCAGCGCAGCGACTCGAGTCCAGGCGCTGACTAGGTCTCACCTTTCCTCTTTGACCACAACATCGGGAATGGCAGCACCAGAATACCCATCATTTCGAACAAATCATTGACCAACGTTGCAGCTAGTAGAGGATCTCGATTTCGGAGAAGACTTGAACTCCGATGATGCGTAGATCGCTGATCCGCCATCTACGCCACCGCCCTCCACGCCTCCGCCATGCACTATCCACGCTTCTCCAACATCTACGCAGACCAATCTCCATCTACGCGTCTCCTCCACCATCTACGCATCCTCCACCACTCCTCCACGTCGGCAGAGCCGGCATTACCTCTTGGGCCCACGCTTGGCGCTTGGCCCACTGGTATTCGAACGCACACCGAGATTGCAGAGTTTAGAAAATAATCCCACGCAGCTTGGTGCGCAAACTCGATCGGTGAGGATAACTTGTTATTCAATAGTTTGGGTCCCAAATATGTTGGTGCCTTTATCTGGGTCTCGATATCTCTACGCTGATTCTAGTCAAGTTCATCACCACTGTTCAGGTTGTTAAATCAGAAAACAATCCTAGTTTATGGTGGAATGCAAACCTACATGGTGGCATCTCCGCATGTCACACCTCCAACATCTCCGCCGCTACCACTCCGCACAATCATCATCGCTATCCTCAACATCTCCGCCTGCAACATCTCCGCAGGGGATGTTTGGCATACCTCAGCAAGTGGCATGCCGAAAGTCACAAACCTCTGCCGAGAAGTCCCCTTCCGTTGGTTTGGGAAGCAAATAATTATGACCTTTATTTGACGGAGAATACTGTATGTGAAGATAAACTTTATATCTGGCATAGCTAAGACACTGAATGATGAGTGAACTGTTGCAGACATTTTGCTCCAGTCACGATGTGCACAGATGAAGAAGGGAGAGACTGAGGATGCACAAATTTCCTTTACAAAGGCTTTGGTTCATTTTGGCCCACTTCAACAAGTGGAGCCGATAATGATAGTTTGCAGATCTTCACAGCCTCCTACTAAAGAGAAGTCGAATGCCTTTTGGATTACTTGGCATGACAAGGACATCGATCCTGATCAACAGTACATCAAGACTGGCATAGGAGGTATTAGCAGCTGTCCAACACGTCTCACAATAGATAAATGTCATAATGAAAGCTACATTGGTGTTCATCGTCACTGTTGGCGGGGATGACAGCCATGGGAGTGTGACTATGTCAATGGCGATCGGGACCCTTTCCGAGGTCCCACAGGTACCAATTGGCTTCAAGGAGCTCCCACGTATGGTTAAGACAATGTATGAGTGCAAGTTCACACTTCACGCCCCTCATTTAGCTGCTTGTCCTGTGTGGCGCCTGTGAAAAGTGCAAATACGCAAAAAGATGACAGGTAGAATGCAAATCTGCTGATTAAGCAGTCAGCTGCCATGATGCTGTAAAAGCTCTTTATCGGCACCTATACAGCTTGATCAAAGTGAAAATACGCAAAAAGATGACAGGTAGAATGCAAATTTGCTGATGCAGCAGTCAACTGCCACGATGCTGTAAAAGCTGTTTATCGACACCTATACAGCTTGATCAGAGCCTTCATCTCTCTTTCCCTCTCTTTGGTCCGACTATGGCTTATACAACACTGAGGGATAATGTCATTGGTGAGCTAGAATCTTTATCTGGCAGCTCCGATACTCATTGAATAATAGCTGGGAATATTGAGGGAGGATTCTTGTCATATAACACAATGACAACAGTGAACAATTTCTACCCTTCTGGTACAGTTGTTCATTACTTTGGTAATGCTATCCTGAAGTTAGTTTGCAGCCCCTGGGCCATCCAACCTGTCCTGTCATGGCCGTGGCTATATGCCAGCCAGCACCATTCTCTTTGGCCGTGATCCTGATGTTGATTTCATTGTTGAACAGTTGATATGCCAACCAGAAACACCAGAATCAAAATGCACTCGTTTTGCAATTCTAGGCACTGGTGGCATGGGAAAGACATCAGTTGCAGTGAAAGTCATGCGAGATGCCCGACTTTTGGAACGTTATCCAGAGCACTACCAGGCTTGGTTTCCATGTGTTCAAGCCACCTCATTCCCCCTCCTTCTCAACACAGTTCACTCTGCGCTGGATCTTCCAAGTGACACAAAAAACACTCTCAGTGCCATCTTGACTGAGCTGCAGTCCTCAGCCAAACCCATGATACTCCTTTTTGATAACTTTGAGACTCCATGGAATGTTCCTGGTGCCAGAGATCAGGTTGCTCAATTCCTTCGAGATATTGATGCAATCCCTCATATTGCTATCTTTGTCACAATGCGGGCAACCATCCCACCTTGTGAAGAGATCGACTGGAAGGATATGCGGATAACACCCCTTGATCCTGAGGCCTCTTTTCAGCTTTATACTGGAATCGACACCAAAGCTCAGGATGACAAGGAGCTTTTAGAACTTCTGGGGATGTTGGGACATATGCCATTAGCTATAAAGCTGATGGCCAGACAAGGCAGGAGGACAGGATGCACAGTCAAACAGTTGGTGAAGAGCTACCAGAAGACAGGAACAGCTATGTTGGGTCCCAGCAAAGATTCTGATGCCCAGAATAGTGTCTCTATCTCAATATCCTTGTCTCTCAATAGTCCCCAGGTCAAGGGGGAACCTGATGCATATGAACTGCTTGCCAGGATCAGTATGCTTCCTGCAGGTACTACATTCCAAGCGCTGCAGACACTGTGGGCGTCCGACATCAGCAACCTGCAAAGTCCACTGCAAGCACTGCTGGATGCATCACTTCTAGAGCATAGCACAAGGAAATACTTTGTGCTGCCTGTCATCTGCTCTCATATCCTGGATCCTCTTCGCTTTCCGGCCTCGGTACGAAACACAATGGTAGAAGCTGCCTGCAAGTTCTTGCAAACACATAATGCTACTGAGCCTGGGATGCCCTCATTTAAAAATGACATGGCTGCTCGCTCTGCTGAAGAGATCAACCTGCAATCCATTCTTCTTGAAACAACATCTTCAGAGCCTCACTTTATACAAGCTCTGCTCACCCTTGCATGGCATCAGTATCGAATTCGGCTCTGTACAGATGTCATCCAGCATGCAGTGCATCTCATGACCAATGTCACAGGTCAGAAGCTTGTTGGAGATGTTTTTAATTGCTATGCGCGGATTCTCCGCGATCTCACTCATTGGAAGGACTCATTAGATCATTTTAATCTGGCACGACAGACATATCTTGCTGCCTCAGTGCCTCAAGATGCTGCCCTGGCACTGCTCAATATTGCCCTCGTCTCCTCATATATCAACTCTGACACCAATGAGATACCGCTCATTCAGCAAGCAAAGCTTGAACTGGAAACAATCCATAACCCAAAGCCTAGTCAACATTGGAGACACTTCCTTCCTCCCTTGTCCGCTCTTCAAAATTGGTTCAAAAATGGCACTGGGCAGCCAAAGAATTCCATAGACAATGAGGACCTGGTAAAATGCCTCACAGAGTTGGGCAAGGCATATTCACGTCGGAGGGATCACCTCAAAGCCATTGAACACCTTACACATGCACGTGAATTGTGTCCAGTGATGTCATGGAATGGCGCAAGATGTGCCCAAAACCTGGCCAGGTCTTATCACTATCTTCAACAACATGATGAAGCTGAAAAATGGGGGTTGCTGGCGTTGGAAGAGTGGCAGGAGATGGGTGACGGTGATGTTAGCTCTGTTCTTTGGGTCCTTGGGGGGATATACATCTCACAGGGTCAGTATGACAAGGCTATTGAGTACTTGGGAAAAAGTTTGGGCATAGCCAAGGCACGGAATGAGGAGTGGAATGTTGCATACACCTTTCTCGAGTTAGGAAGGGCAAAGATGAAGATAGGAGAAACTGACGATGCTCAAACTTTCTTTGCAGAGGCTTTGGCTTATTTTAGTCCATTTCAAGGAGTGGAGCAGCAAATGGTAGTCTGCAGGTTCTATCTTGCAAAACTAGATCATTCCTCATGGCTTCCTACTGGAGAGGAGTTGAATGCCCTGAGATTTACTTGCTATGATGAGGACATTTCATCCTGATCAACAGTATATCAACACTAGCATTGTAGTTGAGTCTCATGATAAATAAATGTCAAAATGGAAGCTCTCTGTTCACAATCCTCCTTTCAGGATACAAGTCCAAGTGGAAAGCTCAAGTAAGTATTAATGAGAAGTTAACTATCAATGGATGAATGGTTCTCATAATGAACAATCTCTTGACTTGTCAGAAATGTACTGAGCGGCAAGAAGACGCCACGGTTCACCCAGCTCCTTGACACCTCACTCTCCCTCAATCTTTCCTTATCTCAGCTCCCTGATCTCTGAAAAACTACACACACAAAGTAAAAGAAGCAAAATAGAATCAATTCCCACGAACACAATTTCACAAAGTACGGTACCAGAGTAAAAGTGGTTTCACTTTTCCACTTTTTGGTCTTTTTGACTTGCCACAAGTAAAAAAAGCAAAATAAGTGGCAAAAGTACGAAGAATAGCCCCTGGATTAGGTGGTCATTTTTCAAAAAGGGTAACCTGGCTTTTTGACTTTTGACTTTTAGTACTTTTCATATTTTTTCATACTTTTTGTACTTGAGCAAGTACAAAAAGTAAAACTACCAAATACTGATGCAAGTAGCATAGCAATAAGTCAGTAAAGCATATTGGGCTCTTTCCTTCACTTCTCTCCTTACACTTCTTCTTCTCTCTGTCTTCTCTTCATGCTCTCCCCATCCTTTCACTGTTACTCTGGCACCACTACCTTGCTTGTGGACTTCGGTTACAATAGCTATCACTTGCCCCCCCAATCCTCCCTTTAAATACCCTAACCTTGTTTAAAAAATTCTCATCCTTCTTAGATCACGAGCTTGAGGGTCCCTTCCTTTGCTGGGAGAGCCAACGTCGGATCCAAAAGCAAAGTTCAGCGACATGGTGTCAGAACGAACATTTGTTTGTGCCTGGTTTTGGGGCGAGCTCAAGCTTCAGACAAGTTCCGCGTTTCATCATGACACTTACCTTTCACACAGTTTCTCGTATTTAGCGCCGTATTACCTGTGCCGTACCTTACGCTTTTGACTTCTCGCAATATCATTGTCACTGTTCTCTTTCTCACAGATTTGCTGCTACTTAGATGCATTCTGACACATGGAAGAGCCAAAGCTGAAAGCAGTGACCTTACATGAACCTGCTCCAATTCCTCCACATCCATAAAGTATGTATCCTGCATAAGCAGAGTCCTGAGGGAGGATAGGTATATGGGAGGTAGCATAATTACAGTCCTAGATACATACAGTTCAAGGTGAGTTCTCCAGCCCATGCCTCGGCGTATAACATTCAATCTTTCGGCTCGGCTGTCACCGGAATCAAATTTGATCATTTTGTGTGATGCGCCTTTTCTTTTTCGGGCCACAATGTATCATCTTGTCCCATTGTGAGTCCTCTGATGCTTATTTTGGTGAGCTCGAGACGGATAACAAGTTACCAAGCAAACACGCGCGGTGATGTTTCGGCTAAAATTCCAAGGAACTTCAGGGAACCTTGTCATGGCCGCATTATTGTGTACCATGTCGACCAATTCCACTCTCACTGGAAGAACATAACTATGTACTTTTTACTGATGTACTAGTTACAACTTCAAAGTCAATATGACGTGTTTTAGTATGCTGCTGAGGGTGATTCGAACGCAAGGGGTGTCTCCGGTCAGAAAAACAAGATCTATCTAACATGGAAAGTACCCAATGAGTGTTTCGTGCAATCACCCAGCGAAGTAAAAAGTAAGATAATCTCGACAAAAGGAAAGATTTAGTTCCTTGCTTCAAATCACTCCAATTCACGCATCGGACAACTGAAAGACGAGAACCAGAGTTTTTTGGTACTACTACGCGTTCAACAGTAAGGAAAGAGTCTAATGTGACTGTTCAATGTCTCTCGAAAGTAAATACACTACTACTTGCGTAAAAGTACAATATCGTCTAAAACAATGAAGCTAGGCCAGAATCCGCCGGTCAATGAAAGGGTATCCTGTCCTTGAGCGGTGACAGTGAGTGCTTGTCTAGTGAATGCCACAAAGATGCCCGAAACCGTCCCAACGACATCCCCATTCCATGTGATATTCATCGACGGAGTCAAGTCCTCGAAGCCTTGCTGAGGAGTATGCTCTGCACGAATGAAGAACTCCAGAATGTAATCAACACCAGGTTCAGTCGCCAATGGGTCGACGACTGACAATGTCCCTGGGAATTGATCGGTGGCCTGTGATCCTAACTGAGCAGCACTATGTCCTATGTGAGCAAAGAGTTGTGAATCTGCATTTTCGATAGTCGCGTCAAGCGAGCCTTCTGGGGGTGAAGTGCCCAGCCAACCACCGAATGACTCTGTAAAGCACGAGAAGCTCCCAGATGGTGTCGGGAAAGTGCAGTTGAAACCTTCAAAACCGCCGTCAGGAAGAAGGTCTTGACGGACGTAACCTCTAGACAATGTCACGGTCAGATCATTCTCCGTGTCTCCAGGGTTTGTCGCAGTAGAGGCGTCAATAGGCAAAAAGTACTGGAAATGCCATCAGAACAGGATGCTTTGGAACAATTCAAGACTCACCAGCGCACAGGTAACCTGAGCTGCCGGCGTCCCATTAATGGCACCTTGCCAAATATTGAACGCTTTGCAAGCTCCGCCATTGGTATCCGGATCAGCATTATTGCAGATATTCGCACATGCTATAGTGTCGTACGTATCAATGAAGACAAAGCCCATGAACTATAAGAAAGACCATAAGGAATGAAGTCCAGAAGAAAGAGTTGGATTAACATACTCCAGGAGCATTGTTTGCGTCATCGAGAGGTCCGAAGACAAAGTCATAGCCAACAGGAACAGGGACGTCAACTTGGCGACGCTCATGCACTCTGTTAGCAGCGAGCAACCCGGCAAAGATGGGCTTAAAGTCGGTATATGTTGTCGACAAATCCAGTGAACGTGTCTCGAGACGAGTCGGGACTGGATTGGCACCTGCGAGGCTTTAGTGATGGATATGGAACACAATGAGCAATGGACTCACCAGCGATGGTGCTTGCGATAGCAGCTACAGCGAAGAAAGCGAACATCTTCTGGGGAATCATTGAAGCTCCTCGTTTGTTTAAATACGCCAGATGAGTGGACAGGTCCCAGTCACGATACAGTATGTCCTTCGGCCGGAGATATATTCTTCCCTAATTTCAATTCAGAGTGGAGTAGATCAAGGAACTGAAGGACAGATTCTTGTGAGAAGCTGGGTCTTGACAGACGAAATCTCATGGTGGAAGGCAGATTCTACTGCGTGCCGCCGGCATTGGCACAATGGAAGTCGAAGCCGGCCATGATCTTGAGAACAAACAGATACTTCACTGCACACGGGAGAGAGAATAGAACGGAAGACATTACTGTATCAGCAATCCGATGCAAGGATTGACAGCACGCCGAATGATGAGATGTTTGATAAATCCGAATGCTTGGGATGCCGGCTTTCCTATGAAGGAGATAAACTTCACAAGTTTCCGTGTGTCAGAGAGATGTATGAGCAGAATTTCAAGGAGTGATTTTCCCAATGAACGACTCTTTGCGAACACAGCAAACATGCCTTTACCAGCACATTCGACTGCGGCATCGCTGATATTGGGTGACAGCTTCCATTCAGCATGTCGCTGTCATAGAACAAGGACAGGACATTGACATTTCAGGACGCCAACATTCGGAGGAGAGATCTGAAGGTGAAGCAGATGAATTTATCAAGCGCCGCTCGAGATCCACGAGGTTGACAATGACTACGTTCGCGAGCGTCAATGACAAAGACAGTCACATGGCTGGCGGAATCGGAGCCGCCGTTCCGGATCATCATGATTGATGCGGCAGCGGCTAATCCCAGAGAGTCCGAGAATCGCTCTTCAAAGTCATGGTGCCTTCACGGGCGACTTCTGCAGCTGTCAAGAAGATAATCGCTTCGGGAGGATAGAGAGGTACTCACTACGTGTCAAGCTGATATATAAATGGTGAGAACAGATCACCATCAAATAGACGCGGAATAGACGCCAAACAGACCCATATTCGAACATCAACATAGGTCATGCACCCCCATGGAGAAGGACGGTAGACGACTTCCGAGGTCGCATTCAAATCACTGGGCCCCCTCCAAAGGCAAAGGACTCAGAAGATAAAGCAGCAGAGAGAAAGGCGAGAGCTGCAGCAGAACATCGTAAAAAGCTGAGTGAATTCATTCATTCTCCTAAACACCTTCTCATCTACATAGATGGGTCCTTGCGACCTGTTCATCGAGTCAAGGGATTGGGTGCTGGAGTAGTTGGATACTACCTTCGCCCCGCTGTTCACGGCCGGCAAAGATATTTTTTCTTTCCGGCTACCAAAATACAGCATCATCGCCGGCCATTTTCACGGCCGTGAAAATGACCCGCGGGCATCTGTGTATATAGGTCTCTACCCGGACCTACTCGGATCTACTTATTCCGAGGTATTTGCATCCTGCTATATATCGGCCCGATACGTAGTGACTCACTCTATATCATTCTGCTGGCTTGTAGAGCTTAACACGATGATCTTGCACAGCTTGTCCTGGAAGCAAGGATGTTTTCTGCTATTCGGGTTTCCATGTAAGATGCCTTGCCCATGCAAATATTCCAGTCCGGAGGTTAATTGCTTCAATATCTCATGATACCTGGTGTTGGTATGATAGGATCACAGCCTTCGGCTCAAGGTCGGGCCCAGCAGTGACTCATTGAATCTGCGCTTATATGAGCAATACATATCATGATCTGAAAAGCTCATAGAGTTACACTGTCTGGAGATTCATTCAAGAAGACGGTCCTGATTATGATAATCTTTCAGAGCGCAAACTGTTAAATGAGGTCGATTAGAAGGAGGTCTCAGATGGGGGCCGCTACAGCAGGACACAGATGGGAGGCGAAAAGCAAGATCAATTCTACGTGACTACAGAATGATAGCAGTAACTATTTGTCCAAGTTATATTTACCAGAGTCCAACATCACCAATTCTAACACAAACCTTTTCCTGGATTGGACTGCTCAGATTGTGCAGAAAAAGAAGAGCAAGAAGAGCAATTCCTTACCTGGTCCGGGACACAAACCTCTTTCACCGCGAATCTCCTGTAGAAATCTGGCGCAACTGTTCCCAAACCTTTTCCTGGATTGGACTGCTCAGATTGTGCAGAAAAAGAAGAGCAAGAAGAGCAATTCCTTACCTGGTCCGGGACACAAACCTCTTTCACCGCGAATCTCCTGTAGAAATCTGGCGCAACTGTTCCCATATAGCCAGTGAACACAGGACATGTTCGCCCATTTGAGATCAAAGCGCCTTGGCGCCAGCGGCAATGAGTTTTGGGAGATGAGGAGCAGGAAGAGCAGGCCTCGTCGTCATGACAGTAAGTAAATCTGAGGAAACTACCGTTGAGGCTATTACCTTCGGCGCTGATGGTAGCACGCTAACGCCGGAAATGAGATTTCGGCGAGCGACGAGCGTGACTGACGGTGACCAAACTGCGGCGTCTATCATATAGCCTCATATTTCCTGCATATACAGCCATCTCAGATGAGTAGAAATCTCTCTCTCTCCACTTCCTACTGATCATGCAAAAGCGACTCTCTTTTTCGTCTCTTTCTTTGTCGCCGAAGGAGCCGACGCAGCCGTCTCCGGAGCAGGCCTCTCCCGCTCCTTGCGCTCAACTCGTTTACGATGCACCTTGGCGCTGTGTTCCGCCGCAAGTATCGCTTTCTTGTCCTTCTAAAAGGACTTGTCATAGAAATCCCGAGGCGCACCGAGAAAAACGTACCACTTTTGATCGGGATGATGGTTTAGCAACAGCATTTTTCTTTTCCGGTTTTACCTGGCAGCTATTGATCAGAAACGGCGGAAAGGGGACCAGTGCGACGACGCAAAGTCGTCGTTACCTGTGGGTCTTTTTTCGGAATTCTGCTCTGCTTTTGATGAATCTTTGCTTCCTGGAGCTCTGCGATGGATTCAGCCAGACTGAGAGTTTCCTATGGTAGAATAAGAAGCGGTGTGATTCATTAGCGGCAGAAATACATACGTGTTGACCGAGAAATACTTTCGGCTTGCGGGGCTTCTTTTCCTGCTCCAGTGTCGTCATTGGAAAGAGGCGACAGACACGTGATGTGAACTGGCGTCGTGTGAAACCCCGAAGACCTTGATCACCTCATCACGCGCAGTCAACTGAATGGCGACTCAGTTCCCGCCACTGATTGTAGTTTTGACGAGTTCATTGACTGTACCTCGGAACTCGTAAATCTGGGAGCAGCATCTTTACTTTGGCGCTGAATCATCAAATTTCGGGATCAAAGACCAGAGTACAACGTTTGGTCCAAGCTGTGGCTTCGGAATGAGATGTTATACGGTCTTTCCGCTGTATTGAATATTGACCAATCGTTTGAGAAACATGAATCATCATGATCTCGACACATTAAAGACCAGAGTGCAACGTTCCGTCCAAGCTGTGGCTTCGGAATAAGATATTATAAGGTCTTTCCGCTAGATTAGATATTGACCAGTCGCTTGAGAACCATGAATCACCATGATCTCGACATATTTGATTTTTATTTCACTCGGAGATCGCATCATCAACGCACTAAACCATTTAAATAAGTAAAAGGCGCGAACTATTGTCAGCAGCTGCAGATCCTTTCCTTCACCTTCACCAAAGTCCTTGAAAATCATCTAGCACGACATTATCACACCAACTACTAATGTGCCGATTCAGACAGTGGGTGCTTTTCTATTCTACACCTTTTCAATGTTCATTCTTCTTCCAGCGTCCGTAACGTCTACCTGCGCTGTAGACATGCCATAAATCAGGTAAGAAATTCTTGTTCACGGTTCATGGAGCTTAGCTCACTGTAATTCAACAGCCCATTGAAACGGTACGTGGCGTTATTTCCAATTACATTCTTCTTCTCAACAGCGACAGGTGATCTGCGGCCACCGCAACTGCAAGTTCAGCCCTAACCATCCCTGGAATTGTGTTGCGCCTCAATGCCTGAGAACCTGTGCACAATAGTGGGTCCTCGATCGATTGTCAGGACATGGTATTGACGAATCATTGCCCCTCCTTTCTCGATTCTTCCACTGTCCAACATTGACTTGAAATGTTTGACTCCTTGATCCATACAACTTTCTTCTATGATCACCCTCGTCCACCTGGATTTCCATCAACTGCTTTTGTGATAATCATCACATCTACTTCTCAGTCGAGGATATCCTCAGATGTACTGTAAGCTGTCCCTGCTGTTCCGTTCCTTGCCCTCTTAGCACTGATTCCTAATTTTTACAGCCCCCAACATTGACAATTTGTGCCCAGCCTGCATCAAGAGCGGACGCCGCTACTGAGTAGACCGACGTTAACGAAGACGCGATTCCAAGAATAGAGATATTTATTGAGTAGCGTAACCCATAGATGTAGATATATAGAAGTAACAGTATTAATATCAAGTAGTACGATATACCGCTGAACTCGACTACGCCCGTGTGGCGTTTCTCGCGGTTATCAAAATATCAACTGCGCCTCAAGGTTACCGACTCTTTTCAGTGTTCCAGGCTGATCTCACAGAACCCATTCCAAGGCCGGCTGGCTAGGGAGGATTGAAGCAAGACCCAAGACTCTCAACTGGACATGTATCGCGATTCCATGCACTACGGCCCGCAATCTACTTTGTCCAGTCGATCAAACCTGTGATATTCCTGTGCCAATCATTAATAAGTATCTCGGACATTGAGATTGATGAAAACTCAATCTGGATGATACGAAATCTCAGATGGGTCAGTTACATGTACTTTATGTCGGAGTGATTCAGGTTGTATGGCTCCGGTGTCACCATATCAGTTTTATCGTCGAAGGTCCAGAAGCCGCCGGAGACCCATGTGGAAGTGGAGTTCTCGCAAAAGGAAGCGAGCTCAGAGACTTCCTTCAGTCAAAGATTAATCCTGTACCGATTTCTGCCATGATTATGCAATTGAATCTCGTTTCAGTGACGAAAACATCGAAAAGCACAACGAAAAACTGACCGGCATCGACTTTCAATTTGACAGCCCTGGAAAGAATGACGGCATGACCTTCGGCAGTTGTGCTCCGACGATCGGCTATCCATCAGCTGACCAATCACTTACCGGAGCAATCTGCAAAGCCTGCCGCGTGCTTTTCCCCTCCTTCCTCGGTTGATGTCGACCTCCTCTGAGCGCGAGCCATTACTCCCGCCAGCTAATGTCGCCTCAAATGACCCTGTCAAGGCCGACCAGAGGCGCCTTGGCCCAATGGAATTATCGCGCTCCACGAAGATTGGCATTCTGGCTGGAATCTGGAGCGCGAACCTGCTTTCCGTGAGTGATCTTCTCGCTGCGAACTCGTCCCCTTACTACTCCTTCCAGTGTCTAAATTGTACCCATTCCCTCTCCTTGTTCACTGCCATGCTTCTGACCTCGTGTTCGCCTCAGTAACCCTTGTTCCGACCAGTAAGTCGAATCTGGAACGTCTAGCGCGTCGGCTAACGTCTTTTCCAGTGATACCATCCATTTCTTCCGAATTTAACAGGTCTCACCAGGCTAGCTGGCTCGGCACATCGTATGACTTCTTTGTCTCGTGAGCCACTGCTGACGGTATTTGACCAGATATCTATTGGCTACATGCACCTTTACACCGCTCTATGGTCGTCTTTGCAATATTCTAGGCCGGAAAAGGGCAAACCATGTCGCTATTCTGTTTGCTGGTCTCGGGACCCTTGCTTGTGGATTGTCGACCAATATGGAGATGCTAATTGCAGCAAGATTTGTACGTTTTCTTTATTATTATCCTTGAGCGCTCGCCTCATTTACCGTTTAGATATCTGGAATTGGAGGAGGAGGTGTTTTCACCACGTCGACGTGAGTTGACACCGAAGTTTTATGGTTGGAACTGACTATGATGGATTCAGAATTGTCGTGAGCGACATGTATGATTTGCGGGTGAGACGCCTTTCCAGAAATCCCGAACTCGCTGACAAGTCGGTTTCGCAGTCTCGAGGTTTGATCCAAGGCATGGCCAGTGTATGCAATGGTATTGGGATGGGTTTGGGTGGTCCATTGGTATGTCGCCTTTGTTATATAAGTATAAAGTTGTCGCTAATGTCTCTTCAGGGAGGGTAAGCCACCTATGATTCATCGACCAAGCTGATCTTGGTTCAGTTTGATCACAGATTGGTCAGTCACCTTTTCGCTGCTACTACTGTTATTCAACCGCTGGCAGGCTAGGCTGGCGTGCTGCCTTCCTGCTCCAAGTACCGCTCTTCACGATCTCATTGGTTTTGACATCGATATATCTCAATTATACTGTCCCGGTAAACGGAACAATCCTTTTTACCTTACGACTTTAAATCTTTCTCCAGAGCAAACAAAAGAGCACCGCTGAAGTCTGGAAACGAATTGACTTCGGAGGGAGTTTTGCACTTCTAATTTCCGTAAGTCGTCGCCCATTTCGTCAGGCGGGACTGATAAGATTGACTAGGTCGGGTCTTGTCTCTTCTTCCTTGCCTCGAAATACAACGAAATGCTTCCCGTACGTCTCATTCCAAAGAAATCCGAAGCTGCGTCCGAACTGAGGTGTCATTGTTTCCAGTGGTCAGACCCGAAAGTAATCGCCCCTTTGGTGCTCTCCATCGTCTTCATGATCCTTTTCATCATTGTCGAGATCTTTGTTGCGCGCGAACCGGTTTTGGCACCATTCCTCCTGAAACAGCGAATCCCAGTCCTCGTCGGCTGTTCCAACTTCCTCGTCGCAATGTGCAATTTCAGCATTCAATACTTCTTCCCGATGTGGTTTCAAACCGTCATGCTCACCAATGCCTCGACTGCGGGTAAGCATCCGTTCGGTTCCCTTTCCTCTATTGCGATGATGCAGTTTTGATATTGATGTAATCATACAGGTCTCCATATTGCTCCAAATAGCGTCTCGATGTCGACGGGGTCGCTCTTTGCTGGCTGGATGATGCACAGGACCGGAAAATACAAGAAGCTGAACCTTATTTTCGGGACCTTTCCTTTCATCGGGACTGTCCTTATATGGCTGATGCGAGAAGATTCGGGACCGATCCAATCATGGCTCAGTATTGTACGTATTCCTTATTATAGGCAGCCTGCTCGGCCATCTTAACCTGAACTTGTTCGACAGATTCCCCTTGGGTTTGGAAACGCTGTGGTGTTGCAAACGATGCTCAGTGAGTAACCATTGTCAGGCTATTGACTGCATGACTTATTCTTCCCTAGTTGCATTGCTGGCCCATCTACCGGGTCAGTCTCCTCGGAAATCCAGTTTCAACGTACTGACATGATCTCAGAGTCGCATATGGCAGTGGGTACAGGATTCGGACAATGTTTCCGAGGAGTGGGTCAGTTTTTCCGCGCTCGCTTCTTCTTGTTCGGTGTTCTGAATTGCAGTAGGTCAGGTCGCCGGTGTCGCCGTTTCCTCAGCCATTTTCCAATCAAGTCTCGAGAGGCAGCTTAGGCGACGTATAACTGGACCCAACAAGGACCAGGTCAGTTAGTTTCCTCGTCCTTGATCCTCGGGACTTATCCATCCAGCGTTTAGTTGGTCAAAGATATTCGACAAATCGCACGTCTCATTGAGAAGCTCCCACCGGACCTGCAACGTATCGCCCGGGATTCTTATTCCGGTGCGTTGAAGAATGTCTTCTTGTTTGCGGCCGTATCAACCTTGCTGGCTTATTTGGTCCGATTACCGGCAAGTTTTCTCTCCATTCGCAGTGGTTCATGACTGACCTCGAGGAATAGATTCCAGAAAAAGACTTGGATAAACGTCCTTCTGCACCGACTTCGCCTGTCGGTGCAAACAGTGATCTTCCTGCTGCTGTCGCGCCCGTCTGTATTCCGACCCACGATGAGGAGGAACCGAGGGTTGCTGCCCGTGGACATCACCGTAGATTATCCACTTATGAATCTACAGATGGAATCATGGACTTTGAGAGCGAAACTGTTGGTGGCTCTGCTCGAAAGGGCAGTCCCGAAGCAACTCGCTGAGCGGACAAACGTATTTAAAGCTTGTAGCTCAATTGGGATAGTTGTCAGACACGATTTCGTAAAACATAGATGCTTTTCCATCTTCCCTTCTCCTCGAATGGCGCTGCAGAATCTGCTTCTCATTGTATCGAACAAGCTCAAGGTGATAATCGTCTCTGTTTCCTTTGCATCTCGGTGAAAACAGGAAGCCTTGGAAGACGTATTGCATCCGTGGCTCTACTTACTTACGTTCGCCGATGAACGACGAGAATTTCCAGGCCATGCTTGAGCCGAGCTGCATGGTGATTGTCATAAGCACAAGTAGGATGAGAAAAGGAGTGCGACTCCTACCTTGGAGAAGGGCCCGACTCGGCCTGACAAAGTCGGACCAGAGCCGGACAGCCTGAACGAGGTTCGTGGCGCAGGGACTTCCAGGTTGTCGCTCGAGGCAGGAGCATACTCCAATACGTTTCAGAGACCATTTATGGTACTGTTTGTCCTAGGTAAGAATGCAGAGCGTCGAGAAAAGGAGCGAAGAAGACGGACAGAAAGTCGTTACCTATTCGTTGACTGCTTCGTCCCCAACGCCCGAGACACAATCAATCACGCTGAATGGTGCTGATATTACAATTTAGGACCACGAAAGCGACGACCGAAGGTTCGGATATCCCAAACGTCCGCATCAGGAAAACAGTTTTTCTTCCACAGTGAGGCCGGATTTTCAAAGTGTCCAAAGTCACCACAGTGACGAGAGTGCTGTACAGCACTGTACAGCACTGTGGAAGAGCATCAAATTGACGATGCAACTATGGTCCACTGTGAAGTGATCCGGAACTGCGCCAATATTTGCCGACTTGCCGACACACTTTGGCTCGCTATGGTGTCTTTGCAAATTTCCAGCCACGTCGACTTGAGTCAAAAAGATTTGTCAAGGCTTTTCGCTCCTGCCCTAAATGTGCACGTGTTGGTTCACTTTTTTTTCCGTCACGGTTGCTAACGACCATCATCCTGACCGCCCTCATTTCTTCTTTTCCTCTATTCCCTTTCTCTTTTCTTTCCCATTCTAGAGACCATTTTGTTTCAACCAGGTTGTTGGTTGTGGTCCAGAAGCAAGCGCTGAGCTCAACGCTTCTGTAATGTCTCCCTTTTGAGCTATTTTTCATCTTCCTGTTCCTTCCTTTCCCTGCTTTCTTGTCGACCGTGGCATGCTCCTGTGGATCCAAAAAGGTATGTCAGCCCGCATTGTTGGTCTTCCAGACCTCACCGAAATTTCCAGCGACGTTATCATACATTGATGATTGAGGGGTCATGGAAGACCCAAGCTGTCGAAATATGGTGAGCATTGTTTGTATCTTCTCTCCACTGCTCTGAATACCACTGTCTAGCTGTCTCGGTGCTCGCTACTCTCTCATCCTCTCGCCTCCCACTCGACCGATACTGTAAGCCATTTTCCATTTCATCTTCCGAACAGCCATTATTGATTTTGTTCTGCAGCTCTTCATTGGTCATACTGGCTCTCTGATTATGGTGCGCATGGTGGTGATGCAACGGTGGGGTCAGGTTGGCAGCAATCATGCTGGTCCTAACGATGGTATGCACCAATTTATCAATGCAAGTTTTCTTTGCTGACCACTTGTCAGCCGGCCAACTTTGCATATGTATTTGATGCCCAGAGAGTCTGTCTGTTAGCTAGGGCGCTGAAAGCAGTGTTTTATTTCTCTACCGTCTAGTGTGCTATGTAGCATCAATCCATTTTTTCATTCATGCCCCATCATAACGGTGTAAAAGGTCATCTATTGTCCAATGTGAGCTGCTGTGATGGTAAAATGTGCTATTGTGGTCTTCTGTACAGCGCTGTACAGAGAACCACAGTGCAAGCCCAAATTTCAGGTCTGTAGAGCACTGTAGAAGTCGGATGAAGCTTTGGTCACTTTGGAGAAAAAAACACTGTACAGTGCTGTACAGTTCTGTACAGAGGAAATTGTTTTCCTGATGCGCAGGCGAGGTTTGGACCATGTTTGCACGTTGAATCGAAGCTAGAACAGCGAGCTAGCAGGTCATGCACTTCTGTTTCTATATATTAGTATTGAAGCGGGGTTTTTCGCGCCATCGCGCTGGTCGACCAAGCCGTAATTCAAGCGGATAGCGCTGTGGTAGCGAAGGGCCAGAACTCGCCATAAGGACCAAATTCGGCCAGAGAGGAATGAGAAGATAGGCTCCCCAAAGGAGTAGACGATGTTTCCGCGGTCGCAAGATCTTTTAAGTCGCTAGAAAATGGTTTAATAGCGACATTGCTGTGGCTGTCCTGAAGGTCGATGTCACGTGTCACACGAATTGTCACATATTTAATTCAAAATTATAGACCAATACACCCTTGACATAGAAGAAGATAAGCATGTGGTTTCAGTAAAAGGGTATCATATTGTATCCAGAAAAAGTGATATAATTGTTCTGCCCGATGAACCGGCAGAAACGGCTTGGGAAGATGATTGAGCGCCGAGCGGTCTAAAAGTGACAAAAGAAAGGCCTACATCGTCGGTCAAGCTGCATAACTTTCGAAGGCTGCATCCGAACCAGGACCACCACAGCTATCGTTCATGTTGAATTAGAAGAGAAACAGAGCCCCTGCGATATGATTACAGTCGCGACCGTAAAGGTGTCGAGAATATCAATATGAGAACGAATTCGGGTGAGCCCTGGTAGGCCATGAGCAATCTGTCAGCAGATAATCAACGAATGAATGGATAGATGGTGGCAAGACTGATCTGTAGCTTGAGCAGCGAATCCAGCATTTGGCATAGACAATTCCATTCCCTGCGAAAGGGGTTGCCTTGGATCCGGACTTGACATAGAGCCTGTCAGCACAAGAGAGATGTAAAGAGCTATAAGAGGGATGTCGAGGGAGAAGGGAACAAAAAGAAGCGCCCAAGTCCGCGATCGCTTCATAAAGACTAAAGTCACCTCTAGCGCTGCAAGCATAGATGAACCACGCACCATGTATCATCTCTGCTCAATTTCAGTTTGACAGCGATTGTTCTATCGTCTTCCTACTATTCAACAAGGATGTCAACCAAACCTCAGATGCATCATATAGTCTGGTCAACCGTGATGGTTATCGAAGGGGAAGACGAGACAGCGGATGTCGACCCGTTTGGCTAGATGAAAAGACGAGGATATTAAGTCCATGTAGCCTGTCGAAAAAAAGTAAAAAAGCGCACTATATGCAAATCGGTCTTGCTGACAGCAATCCTGGCGCTTTTTTCTCGCAAGACCGCTCAAAAGATCATTGTCGAGTAATCTTCTGCTGCAGCTCCCTTGTCAACAGGCTGGAGCGGTGGTATAAGGAATAACATGGAACAATCGGGATTGTGGATGGAAAGCTGGAGCTTAAGGAGAAGCAGGAGAGCGCCGGGAGGACAAGGTCCTCCAAGAGAGCGATCTGGAGATGAACGACGTCAATGGATGACGAATGCAAGCCGAATAAAGCAGATATACCCTGAGAAAGGCTGTCGCGAACGAATCCTGGCGCCTCTTGGTGCATTCGATTCGTTCTCTTGAAGTTTTCGTCGCCTCTGGCTCGCGCGACCTATCCCCCGTTTCTGACCGCTATACCGGTCCTTGAGCGTCACAATAGCGACCAAGGGAATATGGGTGGTGCTGTCACTGCTGGTTCAGCTCGTTTGGCCTTGGACGGAGGAACAAAGAACGTACAAAGTCGTCGCACTTTGTCGACACTCGACATTATAGACCTTCAGCATTAGCTGGGAGACCATGGACGCTGTCGAATCGTCCATCCTTGGCCATGACCGACGACCAAGGCCGCGAACGTGACCTTGAAGGTTTTCGATTTGCCAATTTCCTTGCCATTTCCGCGTGCTGGAAGGCAGACCAAGACCTGCGTAAAAGACGGGACGGCGGACGTTTTCCAGGGCAGGGAGCCCAGGAAAAGCGGCTCGTAGCGTCAGAGACGCCGACTAGGGGTTCACCGTGCCGTCCGGCTGGTGGAAGTTGGCATCCAGCAAAAGTCGCTCATTGAGAGGGGTTGGGAGGGAGAAAGGTAGACATGGAGGTTCCCCTGATATTGGAATAATTTCAGCATGGTGGTCAGATTTTTTGCGGTGCTGCTGAATGCCGAAATGGCAGCGACATTGGGCTTTCCCTCAAGGTTGATGTCCCATAGTCACGGATTACGTGACGGTGACGATGCTCAGCGACCGTGGGAGGAATCAGCTGACTCGATAATTGGTCATCTCACATGACAACCCTTTCTTTCTTTCTGCCACTCATGGCGACCCAAGCGGCAGGAAAGCAGGAAGAAATGTGAGTTCAGCAGCCAGAGAGTTTCCGTCGCTCACAATCTCCTAGCAAATCGCAGCGTAAACGCAGGAAATTGCCGTCGGCGAGGATCCCGCCCCTCAAAGTCGTGCAGCCTGGTCCGGTCCCCGCTGGTGCTATCCCAGTATTCTCTCAGGAGATATTCGATTTAATTATCGATTACAATTACACCGACCGGAACTTCATCAGACGATGCTCTTGCGTTTGTCGAGCCTGGCTTCCATCCAGTCGGCTCCATTTCTTCGAGGGTAAACAAGCAGATATAAACAGCCGCACTGAACTGCAGTGGATGAGCCTCGTTCGAAGTCCATTGGCCACCATTGGCCATTACATTCGTTCAGTGCGCCTTGAAGCCACTTTGGTCGGCCCTCTTAGATTTGAGCATTGCCTTGCACGTCTTGACAAAGTCGAGGATCTGCACATATGGGGTGGACTAATTGCGTCAAATTCATTCTCGCCCTTCTTTTCTGACGTGAAATCATTGTCGATAAACTCGAGAGTTACATATTGTGATGATATATCCAACTTTCTGAGCTCCTTCACCCAACTTGAAAAGCTTGTCTTGCTTTCCAGTGTCGTCAACAACATGCTACTTCCTCAGGACCTCCCATTCCGCAACGAAAATCCGGATATGAAGCATTCTATACCTTTGGCACTCCGTTCCGTCTCGATCCGAGAATCGGGCAAGTTGTACGCTACCAAGGTCTTTCTTACCTGGTACCTCGCAAGCCCAGCATTGGAAAACGTCGACGCTACCGATATACTAGACTGGCTTGAGGAGGAAAAAGGGTCGGGATTTTCGGTTGAGATCAGAGTCACCCTTCAAGGATCTCCATGTGTGTATCATTTAAATTTTTGCAATTTTGTTCATCCAATATTTTGACTGATTCAATCCAGCCAGGTTCTACGGAACGGGGCACGGATTATGGCCTCCTCTGTCAATAGCACTCCTCGATGTTGAACGCTTTTGGAACAGTACGCAATTTTTGGACTGTCTACGGACCTTGCGCTCCAAGCTCGAGGCCTGATCGTCATTCTTCTGGAACTCTAACATTTGCATACGAGCACATTGAGGTGATAGTCTGCACCTTTGAACTAGAATTTATCGGTAGTCAAGTCGACTAAGGACCGTCTGTAAGCAGAATACGATATAATACGATATAACTCGCCATTATCCAGGTCACGAATTGCTAAATCAATCTGTTTATGGCACGTCGAACATTCTTTTCTCACATACGATGCCAAGCTCGACTTCTGTCTGCCTCCTGGCCTCTTGGCGGGACCAACAAGTTCAAACAACTTCCTTCAATTCAGAACAAGATGATCTCATATTGAGCGCTCATCCCTCTGGATTACCGTGTCTTCTCGAGCAAGCCTTTCCGAAACTGGCACCGACACTGCGGGACCATAATAAGCGATGCCGAGATCTAGGCCCCATTAAACTTTGGCACAGTTCCTGTCCAATAGCTGTATCAAGGGATTGGATTGAAATGGAGTACTGTTCGAAACGATGTACGAGGAATCTCGGGCATCCCGGAGTTTCATTAGATCCGAGGGACTAGAAATTCAGACCTATGTAGACGCAACTTTACTCTAGGAATGTTTACAAATTCACAAAATGTTATTCATAAGCAAGTGTGCCTTGCTGTGGGAGATTCTCCGGTGAGGGTAGAAGGACGGGTGAACATTGGAATCAATTGCGCCCTTCTGAGAACAGGGATAACCGGAATGACGGTCCGTCGGAGTTGTCAAATCTTTTCACGGCTGGTACAAGTTTAATTCCTCTATTATTGACGCAAACGGCTAGTCGTCTCATGGGCTGAGTTAGGGACTCAAGGAGACTCCCGCTGACCACTTGCGGTTAATTAGTAGCACATCTGGCCTATCAGATCATTTCTCATGTCTCACAATGCTGGATCTTAGCAACCGCTGTCCCATCATTCTCGAGTCATACCGGGCGCATGATTCCCACCGACCCCGAGTCGATGATGTTCTTGGCATATGACAAAACGTGGCTCAGCAGATTATATATGTAGTATTTGGGCTCTCCGGAGATCTACAATGATAAGATGCCAGTGCTCGTCTTTACTCTTCTCTCAATTAGTCAAGGAATCAGGGACCTCCAGATCCTCTCACCCTCATCTCTCTGGGCTTAGCCACCTTCTTTGTCGCGGTCCAACTCATCCAACTCATTATTTCACGCTATTCCTGTTTTTGTTCGTTAAAGCTGCTTCACCAGAGTCAATCAGAGTTACATGATACAGTGTGGGGCACTGGCAGTTTCTGACGGTTTCAGAGTGATAGCCTGCCCCGGTTACTTCGCCGTCCGTCGAAGTTGGATATCAGTACATGAACGTTCTGATCGGGGCTTATAACCGGTACCTGATGTGTCAGTATAACAGCATTGTGCGCAACTACCCCCAACTGGATCTAGTGGATGTACCTAGGAGTGTCTACGTCATTCACTTCACAAAACTTGAACAGAGTACCGCGACTTGACAGAACTTGAAAGGAATTAAGTAGAGACGAGGAATGAGAGTCTGATAAGAGTCTGAAGATAAGAGCTTCACTTCCCGGTCCACGATCCCCGATCTTAGAGTTCATCCGTATTGAGGGGTTCTTGTAGCGAGTACTGACAGGCTAGGCTTAGCTTCGTTTGTCTGAATAATGTTGTCAATGCCGAATAGAAGAATGTCTCCTTATCCCGTAGCAACCAAATACATCCTGGGTCACTTATTTTTATTCCTAAAGTGGCTATGTACCTCCGCGTGTGCAGGCGACACTAGTCTGACGGAGTCACTAGATAAATGGACATGTCTCAAAGATATATAAACCACTTGAATTGCTGAGATGGATCCCCAGCTCATTGCTCTCAATTAACTGGGCCTCTGGTCAGTCCATCTCCTGCCGATTACCTTTCTCTCGCTGACTGTAATTACAGCACTCGTTTAGTCATCATGCTATTCACGTCCTCTGTCATTGTTGCTATATTCGTTGCCGTTGTCTCAGCGGCACCGACTGTGACGACGCCTGGACCAGTACCTCTTGTCACCAATGCGGCGTCCATCGCCTCTGGACTCAAGATGACGCCGAGTGTCGTCGACAGATTCAAGAAGCTGTTGACCGATAGCAGCGGAAACGTGCTCACTGGGGATGCGCTCCGTCAACTGACTGTGTTCGATTTCAACAACCAGAAAGCGAATGCTGGGGCCAAAGGCGGTTCTATCCTTCTAGCCACCGTCGACAACTTCCCTATTCTCGAGGAGCTCGGCATCTCGAGTGCAATTTCTATCGTCGAACCCTGTGGGCTTAACATCCCGCACTCTCACCCTCGTGCCAACGAATTCTTCACTGTCATAGACGGAATTCTCGACACAGGTTTCGTGCAGGAGAATGGTTTCAACACTGAGATCGAGACTCAACTGGGGAAATTCCAAGGGACAGTCTTCCCAATGGGAAGTATTCATTACCAGCAGAATCCCACATGCTCTCCGGCCGTCTTTGTCGCCGGTCTGAACAGCGAAGATCCTGGCCGCAGCGATATCGCGACTAGTTTCTGGATGCTTCCCTCAGACGTCATCGACGCTGCATTGGGTTTCCCGCATACTATTGGCGGTGGAAACATTGATGCGTGGCGATCGCATCTCCCGGTTAATTTGGCCGCGGGAGTGGACAGCTGCTTGGCGGCTTGTGGTCTCACCGCATAATCATCCGATGGCCTCTTATTCACTCTCACTCATACTTCTCATATTTCTGTACCTACCATGGGACAACTAATCTAATTCCGGAGTAGTATAACACCAGTATATTGCCCCACTACTTAGTCAAATACTCTGTTTACCATAACACCCTGAGCAAATAAAGGTATTTTGATGGAAACCCACCTGTGTAATTTCTCTATCGTCCAAAGGACCTGGTTCCACATATCATTCCAGCGCCAGGACATTCGTGAAGCGAATTCACTACAACGCCATGACGCCAAACAAGGACAAGCGCGTCAGACACGTGCCGGGAAACACGGCTGATTACACCGCGGGCAAATCAGGATGCACCATGGAACATGCACCTGAACTGCACTCAACCTGCACTCAACTCGCACCTGAAAATTGAGTCACCAGGTCAAATAATAGATCCGAAACTTGACAGTTGCCATTTTGAGTGAACAATGTTGGAGGGTGTGTGATGCCGAGATGCCAATGACACACCGTGAGATCACCCTCTTTTAATGCTTTCTGTACTTTGTCAATCTTCACCAGTCATTAGGGTTAGGGTTAACTGCTCACAAAATTGGCCATGAATGACACCAAACCCTTCAAGTCAAGGAATAACAAATGATGCAATACAAGCAAAAAAAAGCGGACTTGGTGTCAAATCTTTTCTACACAGCCCCCGATCACATCACATGTGGGAAAATGTGTCCAAAAGAAGCACACATTTTGGCAGGTGCAACTTGAGTGCGAGTTGAGTGCAGCCTGACTGCATGTACCACAGGTGCATCATGATTTGCCCGCGGTGTTAGTGGCCAACCGACGAAGTCATTAGATTCAGTTGAAAGAGCTCACGGAAATGATTTCAATTTGGAATGTCAAGATTAGAGTACGCTGGATCTCCTGTCAAATACATCACGACCAGGTACAGATATACTTCAATCACTCTTCGTCGTAATGTTCATACGAATCGACGGTCATCGATTCAAGCTCTGCTTCAGACTCTTCGGAGCTTCCCACATCATCGTAATTCAACTGGTCTTCCCCAATGTCAGGATGCGATTTGCCCTTCTCGTCCGGCCAGACAATGGAGACGAGAGTGCCGAAGATCGCTGGAATCTCATGGCAAACGCCGCATTTATAACTTGGTTTTCCGAAGGAAAATAACACAAGCACAGCATGTTTCAGTGGTGGAAAGGCCTCGGGGAGAACTTATTCACTGGCTCGAAACCAGTCGGAGAAGACTTTGGCATCATGAATTTGGTCTTCGTTCAAGTCAACGACGAATTTGAGAGAAGTCAAATTGGGAGAGTGGATTTCGCGGATCATGCCAGTCGCATCTTTCTTCAGCCCCGATATGGCCCTGTTCCGCGAGATCGATCGAAGAGCTGTCAGCGGAAGCGATTTCAGAACAGGGTATAACTCTATGAATGATGTACCTCTGATGTATTTAGGATTTGCAGCATCAGTGAACGGTACAAGATCATCGGAACACGCACCATTGCAGAAATAGTCCCTGATGCTAGCGACTTTAGTTAGCATAGTAGGTGTACAGTCATCAGCAATTCACTTGTCCGCTTTTTCCGTATTTCCGCTTGTTACAAGCGAAAAAGTGGCAAGCGCAAAAAGCGGACTCTAGTACTAGGCACCTGGTGGATACATGAGTACCGGCTACTGCTGATGTCTGATGAGGAAATGAAAACGACCTGTTCATTCTCAAATATACATTTTTGGCACTGGTATGTCTCCACCGCTTTTCCCGCTTTTTGTGCTTTTTACTACTCTTTTCCGCTTTTTCCACTTGTAGTAAAAGAGTCAGATGTACGATTTTTTGTAAAATGGATATGTCCATTGGTGCTTTTGCACTTTTTGCGCTTTTTGCGTATTTTTGCGTGTTGTGGTACTTGTAGCTACTTGTACAAGTCAAAAAAGTTATTTGTTATCTTACTGATGCCAGCGCAACAAGTGATGGTCGAATCTCTTCATCTGAGTAACCAGAGAGGCCCAAGCCTTCCAGAGGATCCAGGTCACAGGGGAAAACAAGGATTTTGGAGTCGGAAAATAGACCGAGGAACTACGCAAGCTCAAGCCAGTCGTATGGCTTGAATCCACAGAAATGACGAGTGGTGGCGTTGGGGAATAGGCGAAGGAGCAGTCGTGAAACAGTCTCGGCAGAGGTTCGGGACTTTCAGCATGCCACTTGCCGAGGTATGCCGAAACATTCCGCGCGCAGGCGGAGATGGTGAGGGCAACTATGGTGATTGTGCGGACTGGTGGCGGCGGAGCTGTGGAGGTGTGACTTGCGGAGATGTGACACCAACATCTCCGTGCGGGTTTACGCTCTTGCAACAAGGCTTGGGATGACGCCCGGACTCACTTGCTGCGACTGAAGTAGGTTAGCAGCGAGAAATATGTGCTACAAGGCATGAAAGATTACTCACCAGACAATTACTCTTGTATAAATCAATGTATAAACATGATCAACTTAGATAGCCTTTATTCTATGCGGAGAGAGATATTCTGATATGTGTGTAGAGTTATCACAAGAACTACGTGACTCAGAGCTGCTCACCAGTGAAATCCATATAATTATCACCGATCTTGCTACCAAAAAGATTACAAGAGAACTGAAAGAAAGGATGGAATGAAGTTGATACTATTCATGGTTCTCCGATCATAGCTTCCTGGTAGACTCACTTCAATCAGCCTCCGAAGTATCCTGCTCGTGCCATGAGTTCTGGTCACCGGACATTACCTCAAACTTCTCCTACGCTGCTGCTGCAACCTCCGGCTCTCGAGTCGAAATTCCATTCTACATGATTGGGTTACATCTCATGTCCCTGCTCCTATTCCGACTCTTCAGGCGGATTCACATCATTGTAATCCAACTTATCTTCCTTAACGTCGTGCTGCAGTCTGTGATCGACCCAAGTCCAGACAATAGAGAAGAGAGAGCCAAATGCCATGTTTGAGCGATCTGCGCGCCAAATCACTTGGTCTCGTGAAGCAGAATAACACCAAAACAACCCGTTTAAGCGAAGGAAAGATTTTTGGGAAAAACTCTTCCATGAATCGGGACCAGTCGGAGAAGGCAAGTTTGGCCCTATCTAGTTCATGTCCCTCCCAGTGAACATAAGCAGCTGCATGGGGAGAGTCCGAGTCCGGGCTGTATTCACCAAGAATACGGGCAGAGAGATGGAACGGAGGGCCTTCATTGGTGGTGATTTGGACAACAACTGTGCGAGCATCACTGTACCTCCATTTGTGTGTTTACTTTCCACAGAAATAGAAATTAATTATCCAGTCTACTGCGGACTACTTTGAGCCCCCGGCAAGTACAAGCAATACAGCAGTGGCGCCCGGCGGGATGAGGCGGGCTGTCACGCAATGCGTGACACAGCATCGGGATCGAATCAGACTACGACAACACAATAAGACTGTCACAAAAAAAACGAGGCTGATTCTGACATAATAAGACTACAGGCAAGTGAATAAGAGTATCAATCCTGGGGATTTCCAAAAATGGAATACGATAATGCGACTCAAGTACAATAACCTCATTTGATGTCATCTAGTATGCCGATTATACTAGATTTATATTCTGTGAAATGCCTTTTTTGGAATATAGGGTCATAAACTGTCTGTTTGGTCAGGTTTCTTGTGCTGGAAGACCATCAGAGTAACCACAATTATTCATTGTATGTTTTAAATTTCATCTATATTGTCTCGGAGACAATTTCACAAAATATTGAATATTTGCTGAGTCAGAGCAGCATTGATCTTGGCAGTGATGGTTATCGAGGAGTCTCGAGCTCCCGTTGTACATTTCAAGTAATGGATGATGACGAGCCACCCCAATATAGTATGTGCAGCGTCGCATCATGTTATCATCATTTGTATGCGCTCAGACATCTCAAATCCCAAGAAAATACCAGTTTGAGATGTTGCATATTCAGGGAAATGAAATAGCCTTCTTGGTATACTGAGAAAGACATCCACTGTCCGATTTTTTCACGCTGCCGCGGGCATTGTCCCCTGCCCTGACGTAACCGAGTGGCTTGCGTGCTTTGCCGAACTATACAGCTAAAGTTGTGACTGTTTGTCCAAAAATCCCACGAATAATATTATCTTAGTCGGTGCCTGATGCTGAATGCGCGCTCTACTTCAAGTCTATTGTTAATAGGCTTGGGTTTGTGACACGGTAGGTGAAGGATCAATCCCAGTGAGAAGTCCGGACTTTAGGGTAGATTGTCTCCGATTAAATCTATTTGCTCCGATTATTTTCAATTATTTCTACCACAACTCAACAAGAATTCATACATGTTGCGCGACATTGGCCTGGCTGGCTGTCATAATTGTGTCATGAAAATGCCTGTTCTTTTTCTTTTTCGTCAAGTCGCCTCTGACTTGCCGGTTGTGACAGGACTTGATCCCATCGCGCAAAAAGTCTCACAGTCGCTTTCTTGCCTTCCACCCCCATCATTCCCTTCGCCCAGGGCCTCGAAGCCTTCTGTGCCGTCCCAGTGCCCCAGGTTCCTTGATTTTCGTCTATTCTGGCTCATTGGCTCATCCTTTTGTGGTTTCCCTGCAGCTTCTCGAGGACCGGTGTAAATTGCTCTCCATTGCTCTCCAGGTTTGCTTCTCTCGCTTTCTCTGGTTTTTCTCGACCTGATATACATTCTCTGCATCCAGGTTCATGAATCTTTATATATACAAGCCATGGATATGTTTCGGACCGATAGCCTGTTGGTAGAGGTGTGCATCGTTGTTTGGTATGCATCTCCTTGCCTTCTTTTTTTGCTACCTTGACGACACCACCTATTTCTAGCCCAAAGGTCCTTGATGCATATAGGATTCACGGTTCCATTTACATGGCGTGTCGCCAGATGGTACATAGCACTCGACTTTTCGAGTTGCTTTACTTATAATGATTCCTCTAGCGCGATGAGGGAATAGAGCAAAGACTGGGCAGTTCAGGTATGATGCCAGCTCCTTTTCTCATTTCCAATCTAACAATGTCTTACAGCTTCAGCCTCCTCGTTGCCCATCCATACCTTTCTGCGTAAGTCTACTTGTTTATCGTTGCAGTTTTTTGCTCATAATTCTGTTGCAGCGTTCAACCTGTGACCACCATGACCGCCCAAGGACAACAGGGCGACGAGGAAGCACGGCAGGCAATTATGTGGGGCGCCTGGGACTTGGGAGTAGCTGGGATACGAGTACAGTATGGGTACGGTATGGGGTGTATTAGCTGGCATTTTAATAGATTATTGTCGATTATTTCAAAATTAACCTCAGATAACCTTGGATAATCGACAATAATCTCTCCTGAGATGCTATTCGGCCAAACTTCTGTTGGCATCGATTATTTGAATTATAATCTACAGTAATCTGTGATAATCTATCCCAATATCTGGACTTCTCACTGGGGATCAATCCTTAGTGAATTCATACTCAGCTAGATCAAAAATCAATCACGTAGTGAACTATACTGTACTCTAGGCCGTGATCGATCCTCCGGCTATTATGGGGTGTTTGTCATCGTCCCGAGCGATGATAGGAGCGTGGGACTCTCGTGATGGCCGAACCGATCACGTGTAGGCAGTATCTCACTCCGATTTCAAGTCCGAGGCGGTTGATCTGAGCACTCAAGTAGCTCCGTATAACAGGCACAAACTGCCTCTCAGTGGGAGATTGCATTTCCCGGGATCTGGTTAACAGCTACTTGGTTAGACGCATAAGTTTCCTGTCTGATGGTGGTCGCTATTGGGCAAAAATTGCCGCCGACGACAGTCACGATGCGGCGGCAACAGGCCTCGGAAGCGCATCTACCGGGGGCGTCTAGTTCACGGCACTCTGGACCTCTATGCCGCATTTAACTGGATTCAATGCTGTGCTCACTATGTAACGTATACTAGCATGGCAGTTAAGGTCGTACTGTGGCGCATACTTTGCGTCTAACCAGTGGCGTTGATATTTTCTAGGGATTACCTAAAGATTGGCGTGCATGCGGTTGCATGGGAAATTCATGATTATACTTAGCATCCGACTGCTTCACAAGCAGATTCTAATGGAGAGCTCAGATCACGAGGCAGTGCAGACGGCTTCTAGAGGAACCTTGGACAGAGCAAGTGCACAAGTACTTGGCTTCCGAGCGTGCAGTGATATCGGGTTTGGTAGGAAAGCTGGCAAATATTTCATAGTAATTGTGGTATTAGCTTATGTTCCTGTCTTCGTGACTGAAACATACCCAGAAAACATAGCCTCTTTCTCCCGCTGAAATCAAGAGTTCCATGGGCACAATAAGCCGGTGTAAGGTCCAAATGTGGCAAGACTTCACAACAATCATTCAGATAATAAGTTTAACTAGTCTATAGCACAAATCCGGTTTATACAGCATCTTCAATCAACGCAATCCTATCATGACATAACTGCACTTGATCCTGCTCAAGGGAGCGCTCAAACAAAGGGATAGCCTGGACAAGATATCCCTTTGCCTGCTCAACATCCCCCTGTTTGACCAGTATATCAGCCAAACGAATCATGCATTTACCTCTAGAACCATGGATGTCCCGAACTGTGAAAGCCTCCAGCAGCATCTCAAACAAACAAAATGCAGTTGTTTCGTCCCCATCCCGAATGAGATAAACGTCCCCCATTCTGCCCAGTGCATTGAAGAGATCAAGGAATTTTGACCGCAATGCCGAGTATGCAACTACTGCCAGGAAATGCTCCTCGGCTGTTGAAAGAGAGCCCTGCATCAGTGCTGATTCTCCTAGTAGTTCCATACATCCATATCTGTCCCTCAGGCTCAAACCCTTCATTTGCAGAACACGATAGCAATGGTTTGTCATGTTTTTGTAATCCTTCAGCCTGTATAGATAGTAGTAGGCCCACGTTATGTCAGCCCATATTTGTTCCGCCTGGTCATCTGGACTGGGCAGGTTGACAAGCTTTTTATGAATGGAATCGTGTGAGATACTTTGTACACGGATGCTGTATATGATGTTGGTGATATGAGCAGATATGTCCAGGTTGTTCATATTGAATAATTGAATTGGAGGTGTGTTTGTTTCATAGGCTTGAAGGTATTCTGTTCTGTTAAAATGTAGCTTTGCATAGACTGCAGCTAACTGAAAGCTGATTGATGAATCATCTTCAAGCCCGAGGGCTTGTATGAGACTTGTAGACTCTTGGAGCAATATCGAGCAATGATTCAGATTTCCTGTCGACATATGGCAAGATGCATAGGAGATTGAACAGGTTGCCTCCAGAAACATATCTCCAAGAGTGTGTGCTGTATGCTTGGCCATCTGGAAGTTTCTGAGTGCCTTAATGTACTGCTCCGAATTGCTCTGAGCAACTGCAAGAAGGTGGAGGCCCCAGGCGAGGCCATTCAAATCAGAATTCTGAGAGGCCATATCAATTGACATCTGAGCATAACTGATGGCCTTCTCATAATCATCTAGATTATAATAATGAGAGGAGGTTGCCTGATATCCCCGAACTATGAAATTGAAAGTCAATTTCTGGAAGCCAAGTTGAAAATGAAACTCACCAACACCAATCAGATCCTCTGCTTGTTTATAATGCTCAATAGCTTGAAGGCAAATGGCTTCTCTTCGAGCTATATTATGACGAGGAATTGACCCGTATGTTGCAATGCAATAATGACCAAGAAGTTGGGAATTGTCTGGCATGTGGTGTATCATCTCAGTGCAAGACTGGATAAGATCAAATGAACTGATGTTTGTCGCAAAGTAAAGGTTGGTGAGATCTAATAGCAGAAACAAAACTGGTTTGACAGTTGCCGGGTCTGGCTCTTCAAGAGCCTTTTGTATTGTAAAATGGATGTTTCCAATGTTGGAGATGAATTTGCGAAGAAGTGTAGGTGTTTTGTATATCTCACTTGCCAGCTTGAGCAGATCAAAAATGTAGTTCTAGAGGATAGTGGTGGAGGATATGTCTTTTGAATATACTCCTTGATAGGTGCAAGGAGTTTCAAGCGATTGTCAGAGGTGATGTAGGCTAATGATATGCGACAAAGAATTGATCTGCAGTAACTGAAGTCGGAGAATGGCAGCCGAATTTGACCAAACTCAGAGGTTGTGACCCCATCTGGTAGATAGGACAACATGCTAAGAAGATCTTTGGCTTGTGGCACAGATGTGAATCGTGCACTTTGCAAGGAGATCTCGATAGACTTCTCTAAATTGTCGCGTTTGTGTCGTCCCTCTGAGAGAAGAGAAGTACTTTCACTCTTCCATCGGGCCAATGTGATGGCACATCCTTCAGTTTCTGCAACACTTGCCATCAAGGACACCACAAGAGGCACATTGTCCATCACTGAAAGGAGTTCTTCCAGTCGAGGATCTGTCTCATCTGCGTCAGAGATGTCCAGGAAGGTTTGCCTAGCTGCTCCAGCACTAATGGGACCAAGAGGAGAGAGAAACGGCCGAGTCCATTGCACTTGTCCTGGTCTCTCCGCCCCACGCATAGTGATCTGGAGGTATAACATTAGTTAGAACAATGCAAGGAACCTCGGTACATACCACCGAGCTTAAATTCTCTATTCCAGTAAGATGTGACAAAAGCTCCTCAACTTCAGGGCGCTTGCTAGGTTGCTCCCACAGTGTTTCTAGATTATCTAGAACAAGAAGTATTGGTGTGGACATGGCCTCCAGATATCTCAGGATGGCATGTATTCGATTAGATGTGGTCTCGACCCCAAAGTAGGTTGCAATAACAATTATCAGATCATTGGCGGACTCTGATGAGTCACAAGTAATCCAATATAGTTGACCACCATATTTTGCAACAATCATGGGATTGTGAAGAATAGCCTGGGCAAGACTGGTCTTCCCAATACCTCCAGGGCCCAAAATCGCCACTCGAGCAGTATCATGCTGGCACAGAGCATTGATAACATGATTAAGCTCATTTTGACGGCCATGAAGAATCTTAGGTGCAGGCGGTAGAAGCACAGAAACACTGCTGGAACTACAAGGCCTTAGTAAACTATTACCAAGGCTTCAGTAAAATGTTTTTACCTTTGCCTCAGTTCATACAATGTGTCCAGTTGACTTGGTGCATTGATCAAGTCCATAAGTTCTTTATGTCTCTTGGCTGTGATAGCTTGCATTTCTGCTATTCTTGCTGCTGTAACAATAGTTGTTTGGACCTTCAGCAGCACAATTAACACTCATACATGGATTTTCAATGGTGTACCTTGAATAGTGTCAATGCATGCTGCAAGCTGGACATGCAGTCTTCTAACAATGTTGAATTTTGCTGGTGATGCAGTATTCGTTTTATAAGATTGCCTCCAGTGTGATCTCGAAGGAATGAAACAACTTTCTGGAGTGTCCTGATTATTGCCATAAGCCTCCAGTACCACATTTGAGATATAGCTCACAATGTAAGAGTAGAGACACTATGAAGAAATGTTGGTGCCGGTTCTATAGCATCTTCACAGCAGTTGATGACGGCACAAATGAGCTCATAGGCTTGCTCAGTCATTATGAGACACTTTTCTTGATTGGACTTGACATTCTGTGCAATATACATAAGCATAGAAAAACTGAGACAATGGAAGACTTGCCTCTAGTGTCTCGAAAACCATTGATCCTACACCTGCAAGTCCTTTCAGATATGAGGACTTGGTGGCATCTGTGATGTCACGTAGAATCTTGGCTGCAGTGCGTCCAGATCGAGCAATCCGTTCACTTTTAGATTGACCTTGAGGATTTGGTTGATGAGGCATAAGTAGATGGATAAAAAGATACCAAACGAGAGGTCGTTATAGCAGTAGAAACTCTCGGAGAAAGCATTTAGCAGATACACATAAATGTCACATTCAGATACACTGGAATGTCACACTGTCAAATGTGTGAGATTTACCGAATATCATGATGAATCTTCGGATAAGAGCACAACATTTCAAGAAATCGACTTGAATACAATAATGGAAAGATAAAAGACAATATAACCGAACAGCAGTCACAGTGCCATAGTCTGTGTCAGTGATCTATTCCTGCTCTCGAATATGCTTCACAGTCTGACATCTGCCATTGACAAACTATTCAAGATACATAGAAGAGGAGACGTACCACCCAAAATTCCAGCAGATATAAAGCTATAAGCACCTTCATGACAGGAAGGACATGGTTCAAGAGAAGAGGAAGGTAGAGATGTAACAGCCGGACTCCAGCTCTACTCAAGCTGGTCAACTCTGAGAAAGTCCCTATCTTCGCTGAGTACATTGTCTAGGCTCGTAACCAGCCTCTGTATGGGAGAAGTTTTCGGTGACGGGAGGCTCTCGGTAGAGCGGCCGGCGTCACGGCTGATGCCGATCGCTGGGATGCATTAGCAATGATGATATGTCACATCAATATGTCATTTCATGATGTCACCGCTCAATGTCAGCATTTTTCATCGGGTTTAAACGTGAGTTTACGCAAGTCTAATCTTGCAAGAACTCAACTAATGACATCTGAGCTCAGATGTTTGTCTGCCTCTGTTCGAGCTCGAATACGCACGACACGTGTCAACTGCTCGAGCTCGAGCTTGCACGGTATGTTGTCATCTATCTGAGCTCAGATATGACGCTGATTTCGGACCCGAAGCTGATGCGCTTTGTCGGGGCACAGCCATTGCGTACCTTGGCGGGACGTCGGAAGAAAGTGGGGCCGCCTCTTTCTCTCTGACTCATCACTGTCCTGCCAAGGTACGAAAAAATTTCCCTTTTTTTTTCTCTGTCTCCTTTCCTGCCTTTTTCTGTTATACTTACTCAGACTCGTCAGTTTATTGCACCTTGTGATCGTTACGTCCAATAAAGAATTTTATTCATCTAAATCTCATCATCATACAATGAGCAATGCCAGCGATTCGCATACGTCGCAACAGAACAATTTCCCGACTGCAGAAGAACAGCAGGACATCCTCGAACACCTCAATGCCATCGTCAACGACTATGTCACCGGAACTATCATCAGACGAGTTGCTGAGCGACGTCTCGATGAAGTTTTCTTCCGGGAAGCAAGTTGGTTCAACATGCTCCAGCAGGATAATGACGAAGGACGGCACCCTCGAGAAGACTATCTCGACATGCTCGACGACCATGATGAGAGCCTTGAAGAAGCTGCCCAGGAAGGACAGCGAGGTCGCAACCAGAATGGAGGAGAGGCATCAGAGCCATCCGATGACGACGATATATCAACTGGAAGAGGAAGGTCAGCGAAGGAAAAGAAAGAGAAAGAAAGGGCGTCACCTCACAGATCCGCTAAATGGAGCAAGCGTCACGGCAAGAAGCGAGCTCGTCGAGAATCCCCATCTGACTCTGATGACTCAGATGGGAATAGCACCAACACCTCAGATGCAGCAAGAGGAAAGAGAGCAAAGCCTGATGAATCAAAGTTTGCTTGGGCCGCTGACGAGCTTATTAGCTCGACTATCCTGTCAAAGGAAGCCATTCAGTACCGAGACCGACTCGAGAATTACGGGCTCGATATTAAACTCACCAAACGACGGCTCTTCAATTCCCTCTCAGCACCAGCTTTCCCCGAATCCCAATGGGACAATATCCTTAGCAGAAAGGCTGTCAACCTCGACACGGTCTTCTCCAACCTCCATACTGCGACGGCCAAGCGAGATCAAGGGATCAATGTCGGTGGATCTATCCGCATCGTCTATGGTGAAGCAACAGTGGAATCAGCTCGAGCCATCCAAGATCACGGCCAATGGATCATCGCATTTGACGCTCTGGAACAGGCCATTGTCTTCGTCTTTCCAGAGCTCACGAATTCCTACCGCTTCTATAGGAGACACATCAGTGATCTCTTCAGCAGCATTCAACAAAGTGCTCACCAGCGAATCATCAACTATGACAAAGCAGTCAGAAACCTTGTTGCAATGCGCAGGGGGTTGCTCTTGTCCGATGTGTCCCAGTTCGGTCATCTCAGAACCAACTGGATTGATTCTATCGGTGCCGGAGCTGGAGTTGGAGTTGCGACGTCAGGAAGCTCTGGTACCTCTAGAACAGGAAACCGACCTAGAGTCCCAAAATCAGGAGAAGTCTGTCGCAATTGGAATGCTGGAAATTGCACCAAGGGCGACCGATGCAGACATAATCATGCATGCTCCAAATGTAGCGGAAATCATCCAGCCAACCGGTGCAACCGTGGTGACTAGAGCATCGCACGATTGGCACTCGCGAGTCATTCACACTCGTGACTCACAAGTTTCACATGTCAAAAGGCTAGACTCGTACTCGTGTCATACTCGTGGGAACAATTATTTGCACTCGCAAGTTTCAAAACTCGTGAGTTTATTTGATGAATATTTGATGAATATATACTATAAATTGGATTATCAGTCTATGAATACCTTCAATAGACTCTATTATCATGTTTTTGAATACATTTGACTGCATAGTAATAGTAAGAAAGAGTAAAAAGCATAAACTATAAGATATTTACCTGCATCAAGTCTGTGAAAGCCATATTTGTACTCGTGGACTACTCGTGGGAACGAGTACTCGCACTCGCGAATGTGATAAACTCATGAATTTTCCCACGAGTATATTTGTTAATACTCACGAGTAGTAAGCAATCATGCGATGCTCTAGTGGTGACAAAGCCAATGCCTGAGCTGCAAGCTAGGCCATTGGGTCGTCGCGGCATGACAGGGCAGCAGGGACCTGAGCTCCAAGCTAGGTCTCTACGTCCTGGACTGAAAACATTGGCTGAATGGTATGATATGAAGGTCTCATGGAGTTTGGAAGCGGAAGAGAGGACTTTTCTGCCGAAATATTATCGAGGTTATGGATGGCAGCACAACAGGTCACGAAGACCGTATTTCAGCCCATCAGTCGAGCATACATTGACAGCTCCACCATTGCCTCGACCTGGTCCCAAAGAATTTCAGAATACGGCAGCAATGAAAACAATTGCAGAGAACCCGCACCTTTTCAAGGTCGCTACATCAATTAATGTCAACCGTTTCGAAGAGCTTCTCGCGACCCATCCGAATCAGCCTTTTGTCAAGTCAGTCTGTACAGGCCTTAGAGAAGGCTTCTGGCCATGGATGGACACGCATCATGACGCTGGCTGGCCAGAGACCCTTGATTCATCTTGGTTTCCTTTGGGATCAGACAAAGAGGTCGAATTCCTGCAGAATCAGCGAGACATTGAGGTCCAAAAGGAGCGATATTCACCAGCTTTCGGACCTAATTTGCTCCCAGGAATGTACAGCACACCGATTCATGCTGTTCCCAAACCAAATTCCGAGGACCTGAGACTGGTCAATAATCAGAGCAAGGGCGAGTTTGCTCTGAATGCGATGATTCTTCACAGCGACGTGGCAGGAGCTTTCTTGGACACGCTGCATCACCTAATCCCCGCTCTCTTTGCATTCCGCCAAAAAAATCCCACCGTCAGACTTGTTATGTACAAGTCCGACATCTCCGAGGCTTACCGCCTTTTACCTCTTCATCCACTTGCACAGATCAAGCAGGTTGTTACAACCGGTATTCCGACAAAGGAGAGCCTTGATGCTGGTGCCGAATACACTCTCATACGGAATGTTGACCGATATGCCTGCTTCGGGAACAGGGGATCACCGAGAATGTGGACTTCATTCGATGGCTTAGTAACCTGGATTGCCGTGTTTGTATGCATGATTCAGGTCCTATTTGCCTACGTCGATGACTCCTTTTCATTTCATGAGGAGTCGCACATCAAATATTATGCGCCATACGACGTCTGGATGCCAGAAGACCAGGTTACTCTTCTCTTGTTATGGGATGAACTAAATATTCCTCACAAGCTCAAGAAGCAGCTATCTGGGTTGGTACTTGAAATAATCGGCTTTTTGGTCGATCCCAATGCCATGACAGCCACCTTAGCGGCGGACAAGAAAGCGGAGTTGATCAATGCTATCAGGAGTTTTCTCACCGCTCCACTGTCAACCCCTCGATGTCGGTCTCTCAGGGATTTCCAGCAGCTTGCAGGATGGTGTAACTGGGCCTTTAACGTTTTCCCTCTTCTTCGTCCGGGATTATGCAATCTCTATGACAAAATGGCCGGCAAGTCCAGCCCTTTCGGTCTCATTTACATCAACAAGGCCATCAAGCAGGATTTGTTGTGGATGGTTGGGAGAATGGAGAAATCTTCAGGGATCAGGTTCTTTGGTGCGCAAGATTGGAATCCATTCACCGATTCTTCTCTCATCATTTTCTGCGACGCCTGTCTGGAAGGAATGGGTTTCTGGGTACCAGAGCTGGGCCTTGGTTTCTTCTCACCAATGCCAGGAGATCCTCCAAAGGACACCATCTACTTCTTTGAAGCTCTGTGTGTCTGCTCTGCCCTTCATTGGGCTTCCTCAGCCCTCCATCATGATGTTTTCCAAAAGCTCACTATTTTCACTGACAACGAAAACACGGTACAGGCTTTCAACAGCCTTAAAGCCCTTCCCCCTTATAATCCCATTCTCATTTCTTCTGTCAATCTCATGATGGATCTCGACTTCGACCTTCGTGTCATTCACGTCCCTGGTGACAAGAACCAGGTAGCTGATGCTATCTCGAGATCTCGCTTCGACGCAGCACGAGATTTCTCAGGAAGGTCTTTGGCCATTGAAGCGTTTCAGCCCCCTTGGGATGCGTTGGGGGTCGTTGAAAAATGATTGAGATATCAACTGGGGCTAGGCAAAACCGTTTCGGTGGCAGATACGAGTCCCCCTCTCCCTGTTCTCACTGTACTTAGTCCTGTATTGTAAAGCATGCATCATTCCATTGTGGTTACTACAACACACTATGGCTACAGGCTCAAGTATTATATTTGTGGCAAGTCCAATTTATTCAAGTTGGGTAAGGTGGAGTGGTTCAACAGAGCTGCTCAGTATACATGTCAACCCGGCCGCCTGTCAACTTCTATTTTGCTATTGAGTCAAAGGTTCAACTTCCGAGCTTGCCTTATTTTTCTGGGCCTGCGGCATCACAGTATCTTCACGTCTACTTGGATATTGTACCCAGCAGCAGGATTCCCATTGCAATTAATCTCCATAACCCAACCCTGAACAGATGATACATCATTATACTGTGCCTATTTTGTTGAAAATTTCCAGTGCCTGCAGCACATTCTGTTGGAAACAAAATTTCTCCTGCTACAGTGAAGCCATAATTGCAGATTCCAGCGTATATCAGCAATGAATCCATTGAATATAGCCATAAATCTAGGGGGATGAGTACTTTGCAATGGCACTTAAAGTGCTCCAGTGCGGCAGTGCCAGTGCCACACTACTATAGTGCTGCCTGTTTCCGACCTTAAAGCATGTGTACAGTATTTGACGGCCCAGTTGTACACTATGGGTCAGTTGTACACCTGTTTAGCAACTGCCACTCAAAGCGGGGCTCTGGGGTAAAATCACCATAAATTAGTGGACTCTAATACAAGATTTTCCATCCAGGATTGAAGGGAATCCGCCCAGAAACGATTGAGATATGAGTACATCAAAACAGGACAAAATATTCCAAATCGAGATATCACTCACTTGTACACATGTAATCGAACTATAACTTCCTCAAAACATGTCCAATTGCCATAAAACTTGATACCAATATAAAAGACAATATATAGAAGCTTCCCAAATACCGGGATTTCCCATAACTATTGAGGGCCTCAAACAGGAGGCAAAATTGATTTTGGGTGTACAACTGGGCGGTAAAATACTGTAGAGCATTCTGATATGGAAAAACTCGACTCCGAGTCAAAATTGTATCTCAACTATGTTATCGAGCATGAAGTACAATTTATGAGTAAAATACTTGCTTGAAAGAGTTGACCAATTAGCCGGGCTGCACTGGGGGCGCTTCAGTACTTCGGCACTTGCACTGCAGCCTCAGGTAGATGGCGCTGGAAGGATGCCGAGATCAATACTTGATCGATTATCTCGCCCGAGTGATCAGGACACCGTAGAGCTCTTTCAGAGCTCATTTGTGTCCCATGGTTGTGGATCTCGGTGTGCAGCTCCAGGCTAAGTACTGTATACAGACAAGAGGCATAATTGGCTGTATCAATTCAGATACCGAGGAATCTGTTATAGTTAGACTGGGACATATCAATCTTATCCTTGGATGAAGTAAGCTCTAAAATTCGAGTCAAGTCTGTGTCATTCAATGCCTATAGCGGCAAAGATCTGTCGGTTTTGCCAATAAATGCTGCAATTTTTCTGCAAAAAGTTTTGGAAAAGAAGGGAATACTTAGAACTCGCTTTGACCCAGTAGTATGGCTGGCGGTGGCGTTGAGAGTGACCGGATACTGCAAATCATTTTGCACTCTATGCATGACAGGTATCATGGCAAATAAAACCCATCCTATGCCAGTGTTCAATCTTATGAGGATCTCTTACCAGTGAGCCGAGTTAATGGTATTGAGAACAAATACGGTAATATCTCCGATCGGCAGGCCCCGGCCATCACGGTCCCGTGCCGCTAAAGTGCACTTCAGTGCAGGTCAAGTGCAGGTCAAGTGCAGTGCATGTCCAGTGCACCATATATCTCACCTCAGAATGAGGAAATATATTGATTGCCAGGCTGAACTGAGCTAGCAAGAGCAAGAACTACACTTGGCGGTCTTTACTGCAGAAGAATCATGGTGAGTTGTTTATCAGGGATGAAAGGTGTATTTTTTTTACACTTGAATAGCATTGATATATCTTTGTTTATGTTATAAATTGGTCTGGACACAAATCATGGCAGAACTACAAGCAGAAAACTGACTTCAAACCAGAATGAGTCTGGACCAGAGAATTATCAACAACACATCCTGCGCATCGACATCGTCCTCCGAGCACCTCGAGGATACATTGAGATACAGTACATGACGTTAGAAATCCCTTGGAGGCCACCCCACCACAGAAAACCAACTATTCCAGTGATTTTTCAGTACTCATGGGTTCGGAGATATGAGAGAAAAGTGAGCCGAGGACCTTACTTCAGCCGAAAGTAAGTCGCGCGCGCGGCAAATTCAACAGCATGAGTCAGCATGTGAACTTACAGTAGCATCACATGTCATCGGATGTCGGCCGAGAATCATTGGCCCCGAAACCCGAAGAGGCTGTGCGCACGTGTATTATCCCTGATGGGCGTTTCAACAAAATCGCTCCCTCCCAACAAACGAGCCCCATAAATGGGGACTCGTAATATGAGACAGCAGGTGGTGAGTTTATATCAATATTATCTCAAGCACCAAATTTGGCGATACTCGGTCGAGTACAGATGTTACGGCGACAAGAGCAAAAGATGATGACATGCAGTCCGTGAGTCATTTTGATCAGATTCCCATGCTTCGTCGATGACATTGATTGACGCATCGTGGCTAATGCATCCCAGCCATCGGCATCAGTCGTGATACCGGACCCTATCGAGGTTCCCTCATAGAGGGTCGGCAACCGGACTATAGATTGTCTCCAACCGGATGGCACAGTCTCTCAAAATGGACTCTTTCAAGCCAGCAACTGTCACGAATACGAGAAACTCAGCACAACACGCCAGGATTCGGAGACTCAAATTGGGATGAGGAATAGGTGAGACAGAGGTTGTGTTGGTGATGGCGGATCTCAATCTCCCTGGCGCAATGATAGGAACGATAACACATTCACCAAGCTGGTTGCGCAATTGAAGGATTTGGAAACGGTCCAAGCCTCGATATCGGACGTTGAGCTGTAAGAATGGACTTTGAATGATAAAGGATGCCCTCTGTGGCGCGAGATGCACTCTGCTGTCAGGGTCTGCGTCTCCAGTCCGATAGAGGGCTGGGAGCTGGGATATCCGCCATTTGTCTGCCAGTTCTCAATCACACCATGCCCATATCCAAAGATGACCATGGAACTGGGCTTCTCAAAGTGATGTCTCATCATGTGCTGCATAATTTGCCAATTGCTCAAGGGATTTCAGTTGGTTAGGAAAGCAGATCCTATTTAATTGTCCTATGAAATTTGACGAAGATTCTGGTGGAAATCTCCTTCGGAAGTTTTCGAATCAGTGTCAGGACTCCTCTGTGAAACGTGGCGGTCTTTGCTATCTCCTTCCGTTTGTGACAAATGAGAGGTACACTTGCGGATCTCTGGGATCCGATCTCTAAGCTTATTCTCTTCGGATTCAACAGTGGGAGTATGAACCCACACGGAGATGTTTGGGGTCCTCCTACGTGAGAACTCCGCCTGCCGACTCTCTCCGGAACAATGCCGGGGTATGTTTTTCGGCATCTCCGCGCATATTCCTGTCACTGTCACTGCATACCCGTTATTTGTGAACCTCATCAAACGTCAAGTAAATGCTGTTTGACTCAAATATCTGCCCCCTTGTCGTTTACCGTCGGGCCAACTGCAGGGAGCTAGCGCTCACTGTGAAGGCTCACTGCGTGAGGCTTTTTCCGTTGAGCGGCGATTTTGAGATTCCTACAGTCACCCACATCGCCACGAGCAACATCTCTGCGCCTAACATCTCTGCGCCCAACGCCTCCGCTCCCGACATCTCCGCGCACCACAACTCCGTCCGCCACAATTCAGCTTAACCGCTCTGTCGTGAGTTGATGACTTCGCGTGAGAGTACAATATTGATGGAGTAGGCGTTATATCTAGATCAATATATGTAATAGGTTCAGTTTTGCTGAAGCCAAGCTAACAACAAAATACAAGCATTGTTCCCACGCCGGATCAGGATGTTACTTTGCTGCGGGTCTGGGTTGCTTCTTCCTTCTTTCTAGCAAATCTGCATCACCAACAACGCAGGTCATCCTATCTCACCACATTGTTCGTCGAGATCATGGGAAGGTTGTACTCGGTTCTTGTCGATCAGGTGTCAGAAGGATGGGATATCTTTCACCAGGTCATCTGCTCGCTTCCGTGTTGCAGAGGATGCTCCAGTCTCTGATCCAGAGGGTCACTCCCAGTGAGAAGTCGGGCGGCTATGGTCGACTGGGACTGCGCGCGGACGACTAAAATGACTGTGGTCGACTACAGCAGATGGTAGGATGGCGGGAGTTGAGTGTTGGGTGCGTCTTGACGAGCTAGCGCGCGCTTCTTATTTCGTCTCATTATGTCATGTATCGGACTTGTGAAAGAAAATATTTTTGATCAAGTTCCCACCATCCCTTGCCTCCATCATTCCATCGTGCCTTCCTAGATCTGGTCTTCATATTCTCTCTTCTTTTGTCCAGCTTCCCTTAGCTCTTCCAAATAGAGCTTCATAATGGTCAATTGATTCCTTATCTCAAAAGAAATTGGCCCTTACCACTGTTTTGCTCAACCAACAGCGTTGTATCCAAAGCACGGGAAAATATCACAATCATTGCTTCAAATTGTTTCGAGAAAATCTTCCCGCAGTGATCGTCGAGCTAATGAACGCCGAATGACGCTTCCACTAAGATGTTCTTGCGACTCACAAGTCCAGATCCCAGTCGATATGGTTGAACGTACTATGAGCTTGTTTGAAGTACATACAAGTGCCATATGCAATTCCAGTGTTGACTACGTCTCGTCTCACGGGGTTCTTATAGTTGCAATATTTCGGAACCAGCACGACGAATAACATCGAAAGCATGCTACATCCGAATGAGTGGACCAATTGGGACTAGTGTTGTCGCGGCTGGCTAAGCCGTCAGCCGATCAGCCGAAGCCGATTTTAGCCGCGGCTTCAGCTAATGAGCAAGCTTGGGAATCAGAATTGTCCTAATCTTTTTTCGAGTTGGATGCTGATTTTCTGTGTGTCGGGTCAAAAACGTTGTCCGGATCAATCGGAGATTGAATTCTCAACATATAAACGTGACCGCTTGTTCGTTTGTTTTCTTTTCTCCATCACCACCATGGCTCTTCCACAACCCAATATGTCTGCCTTAACCAATGCTCTCACAGCCGTGACCGATGAGCTAGCGCTCGCCCCCAATATCCCAGATAATTTAGTTAACGCTATTGCTGCGTTGACGACCCAAGTGGGGCTTGTTGCGGCTTGCCACTACCGTCAACAACAATCACATGGCTGCCGAGGCCAACCATGAGAATCTGGTCACTATCATCAACAACAATCATTCCGCAGTCCTTGAATCCATTGCGCTCCTGACCGCCTAGTGAGCTATTTTCATCTTCCAAATGCTCTTCGCTAATTTACTTATTTCATCCTCAGTACCAGGAATGGTCCAATGTGGACTGCCAACGTCGCGGCAAGGACTACAGGCCCTTTGTATGGGGCTCCTGGTGTGCTCTTGCCAGCTGCTGGCATTACGACGCTCAGTGAACTGCGACAGGCGCCGGATGCGCGTTTTTGGCGGATTGTCTAGGGGTTCCAGTGCAGTGATTATTACATTTACTATATTATATACACGGATCAGCTGAAGTGGCGCCGTTCGATCGTGAATGGCCCGGTAGATTTTCCGGAGGTCCTGGATGTTTGATCCAGCAATCCCTTTTCTGTGATCGTCTGAAAGACCCTTACCCAGCTGTTCCAGTCCAGCTGGTCAATTGATCATGCTGATTTTGTGGTCTTTCAAAGTCTTTTGAAAGTCGAGCCATAGGAGCTTGGGTTCATTGCCTTTGTATTGGAGCTGCACTCTATGTTGCTCTAGTTTCAAATACTGAGTCAGAATGCTCAAGATTATGAAACCAACTTACCCATTGCATCTGTGAGGAACTTCTTGACTTCATCACCCATCTGGCCCTTTGAAGGCAATTTAGCGGTCTGGGACATCTACGGCTGCAATAATTGAGCTGGACATCACAGATCGCTTGGAGAGTTACCTTGACGTTATCATGGTGGGATTGTGTTCTGGGGGCATCATCCGCTCTGAGTTTGCTTTTCAAACAGACAAAGCAGCTCTGGCCATTGGTCTCAGCAACTGTGTGCAAACCAGCTTGTATAACGTATTCTCTTGCAAAAGCTGATGTTTTTCTATAAGTGATGCAAAACCTTTTGAACAACAAGATTCTCTTGTCTGGGACATCATAATGATACAAAAGAGGGCCCAGTCAAGGTGCTATGTCTATGAAAATACCTGATCTGTCTTGCAGACCACCAATGTTCCTGCTGTCTTCCTACAATCGGCTCTCTTTATGGCAGTATACAATCACTGATTGGGGGAGCTCATTGGGTGGCAATGTTCTGTGAATCCGCTTTAGCCATTCCCCAGCTCACTGACTGTAGGCAGACTCTGTCCGCAACAGCTCCTCTTTTTGCTATTGACAAGTGCCTTTGTCGCCATCGGTAAGGGTGTTGGCCCAATCAATAACGATTAATGTGCTGCTCCCGTCAACGATGTCTTCAACAATGCTCCAAGCGCCATGTCTAGCTTGGTGACGTTTTTCGACCGCTTGGCGATAAGGAATTCCTCGGTGGCGGTAGTGTTGCCGCGGCTTAAATGATGTTTTTTGATGTTTTGCACTTTCTGAGTTTAATTATCGAATGTATATAACAAGTAGTATATCATCTGGGACCTAGTTAGGTACATTTCATTGGCCAGAAGTGACTTCCGCCCCGAGTTGCTCTTGGCCGAGATATAAGGCATAAATATGCTCGGCTAATGATCGGCTAAGTTTAGCCGGCTTATTTTCATAGCCGATGGGATTCTGGCCCACAGACTCCGGTCTAGAAAAAATCCTTCCAGAGGGTGAAATGGGTGCCATGGGCCTATGTTTCAAGACATTGCTTGTAGTGATAGTATTGCAAACTCATTCAGGAAACTCAATTTATTTTTTGGCATCGGCTTATTTCCAGCTAAGCCGCGGCAACACTAGGTGGCGGGAAGTTATGGAAAGCCGGAGAGTCCTAGCCTCGGCTAACAGCTTGCCGAGTACGTGATACCATTTCGAGCGATGGGACCCCGGAAACCTTGTTGCCATCAAGGTGGTAAATAAAAACTATGACGTAGAATAAATAGACATCATTTTTCTACCAATCAAATGAGTCTGGGCCGCCGAGATCAAGGAATGCTCGTTCGTGCTCATAAGTGTCTTACCGTTTCCATTTGTCATGTTGATCAAATACAACAAGATCGTTGACGCCAGCAGCCCAGAAACGCTTACGCTTGAGTCGATTAGCTTTATGTTGTCTGATCAAATGGCTGACATTGCACAATCAGTCACCATCAAAAACAAGATCAGGACGACTGACCGTAACACATGAATACCACTCTCATGAAATAACAAGTTCTTCATTTCAAGTGCGCCCGCTAACGGATATGTGACCCGAAGCTCGGACAGTGGAACACGGATCCGGTCAACGATGTTCCATGTGTCGTCTCTTGCAGACGTCAGGCCGGCGAGTTTCATCCACCGCCGAAACTTCATGATACTGCAAGGAGAATCAGCAAAGGTAGATTATGAGGATAAAACCAACATACCCCAGTGAAAACCGGCTGGTATCAACATGTGCTGCCAGAATCTTAGCTAGGATCTGTTTACTATCCCATCGGAACCTGTAATAGCAATGCATAAAGGGAAGAATATCTTCATATTGCGCTAGAGATTGAAGTGAGCTAACATATGAACATGGACACAGAGCCAGCATACAATTTGGGAGATGTCGGTTGACCCTAGACATCCTGTGGAATCTGAGGAAGGGAAGCTTGGTCAGATGATTTATGTTGCTTGCAAAAGATTCTTCCATGTCTCTCAGGACCCCGAGACACAGGGCAGGAAGCTGCGAGTACACTCTGAGAGATGAGCTTCCCAAAATGATTGCAGAGGCTAATATCATCTACTAGGCTCTCAGCTTGCAAGGAATGACCTATGACTTCATGGATCGAGAAGTCGAGTCTCGCAATATTCCATTCCCTCCCTTTTCAGTCGCAAAACTTTGCCCCAGATTTGTGGAATGTGGCGTAGCTCTTGCAATGCAGAGTGGTACTCTTGGAGGCTCCTTCTTGGTTGAAGAAGAGATCCAAGGAAAGTTCATGAAGTACATTTTGAACTTTAACACAACTACTGTCTCTGTAGCTTGAGAACTGTCAATATAATATGTCGCCAGTGTCACATAACCCGTGTCCAGGGTTTTCGGGGTCCCGACACCCGATTTGGTCGGTGGCTGATAGCCGAGGCTAGGACTCTCCGGCTTTCCATACAAATATACAGTATATTATCACAATCGTTGACAAGTTATGAAACTCCCAGAGCAGCGGCACATCAAACCGTTTTCTCTAAATCATATGCGGAAGGACTTGCACAGCAGAATTTCCGGTTGACCAAAATCTGTTTCCCGTGTCCACATCCTGTCTCTCTGTTGGCCCTCTCCTCCTGGTCATTTGTAGCTCACTCTGGCTGTTAGTAAGCCTTTGAATCGCTTTGCTGTTTATCCGAGTCGCGGCTTTGATGGGTTCTGGTTGTCGATGACATGGAACAAAACAAACGGGGACTGGTGCCTGCCCCCGCCGGACGGGCTTTAATCCACCGTTCGGGATTTGGGTTTTAAGGTTGGCTAATTGGCTGTGGCGTAAATAATTATCACAGTGGTTGACAAGTTATGAAACTCCCAGAGCGGTTGGAAGAATCATCCAATGTATCTACACTGTCAAGACCAAGTTGCATCAGCAAAATCACAATTTACTTGTCCGCTTTTTTCGTATTTGCGCCTGTGGCAAGCGCGAGACTAGAAGACCGGTTCAGAAAAAGACACCAAATCCAAGTTGACACTCAAATATATCTTGCGAGGGACGTGGGAGCTGCAGTGAAGCTGATTGGGATGCCGGAAAGGGTCCTGGTCGCCGTCGCAGTCGTCACACTCTCACAGACGTCACCGTGGCAACGAGCAGACCTGTACCACGAAATCCACTGAAAACTGTCAGGAATCATCCTTGTCCCTCACGACAAGCATCCCGGTGAAGAGAGAACGGTTAAGATAATATTGCCATAGGGCAAAAGGGTAAGGTACGACACTCGTAACTACGGCTTTATGTACGAGAAACCGTGTGAATAAGTACCGCGGATCCTGTGATAAGATGCCTGAAGAAACACGAGGCTTGAGCTCGCTCTGAAACAAGGCAGGAATAAATATTCCTCCTGACACCCTCCTTCGAGCGAAAGCATCTAGATAACCCAAACCTGGCTCCAGAGTTCAACCAGAAAAGATCTAACCCTCCTTCAAACTAAGGCCCCATGAATGCGCCACAATAATATCACCGCGGAGATGGTGAAATGTGAACCGGTCATAATGCTCGGGGTGCACGTAATTGCCGACCAAAGTGACAGATTCACCGGAATGAAAAATGGATGATGTCGACAAGGTGGAACAAAGTGTCGACATCGAAGAAAGGAATGTTGAAATGTCCGAGTGCAATTGACAAACACTGGACATTGGGAGAAAGTGAAATCTCGGCTCAAGACAGATGTTGAAATCAATGTCTGGCTGAGTAACCGAGAATCGGGCTCCGAGAGCAGGAATGATTCCGAGTGAGGAAATGACATCTGCAAAATGAAAAGAAAGATGTCGTCCTGGATTCCGTGAAATGCTGCCTGACGAAAATACAGCTGTCACGAAAAGAAATGATGAGCGTGCCGAATGGACTAGATAGTCATTGGCACAAGGAGAGTTTCAGTCAAGACAGATGCTGGAATCGATGTCTAACTGAAGTAGTGACGGGCAAGGCAGAATGAACTGTCTGCAATATCGGCCACCAGGGATGGAAAGCAACTGGGTGAAGCAAGCTGCTCGGAAATTTGTCGGTTGATAATGCAGAATGAACCGTCTGCAGTGAATGATAGACAACGGGAATAAGAGCCGTTGGACGAAGACTCTGGAAGGGAAAAAAGGGATTCGGAATGAAGGACCTCACTGAAGAGGATAGTGAATTCCAGACACTGGAATGATGCCGCTTGAAAATGCACACTGTGCAAATAGACCGCTAGAAGACGCATAAGGTTGCGAATGGACCTGCGAGGACAATACGGTCACATCGCCACAGAAAACGCATGAGGTTGCGAATGGACCTGTCCCGGTTAAGAGACGGAAAATGACACCACCTGAAAATGGTCGCCACAGGACGGATGTCTGCCGGTTAAGGTTAACAGACGAGAAACAGCACCACCTGGAAATGGCCGCCGAAAGGAAGGGGATGGCGCCCGTGAAGAGCGAGTCGATATCGATGACCACCCGGCTAGGTTCACAACCAGCTAGAGGACCCTTTTGTGTCAGGAATCATCCTTGTCCCTCACGACAAGCATCCCGGTGAAGAGAGAACGGTTAAGATAATATTGCCATAGGGCAAAAGGGTAAGGTACGACACTCGTAACTACGGCTTTATGTACGAGAAACCGTGTGAATAAGTACCGCGGATCCTGTGATAAGATGCCTGAAGAAACACGAGGCTTGAGCTCGCTCTGAAACAAGGCAGGAATAAATATTCCTCCTGACAAAAACTAGCTTATACAGTAATGTAGTAGTGAGGTAGAAATCCTTTGAAAAGTTGTGAGCAATATTCTGGCTTTTCACACTATGTGCGGTGTTCCGCTTGTCAGATTTCGGATATAAAAAGTTGCGTGTTTCAACCTTTTACGTATTTTACGTATTCCGGCGTGTTTTGCGCTTTTTTGCGTGTTTACAAGCGCAAAAAGTTATTTGTCATGTTGCTTGGCACTCTAACCGGAGAAGGATCATCATGGGTGACGAATATCCCGATCCGAGCGGGTCCTTTATATATTTATATTTCATCAGTTGGTCTGTAGTTCTCCAACCTCCCATGCTACCCGCTCCACAAGAAGTTTCACCCACAAATCACCTTGCTGAAGGGATGTAAGTGAATCAGTGATGTATTGAGTACTATTTACTAACTCAGCATCTGCAGTTACGGACCCTTGCTGGTCGGAGTACTTTTTGGCACATTACTATACGGGGTCTGTTGCACATGAATTCTGAGTCCGTCATGAGATTAACGTTGATTTTCTCAGGTAAATATTGTTCAGGTAGAATTCCTGTTGTTTGGAGGGTCAAAAGGACCACTGAGAAGTGCTCCAGATGTTTACCTACTATGAGACATCATCAAAAAGGTATCTTTCTTCCAGCTAGCAGTACCAATCATTCTGATCAGTCATTGTACAGAGATTCTGTTTGGACCCGGGGGCTGGTGTGTGCCTGAACAGATGTCTTGGTCTACACTAATGTTCTGAAAGGTTCTATGTTTATGTCTATGCATCACCCTCAAGACTGCGTTCCACATGATCGCTGTGTATCAACCTCTGGTTCAGCAATTTGGTAGGCCCACCCTATCCGTGACCAGCACCCACTGTTTACATCTATTGATCTAGGTCACCTACAACCTCAGCCATTTTGTAAGCTGGGTATGATTCTGGTTGATTTGTCACTGAATTGACCTAGATCTACGATCAAGTTTGTGCATTAGCTCAGTCCTTTTCTATTTCAGGGTTAACACTACCTTGAAAGACCCAGTCCTGGCAGTAAGTTCATGCCTGGTAATGTAAAATTGTGTCTGACTGTTGCAATAGGGGATTATGTCAACACCAGTTCAACTATTGATGGCCTGGCGAATCATGGTTATCACAGAAACTAGGTTGTGGACCTGTATTATTGTGGCTCTAGCCATGCTCTCATTTGGTATGTGCCAGTGATATTAAAGCTGCAGGTCCTCATGGTGCAGGTGCATCAATCGGGACCACCATCGAGACTGTATTGAAGCCTGACTTTTCACAATTTGCTGAGTTCCGCGCTGCTCCCATCACATGGCTGATATCATCCGCTATCGCCGATCTCATAATCACTGGGGTTTTGGTTTATTCACTGGTAGGTACTTGATCACTGACCTTGTCAATATTTGACATTCTACCGGCCCAAAAAAGTATGTCAGAAAGAGTGGTTATAATACCTCCCTGGACGCATATGTGAATCATATCATCCGCTGTACGATCTCTTTCCCCATTGGTGTATGCAAGTTTTGATGGTGGACTAGTGACTGTTCAAACTGGTGCATTGACAGCCATATTTGCTCTTACTGATGCACTGGCAGTTGTACTTCTGAAGGTCTGTTCTCTTTTGCCCTTTGGTTCTACTTGATTGACCTTGAGATAGGACAACTCAATGTGAGCTTGGAAGTATATAACAGCTCATGTGTATTAGCTTATCCCTCAACAGCTTCTTGGCTTTTGATTTGTCACTCCCAAACCTTTATCTCAGCACAATACTCAGCTCGTATATTTATTTTCCCATCTGACAGTCATTTTCACTGATCACTCCACAGGCTCAATGCACGAGATTCATGGAAAAATAACGGAAATGCACTGTTGCCAGCATCTTCCAATGATGTTCACTCTCAGAGTAGATTAGTATGTGCATTTTCCAGAGTTTTTCCATGCTCTAGTTGATAGCTGTCCGATCTTCTCTAGAACTTTTGGGGGAGTATGGCCTTGCCGAATACGGCTCAGATTGATATAGAAATGCAGTCTGTGTTGAATGGCGAGATGGGACTCCAGAGAAATGATTGGTAAAGGAAGGATGTTCAGTGGGTCCAGAATTGCGCTTGTCCCACAAATAAGCCTGTAAATTAGAAATGATCCTGATGTGCTTTATATCTCACCAGTGGGGTCAGAGGCTACCCTTGCCGTGGCATATACGAGTCCCCATGCCTATCTTCAGCAATGCCACACAGCGGAGTCGGATGGGGAAGTGCTGACATTGCATCTTTCCGTGTCTTGTCAAGATGAGAGGACTCGGAAGACGAGCCACCGGGCATTTCAAGCTTCAAGCTTCAAGTGTCACCGTGTTTCATGAGGCTAAGTGTTGCAATAGTGCCCAAAGTATAAATCACCCTGAACAGGGAGGAAACAGCAAGATATCACGATGGGAAAATAGCTCGGAACAGCCAAGTGGCAGATGAGAAGTGCATCAGGTGACCTATCCCCATATATGACTTTGATCCGGGTGTACTGAATTTTGCTCACATCCAACAAACCAGCCCACAGGTGGGACTCGTAATCCATTTACACTATCAACTATTTTGCTAATCCAAAGAACTTGATAAAGATGCATGCCGTTCCATGACCACCTAATTGTCCCAGTTATCGGGCCGAGTTAGACATGTGATGGGACCCATTAATCCGGTCTAACTCGAGGCCCTTTCTGCTAATTCCTTACTCATGGTTAAAGTTGAATAAATATTGAACTTCAACACAGCGTCCTCCGGATGTCGTCCTGGTTACCGTCATCACGCAGTCGTGCGACTGTGCCCGCTGGCTGTTTCCCGACGTCGGATCAGACGGAAATGGAAAGGCGGTCATCACATGTGCGCTCGCTGCCCGCCTCCCGCCTGATGTCTCAAAAAGGCAGCGGCTTTGAGATACAAGGAGAATGGGGTTGGCATGGACTGGGGAACTCAGCCCAATGATATTACATGTATGGGATGCGCTATTTAAAGGTGTGAGACTGCCTTATCTGGGGTCTAATGTCTGTTGTAGATACATGGAGTGTTTTGCTGATTGCAGTATTGGCAGTAGCACTTGGGGAGCTTTGGGCAAACCCAGGAGATTCTATTGCACTATGTGTATGGCATTGAAGTGGTCCGCCCGCTGTTAAATGACTTAAGCTCTTGATTTCCGCCATAATATGGGTATGTTGCAGCTTCTTACCCAGAGCCAATGAGCTACAGAGCTCTAGCTAGGCGATGTATACCATGGATATGATTGCTCTGGCGCTGAAATGTCGATGGCGCGACACCACCTTCGACCTAGAGCGGGACTGCGACGAAATGTGGCGCAAAACAAATAGAGCCAAATACCATCAGATTTCGTCCCGGAATGCCTATAGCAGCTGGCTCACATGCCGGACCTGGTGCATTTTTGTCGGATATTATTTCCATGGCTCATTGACAGTATGATATCCCAATACTTTCAGAATGGATAGCCATTTGAGCTGCAAATGACGTGAGAGATTGCAGAGTAAATCTATTCGTGTCTCATTGCAGAATGGTATGCACCTGATAGAGAAGTATCAACCATCGGATATTGCACTTGCTTTGTGAGAGACCATGATATATGTGTTGTCCCGTCGTCTCAATCCGACAAAGTCACAGTAAACTCCTTGATTGCTTTCCGGCTCTCAGCTCTAGTTGACTGAAAAGTGAAGAATGTAAAAAGACATCAGTTATTTGGGATGCTCAAATAGGAAGGATAAACATAATTGAACACTATTTGACCCAGTTACAAGTGGTTTTAGCAAGAATAGCACTCACCATTCATGTTGCAAGGGTATGGACTACAGAGAAACTCATTCCCTCCCTGGCCACAGCCATGGGTCACCTATGTGACCTCATATTCGAGTACATGAATGCTCAAGAAAGATTTTCCGATAATAATACCGGAGATCTGGCCTTTCGATCGAGTCCTATGGAGATTCCGGAGGAAGTTTGATGGTATTTGGTACTATTTGCATTGCGCCACATTTTGACGCGGACCGCGGCCAGATTGCTGCTGGCGTCGTGTTGCTACGTTTCTGGTGTCCAATACCTATTAGATATGACGAGTACCCTTGGGCTGAAGCTTTATAGCGCACTGACTCCCGATCCATAGTTAGAACATTGTCTGTTTTTTGGCATCCAACAAGCATTCAAGTGCTTCCACAAGAGGCGGACTACCGCAGAGCGATATTAATAGTGCAATAGAATATTCTGGGGCTATATAGAGCTCTCCAAGTACCACTGCCAAGAGTGAAATAGGACAACCCTCTATTCAGCCAAAACAGAACTTGGGGTCTAGATACACTAATTACATACCTCTAAACATCATCTTAGATCCATATACTATTATTGATTCAGTCCCGCATCTACGCTGCCCCCCTTCTCCCTGTATCTCAAAGCCGCTGCCTTTTTGAGACATTAGGCGGGAGCGGGCAGCGAGCGCACATGTGATGTCCGCCTTTCCATTTCCGTCTGATCCGACGTCGGGAAACAGCCAGCGGGCACGGTCGCACGACTGCCGTGATGACGGTAAACATGCGCCGGATAGCCGAGGACGACATCCGGAGGACGCTGTGTTGAAGTTCAATATTTATTCAACTTTAACCATGAGTAAGGAATTAGCAGCAAGGGCCTCGAGTTAGACCGGATTAATGGGTCCCATCACATGTCTAACTCGGCCCGATAACTGGGACAATTAGGTGTCCATGACTAGATTTGATAGTTCCTAATTTGAAAACTGGATTGTGCTTTCTATGATCACTCCTGATGGGATGTATGTCCTGGAAATGTTGCACAAGTTTGAGACCATTGATCACTTTGAGATGTGCCTGTGGACACAAATCACAAGAAGTAATATGGCCTGTGTTCAAACGTGATATGTCTAGACATCAACCCAGTTTGAACGGTGGTTTGAACAGTGCGAGTGTTTGAACAGTCATTTCCGTATTATAACGAGCTCCTTGTGGGTTGAAATATAGTCATTGTGGTGTTTGATCACATTGTGATGCTCATGTACCTGATGTGATCCATTCACTTGCTGCTGTTCAATCCATAATTTTGGTTCACTCACGGCTCTGGTGCTCAAACTGGGGTTCAATTCCTATTCAATCATGGCTGATTATTCAACAAGTGCACAAAATCAATTAGTCTGTTCAATCACATTGTGGCATTCATGTACCCGATATGATCTGCTCGCTTGCTGCCGTTCAATGCATAATTTTGGTTCACTCACTGCTCTAGTCTTCAATCTGGGGTTCAATTCTTGTTCAATCAAGCTGATTATTGAATGGATACACAACATTAATTAGTCTGTTCAATCACATTGTGGCATTCATGTACCTGATATGATCTGCTCACTTCTGCAGTTCAATCCATAATTTTGGTTCACTGGCTGCCCTGGTGCTTGAGCTCTGGTTTAATTCTTGTTCAATCATGCTGTTCATTGAACAGTACAGAAGATTAATCAGTCAATCAGCACCCTGGTAGTCCAAATAGTCACTTGAGTATTATGATCAGTATTGCACAGTGTTCAAGTATTCCTGGAACAGAATACTCATTATAGAATCAGGCACACCATTTGAACCACACTCAGTCTCACTGACTACCTCAGAAACAGTAAGCTTCCTCAAAGGTCATTCCTCGATATTGCAGATCCCAGTCCAGTGGTTATGAATTAAACATCATACAGATCCTTTGTTCTGCAAAACCCTTGTTATACCAGTGTTATTCCAAGGCATGAGTCTGTAGGTCCCCGCAGCAGTATCCTTGCTGTGACAAGTCAAGTTCTAGTTTCTGTGGTACATAGGTACAAGTCTTATTAGCAGTGTGGAGCTCAACTCTAGTGCAGTGAACAATAAGATACCAATAGTAGCCAGAAAGACGTTGAATTGGCCCTTCAATCCGAATTATAGGGCTGTTTTTTTAGGGACCCTATCATCAGGATCTTATAAAGCCTTTGGGATGCATTGTGATCCTGGACAGAAAGAGTTGTCCAGACTTGGGGAGTCAAATTGTGTATCTCGTAGATATCATCTTGACCCTTCTGAATTATTATGTAATGACTTCCCACAGTCTGAAACTTTGACATCCAAAAGGGACATGCAGCTGCTGAGGCAATTGCCTTATATGGTAATACAAACTAACATAGAAAGTTGGGTGAAATGCCATAGACCATATCCTTAACTTATACCTAGTCATTCTGACGTGTTCCGGTGAAGTTACAAAGCAAATAGTGATAATCCATCCATTTTGACAGCACTGTAACTTGGAAATCCTGGCTGTTCCTCTCAAATCCCCAAACCGATGATAAGCACTGGTACTAAATAATCAAAGAATGACTATTCAGCACTAGTAGATGCGAGGGAGTTGAGCAGTGTCCCGTTTCAATCAACCCAACTTTTCTGAGAGTATGTGCGACGGGGATTAATTAATTTTCTACTTGATACTGTACAATATTTATACTAGATCTCTGTTATCTTGTGATATCTAAATAATCAGTCCTGTCATTGTCCATGTGGAATACTTGAATACCATTGCTGTTCTGAACTCTGTTCCTGCCATCCATTAATCTCTGTAACCATACAAACTTGAGCCGATGTTCAGACACTGTGTTCTCCGCTGCGCCACTGTTAACTTCCTGTACCATTGCTCTCACAGAATGCCTGTCTCAACGAGATAAGGGCTGATCCTTGAGAGTCTATAATGTTCTAGAACTCCATTAAGGAATCCTGGCGCATGGATGTCGGTCCTAAGTGTGAATTTATCCATATGGCTTGTACCCATGGCTGATTGAGACTTTCAAGATTTTCCCAGTGTTGTGAACCAGTCATATTCTCTGACAAGTCGTTCAGATTGTCTCTGGACTGGTACTGGTCCTGTAAAGCCTTGATTCACAGTCGACGGCTGTGTGGCACATTATGTCATGATGTCAATGATTAGCGGTTCCTCGTGTTGTAGTGTCGTAAGAGCTGGTCCATTGAGAATATGAGTCTGATGAGCACTTGATGCTCATCACCGACACTCTTCATATACCGGATACTCGTGAAAGGAAAGGCGTCAGAAGCAATCAGCTCCTCCATCAACCCAACCTACTCCCATGTAATCACCGCACACATCTGCAGCTGTCATCCCACGAGGCGAGCCCCTGGTCATGGATGTGACCGCGTAGGGCGACATGAATGACATGCAGGAGGCGAGGATGAGAGCCAACAATGCATCCGATGATACATATGCAAAGCCCAATCGAAGCTTATCTCGAGGAGCAGGAGAAAGATAAAAGATAATCATATTCCAGGGTAAAGCATACCAAGAATATGGTTGATGAAAGTAGTTATAGTATCCATCCTGGATCTCGGGCTTCTTTCCCTGTACCTCCCTCCCCGAAACTGGTAATACAACAGAGATGAGCGACGACGCAAGAAAATCCTCCGATAAGCGTCCTGATTGAAGACTAGCTGCAAAGAGATTCGAGGGACCTAGAGAATGGGATGAGCAATGATATCAGTAATGGACAAAGATCTTGACATACAATGAGTCTATTGCAGAAAGTTCTCTGGACCCTACCATTACAACAAGCAATATTTTTCGTGGCCGTCCATCTTTTCCACTGACAAATAGATGAGACAATAATTCATGGATTATCAGGACATGTTTATGAGCAGATAGGATGGACAGAGCGGAGCACTAGAGCCAGACCCATGGAAAAGGTATATCAACCTGTGACAATGAATTCAATGTCACCCAGAAACGAAGAGAAAGCAGACATATGTGTTATTGCTCCGCATTCTTCCAATTATATCCACCAGCTCCATTGTCCTAACCAAATCCAGCCGAACTCGGGCTCCCCGCTTATTTAGGCAACTTTGCAGTCGTGCGGTGGATGCAACGACGACGTCGACGGTCAAGAAGCGACACAAGATGGAGCGATCAAGCGACAGCGGTGGGAATGAATGAAGCCGCGAATGATGAAGGCGGGATGACACTGGGGGCGATCACCAAGGCACTGGAAACCCAGTGCCTTAAAAGAACTATTGATGCACTTCAATGCACCTCATGGCGACCTCATGGTAATCAGCTGTTACACCCGGGTCCAGATGTCAGAAGATGGATGGCTTCCAGTGGCATCATATTTAGCTAATGCATATTTGTCACAAAACACATGCCATGTTCCGCAGATCATTCCGTTTCCGAGACCATGAATGCCATTGATATAAAGTAGTAGCATCTGGGTTTGATCCCAATAACCCATTCTTGTGACTTCTCCATGGTTCTCTGCCTTTGTCCTTCCTGCAGAACTAACACTGTCACCCTTAATGGTGTACAGCAGCCTGGCTGTGACATCAGTTATGCAACCCGCAGTGCTCATGAGAAGAAAGCTCTGATTGATCAGAGCGGGCAAGCAAAACAGAAAGACAATAATTTTCCAAACACCAAAAAAATTGACAACACTGTCAAAGGCAAGCCCATAATTGATTAAAATTAGTTGACTGCAGCTAAAGTAATATACAGAAATAACAATTGCTGCTCAGCCAATTGTGCAGTTATGCTGTACACTTGTTATCTGGCTGAATCTCAAAGCCGGTATCAGTCGCAATACAGCAAACACCATTCTTCGGGCATTACAATTCATTATAGACACTCTACTACATATCATCTTGACTGCTGTGAACTCAGAGCTAGGAGTCAAGATCACCTTCTCTGAAATCAACATTCCCCATGATATCCGCTCTGCATATCATCAATATGGTCATGATCCCAAGCTCATACGCACAGTTTGCTGTCCTACATGCTATACTGTCTATGCACAGCCTGGACATATTCCCTTGAAATGCCAGTGGAAGGCTTCACCTCGATCACAGTTGTGCAATACAGATTTATGGCGCACACAGCACTATGGGCATCACTCAAAACAAGTTCCACATACAGTATTCAACACCCAAGATTTTGACTCTTGGCTTCACTTTTTCCTGTCACGTAGATCCATTGAGGAGGCATTGGCAACTACATTTCAATACACATCACCACCTGGTAGTGATATGCATGACTTGCGTGACAGTCCGGCATGGCAGAATCTTCATGATTTTCTTCAACAACGATACCATCTTGTTTTTGGATTCTATATTGACTGGTTCAATCCTTTTACAAACAAGATAGCAGGTATTTGCACAACTTTAATATATGATTATTGCTAACAAATTTCTCTACTTCTTAGGCAAAGTTCTGTCTTGTGGCACACTGGTCTTGTACTGCTTGAATTTATCACCTGAGCTGCGATATTTGCCAGAGAATGTGTTTGTGGTTGGGCTCATTCCTAGTCCATCCATGCCAGATACCACAACAATTGCTCACATGCTCAGTCCAGTTGTTGATACTATTTTGGCATATCAAGCACCAGGGAAACATACCACTACACACTATCATCCAGAGAGTGTTCCTGTTCAAGCTCGAATTGTACCTATCATTGCTGATCTCCAAGCCATTCGAAAAGCTGGGGGATTTTTGGCACCTGCAAAGGCCAACCATCTATGTTCTTATTGTGACATTCACAAGGACAACATCGAAAGTCTTGACTTCAACTCATGGACTGACCGTAATCCTGATGAAGTTCGATGGCAGGCACAGCAGTGGTATAATGCTGTGACCAAAGCAGACAAGCAGCGGCTTGCAACTGCTACAGGAGTAAGATGGACGCCATTCCACCGTCTTCCATACTGGAACCCAGTCTGGGACCTTATCCTTGGGTTCATGCACAACTGGCTGGAAGGAGTGCTTGCAAATCATTTGCGCAATTTATGGAGCCTTGGTCCCAACAGGAACATTGACACCATGAAGGAAATCATGGAGGAGGAAGACTTTGGTGATTCTGATGTCACCGAATCAGCTGATGAGCTGCAGGAATTGTTCAGAGAAGCTCAACTCCATGAGTCTTCAATTAGTACTGCCTCTTCATCCTCAACAGTGCGGCCAGTTCGGTCATCATCCTCACATAACAGGACCCCTAATCCAGGGATGACTCCACCTCCTATGTCACCATATGATGCTGATGATGACATGGATGGAGACTATGAGGCTGAAATTTCACCTACCCCATTCAAATTCTCAGCAGATCAGCTTGATGCTATTCATGCATGCCTCCGAGAAGTTTCCCTTCCAACCTGGGTGGCTCGCCCACCAACCAACCTTGGTGAAAAGAAACACGGGAAACTCAAAGCACAAGAACTTCTTGTTCTTTTTAGTGCAATATTTCCTCTAATTATTCCAGAACTATGGTATCACCCAAATGCCAGCAATCATGATTTGCAACAGTTGGATTGCTACTATAATCTTACAGCAGGAACAAACATCATCATTTCCTTCAAAACTTCCAACTCAGAGGCTGAGGTATTCACAGATCATTATGTGAAATATCACAGATCTATTCAGCAGCTTTTCCCTGATTTTTCATCTTTGCCTAATCACCATATTGCCATGCATAACGAAACTTTTTTGAAATATTGGGGTCCTTTGCCAGGTCTCAGTGAATTTCCAGGAGAGCGCATGAATGGAATGCTGCAAAAGGTTGAAACAAATAACCATCTCTGTAAGTTGTGATGAAAGACATACTACCTTTTTCTGAGTTCCCTTCTCAGATGACATGGATTACACAATGCTAAGACAGGTCACTCGCCGTTGTCGCCTTTTAGCTGTCCTTCATGATAATCAGGAAGGCAACAAGATAACTCAAGGATTTGCAAATATTCTTGAACCTACGCACTCTACAATTCGTCAATCTTTATCTGGAGAGCTGAGCTCCTGGCAAATTGCTCAATTCCTTGGCAAATCACCAAAGATGACAAGCCAGGAATACATTCAGCTACACCAATACCTTCATTCCATCCACCTCCCATATCGGATGTACACTGATCTCCCACATCCTGAATTTGCCCTTGTTCTTCCACCTTCAGCTGCACGCCCATTGCAAGTTGATGTCAATGGGCGTACATATAGCTGTGCCTCATCACATCCTGGAAACAGTGCTATTCAGTTCTACAATTCCCAGCACCAAGAACTCACTGGATTAATTCACCTTATTCTGGAAATTCCATTGGAGGGCTTCCTTCGTACATTTTTCTTTGTCAACCCCCACAAGGAACTGTCAAACACAGAACAGCGTCAGACACCATATTTACGCTATTCTCGGCTTAGATCCAAGGTTGTGGATGCTTCAACCGCAACAGAAATGTTGATAATTGAGCCAAAAGACATTATCACTCATCTCACAACTCTTAAACGACCTGCTGGTACCTACAGTATCAACCGAGACCTCTTGGTTGTATGTTGGGGACTGGATCGTGGAAGGAAATAGTGTAGTAGCCAGTCTTTATCATCTATTAGTATCTTTATTTATCTTCATCAAAATTGAGACTTTTTTTGACTGAATAATTGTCTTAGACTGCTGTATAACTGATTAACTTCAGCAAATTGAGAATGCCGATACAGGTGTAACCCTGCTATAAGAGTGCACTAAAAATTTCATGTTGGTCACACAGAAAAGCAAACAAATGTGATATATGAACAAGAAGTATTAAGCTGAAAAAGAGACATGTATCTACAAGGACAAAAAAGTCATATCAAATGATGGGAGAAACCCCCTAACCGCAAACTAAGTCACCGCTCTACTCATCCTCAGCATCCAGGCTTGCCAAACGCTCCAATTCTGCTTCAGTTGGAACTTTATACAGTGCTTTAACAGCATTGCCATACTGTTCCATGAATTCTGGGGTCTCCAAAGGCTTCCAGGTGTTCACTTGGTCTGTAGTACTACAGAATTGTAGAAGTGGCAATGCAATGCTGTTGTCCATATACTGTGCACGTTCACGAAGGGTGAGAGTGTTGTTGTAATAATGGGGACTGAAGTAATCAATGGGAACATCAAGCAGAAGAGCAGAGGCAGCTTCAGTTCCACCTTGCCCAACAACCCGTGTACGCATGACACTATACCAGTTCAGCTGAAAGAGAACAGAAAATAAATCAATAAACATACCGAGTTCCTGATCGTCTTTCACGCTGAATCTTCTGCTGAAAATTTGAGTCTGCTGCTCGGAATAGAAGGGTCACAACTGGAGATCGCCCAAGCTTCTCCTTGATACGATACTGGACTACACCAGGAGGAGCATCCGGATCAAGTTCATCATCTGAATGAGCATCAGTCTCTGCAGCCAAACTGACAACTTCAGCTCGATAGCCATCATCTTTCAGCTGTTGTAATCGTTCTTTTCCAAGCTGTAAAAACCTATGAGTACAATGTTACTGCTCCAGAGAGATGACTTACACGTTGGCGCCTTCGAAATGCATTGTTACGCTCGACATCCAACTGTGAAGCTCCAGGAATCTTTTCCTCTCTACGACTCTTCTGTGCCATGAGACCAAATACAAAGCTTTTGTAAAGCTTTGCAAGGAGGATGTGATTGGTAGCATAAGATGTATCTGCTTTCATGAAAGAGTAACCCCAAGCAGAAAGAACCTGTTTAAAGGTGGAAATTGCAAGCCGCTCATGCAAAACATTATACAATGAGTCCTGACTGCCCAGAACATCAGGAGCCCATTGCTGAAGACCAGCCTGAGCAACAGCTGTGAACATGGCATGAAGGAATGAATCCTCAACACGAGCCACATTCTTTGCAATTGTTGCTGTCCCACGGTGAGCGGCTCGCTTGATATCATCAACCCGTTTAATGACTTGGGCTGAAGCAGGCTCAACAGCTTTGATGAGATTCTCGATGTGAGATTGAACACCATCAGGGCCAGCATCCTTGAATCGCTCATTGAAGGTGTTGATCAAGGTCCCAGAAACATCAGGTGGAATTCCCTCCTGAGAGACCAGGCCCCACAGAATGCGGATATGCAGGTTTAAAGCTGCCTGTTATAAATTTTGTTGAACTGATGCAATGACATAAAGAATCATAGTAACGCACCTGGACCTCCCTGGCTTTGACTGGTACATCTTCCTTTCTCAAATGGGGACCACTTTTCTTTGGACCATTGGGAGCAGGATTGCCGGTTGACCGTGATTTCTTTGAACTGGAACCACCAGCACCAGTTCCGCTATTAGCGCGACCACGCTTTCTGGGATTCATAGAAGGCTCCGTAATGGCAGCTAGCCAAGCAGAATGAAGGAATAAGAGCTGGGAAGAGATATGAAAGACAAAGGAAAAGAAATGGTAGAGCTACAGATGAAAATCAAGAACAAAGAGCTTAAACACGAGTTTGCAGCGGCTTCTTTGATCTACTTGTCATCACAATGTGGTCATCAAATAAGCGCCCACCATGATGACTCATGTCTATCAGTCAGCAAGTAAGCAAGAGAAAACTGCGAATAGACAAGATGATGATTGCATGGCTGGGACACAAGGAGATGGGATAGGACATGCTATGAACAGTAAAAGAGATATATTCTGCATCTAGAACAAGAGAAGTACCTGGAGAAAATCATCAGCAAAATGTACCAGCAGCAGAAAAGGCAAGACGCACATAAAAACCCAAAATTCAGTCATCTCAATGCTCTGAGCAATAGCCAGTCCATTGCCATAGTCCACAACCATTTCTAGAAAAACCCCAAGAGAGCCGAGATCATGGTGGAAGGAAAGATGAGCTGGCAGTGGCAGTGCCAACCGGTGCTGCTTTGTCATCTCTGATTGGGAACAAAAGGATGACCAAATGCGGTAAAGGGGTTTTCTCGGATCAAGGAAACCAGTGCTTCAATTGTTCTTTTAAGGCACTGGAATTCCAGTGCCATGGTGATTGCCCCCGGTGTGATGAAGGCGGTGCCGTATCCTTGATCATGAATGAATGATGAAGCGATGAAGAAGGAGCCTCTTCTGATCCAAAAAACGACCGCTGGCGACAGAAGACCTGGAGGAACCACGAAGACGGGCAGAGCTTCGCTGTGAAGTACATCCTTGGCCGAGGATCATTCAAGGATCATTGGATATACGGCGATGCTCGAGCCGAATAACAGGGGTGACGATAAAGCAGGTCACTATAAAGACCGTCAACGACGAAGGAGCAGAGATCAAAGACGACGCACCATTCATTGAATCACACACCAGCATCAGCAAGCTCAGGATTTCTAGCCGCTGCCTTCTCCAAATCTCCAGCCCAACCGTCTCCGGATACTAGATCGGACTGAGATAAAATGTCTGGGGCGAGACGGCAAGAAATCCTCAGGCAGGTCAGCCAAACCTCAACCGCAACCGAATATATCTCACCGTATTCATGCTTGCGATTGGAATCATAGAACATATCTTTCTTATCGTCGTCGATCAGCAGCAGCTTATCAATCAAGAAATCGTGCCCTGCACAAGGAGGTCAGGAAGCGCAACGAGGAGCTAAGGAGATTGGGTGATCGTATGCAGGAGGAAATGACCATATTAACGCCTATAATGCATTGAAAAGAAACCCAGAATTGCGGGTTTGCCTAGAAAACCACATCAGTGAAGCAAGGCAGCAGCATGGCCAACAACCCATCATCACAGATTCATTCATCGGAGGCAATCCAAATGTGACGAGAGGCTCGCAACGGAGACGGGATAGACCAAGGGAGCTGAGATGGGAGCAGGAAGCGGGTCAAGAAGAAATGATGAAAACGGCGTTACGGAACCGAGCAAGAAGACCCGAGTTCCGGAATCTCGGGCCATTTCGGGTCCTCGGTGATATTCGGAAAAAAATCTGATCAACGCTTGACAGAAGCGCTGACAGCATTCATTGGTTAGAACGAGAGTCTGCACGAAGTCTGCACCACCAACCTTCTGTCCTTGAAAAATATTGCCAGCTTGATGTTGAGTTGAATCAGTGATTTTATTGGCCAAAATCGGGACCGCTCTAATCATTAATTGATCCCTGGCTTCATCTGCAAAGGTTGGCTATATTGCTATTGATTGGTCTCAGTTATATGCTGTTGCCATAATAATGCTCCTGTGCCGCTATTCTGGGATGACAACTAAACCATTCCAACTGTCTTTGTACCTCCGATCATGCCGGCGCCACGGAAGCTGTATCATGGGCGCTTAAGCTCTTCTCCTTCCACCACTATGATCTCTGTTCCATCGCAATCTTCAGAGGAACTCTCGGATTCGGGAACCCCTTCTACTATTGGACCTTGCATTGAGGATGACAAAGAATTCATCCGCAATGCGATGGCACGGACTATGGTCAATGTGAAAGGGTGGGAGATGATCAAAGGCGGGAAGAGGGTCGCATTTCTGTGGTATGCCTTGCGTTGGCTTCCCAGTAGCCTCCAACGGCGAGTCTTCCTCGAATTGCTACAAGGCAGTGATGACAGAGAAGATATGTGGCTGTGGAATGAAGGAGATGAGGCCTTGATCGAATGGGAATCGTATTGGTCGTATTCACCTCCACCTTGGACATCAGCAGCCGCGGCGCTAGAAAAACGCCTCGCACGGACTCCTCCGCGGACTCTGCGGAGGAGGGAAGTCGAGTCTGCCGCGTTTGAGATGCGTGCTGCCATGATTGTATGGTTGGCGTTGACATCCGCGGCATATAAGAGTGCGGATGAGGAGTGCGGATTGCGTGATCGTCAGGAATGGGATATGCAAGAATGGATGGGAGTTTGGTACTATTCCCTCCCAGGCAGAGTGGGTCTATGGTTGCTTCAACAGAGCAGGAGCTATGGTGATCGAGCATTCACTGGAGCAATGGATCAGGCTGGACATAGTTGCCACAAGGCAACAAGAAAATGGCTTACATGGTGGCTATTCATGAGATCACAACTGTTGCCCACCCAACAAGACACCATCATCTATTTCAGGGGTGAACATTGCGCTCCTTGTTTAGCTCAGTGAGTACATTATTCATCATTGACATATCTAACCTACTTAAAGTAAACCTACCCATGAATCCGAGTCACTGCCCTCCTGGACCCCTTCACCTGCCCTTGTGGCTCTTCGGTGTATTTGGGACTGCACTGCGGACAGCCGTGACTTTTCCAAATGGTTATCGGACGAAACCATATATGGAATGAAAGAAGCCAATGATCTTTTCCACAGCCTGCCCCGAGATACTGATGAGGACCGGTATCTTTCTTGGGTCAACGAATATCCTTCTGCCCTTCATTATACTGTCACCGGACACACTCTTGCGGAATGGCAGGCTATGGATGACTGCCTCACTGGTTCCGAGCGCGGCGGGTCTCTGAACATCCGTTCGTGGTGTGCGGCCATGGTTTGGAGGATGATACCGCGAGAGCTCTCATATCATGCCCGTGAGCAGTTCCTCAATGCCTGGCGCTACTCTGTTCGTCGGAGATTGGACTTCCTTCCACCACCAACGCCCGCACCAGAATTCCGTGATGCCATTCAAGCGTCGGGACACATATGCTGGGAGGAATGCGACATGGATGACTATGCTGCAGCTATGGTCTTCCTCGAGGAGGATCCCAAAGTCGTGGGCGTTGATGTGCGGAAGCACTCCGGATGCGATGTTTGCCGTTTGCAGGGGCATTTGCAGGAGTTGGGTGAGACATTACCGGTGGAGGAGCCAGCATTCTCAGCGGATCTTACTGAGCTTCTGGTCATGCTGGTAAAACAAGATCTTTCTCTGCAGCCAGCGCTAATGATTGCCCAGCGGACCGAGTGTTCTAGACGAAAGGTAGCCTGGGATGACGTCTTAATGTCTGTGCAGAAGAAATTTGTGTGTTCTATTCAAACAAATATTGCTTCTCCTGTTGCTGACCATTCATCAGGTCGCCGGCGGTGATTCCTTAGACAGCAGTGAGGAGTCTGATGATGGAGATGGAGGATCAGATGATGATGAAGCTTCTGGGGAGGACAAGAGAGCCCCATTTGCGGTTATCCATCCGTCACAGGTAGGTGATTTGTCCCACTATGAATAATACTTCTCATTCTCTCTTCATTCAGATCAACACCGCAGGCCACGGAGAAAATAATCCAAGCTCTGGGCTTATTTACGACAATGAAGCTGTAGATGTTGATGAGGAGTCTGCAGACATGACCGGACCCCTGATTTTTACCAATCTCCCATCCGAAAATCCCCATCCGTACGCAACAGTAAGTGCGCTACGTTAACTGATATGTTTGAGAATGTTTATTGTGTCAAGGGCCCCGTCAATTTTGGTGAAGCCATCATCCATGGACGACAAATTCACGACTCCCAACAGATCAATGCACTTTCAACCAATTCTGGTGGCTCGTAAGTAAATTCGCCTTGTGCCTCCCCACTGAACTAATGATATTCAGACAAGGGTTGTATGCTGGCTCTGATCATTCATTCAGACATATGTCTGATCCACATCTGCATCCGCCCTCACTGGTCTCACCTCAGCCCATCCAAAATGGGACTCCATTTCCATGGTCCCAGAATTTTTCCGGGAATGGATCAGATCCCATGGTCGGGCAACAATGGGAATATATTGAGGATCGGACTATTGCCCCGAATTTCCATGAAGGGTCGAGCCAATCACTCCACCTTGGTAACAGTCATTTCAAGACGAACTCTAGGGCGGTTGAACACATTGATACAAATACGACACTTCGTCCTATCTCTGTCAGTAATCAAAAAGGATCTCTGTGGCAAAATGGCGGAGATTATGCAACGACGGAAGCGTAAGTGATCCGAATCCATGTATCCCATCTCATCATTCCTTGCGTTCAAAGCTCTGAGGCAACTTATGCAAATGGGAATCCTATTCGACGCCAGGCCCCGAGCGCTATCGACATCGAGCAAGATGTGGAATTCACATCGAGAACTACAACTTCTATAAATTCCCAGTGAAGTCGTCACTAGCGTCTCCCCGTGAAGTGTATTGACCTGTAGGTATTCCAGGTCTCATGCCTCCAGCGTTGCTGGAATCAAACTTGCGTTGCCGTCTAAACGGCAGATGGCAGACGAAATAAAGAAGCATCTTACGGATGAAATGGGCAAGTTCTTTTGTTGACATGGATATCTTTGTCTTTCCATTGACTGTCTCAATTAGTCCGTGTTGGTATTAGCCTTCCACAGACAGGTCAAGGTCAAGTGAAGCTACCTTGGCTTGACTTCGAGACCACACTGGCTAAGAACCGAGTCAGAATGATCAACTGGCCCGTTGGAGTAGCACGACCTGGCAAGAACCTTGGCACAGATACTAGCAAAGGGATCAAAGGAGTAACATTGGATCCTCTCACAAAGATTTATCGCGCTATCCACCATCCAACGGCGCCAATTCAACTACTTCGTGACGAGACTGTTCTGCCCGACGGCCTGTACACCATGTCCGGGGATCCTGAAACTAGCGTATCTCGAAAGAGGCCTCGAGATTCCGGTGATGACGAGCATGAGATGTTGCTACCAGAGCGTGGGGGTAAACGTATGTATTTTGGTAGTTGATAATGTTTCTATCACAGCTAGTATTATTATGGAAGTATAGATGGAGTAGTGCATTACGATATATTTTTACCTAAAGCGGCCAGCTCCTGCTGCCGCTGCTGCTGATCACGCCTCGGTGCTTACCACATACGATGTTTCATAAATTATTAGTGATGTTAGACGGAGTCGATGATCTTTCCGTGGCAGCTAGCAGACAAGTATAAACTGATGCGGTGCATTACGACAGCTTTTTACCAAAAGCGGCCAGCTCCTGCTCCCGCTGCTGCTGATCCCACGTTGGCGCTTATCACGTATGAATTCTAAATTAATCAGGGCACTGTCCGTCATTCCATGAGATATGTATATCACTGGTTTAAAAGGACTCCGAACTTCAACAGCACTATCGTCTTCTTCCTTGTTTCCTTCTTCCAACATTGCCAGCAAAGATGCCTCAGTCTTTCATATCGTTCCTGCCGGTCAAAAATCTCTACGAGGCGACAAGAAATGCAGCCAACTCCGACGATGCGATGAATACACGAGCTATCATTGAGAGCCTAGGTCAGACTCGAGCACTGGATCTTGCTATTGTATGTTTCTGTCAGAATTCTTCTTGCCCATCTGAACTCATTGTGAAATCATAGCTCTGTGTTCTCTTTGCGCAAGTATTCCAATGTACTGTTCTTTGATTTGCCGTACTGACCACCCACCTTTCCGAACAGTTTCCACATCTCGGCCAAACGATCCACAGACAGCCTATTTGCCCTGGCGGCAATCCTCCTTGTTCGGTCTATTGCAGTGCTCTATGATGGCCTCGACCATGAAGGATTCAAGGTATATTTCATTCTCAATGTTCTCAATGTCAGTATTGACCTACATTCCAGAAGCGAGTTAATATTATGGGTCCATTGGGATTCACCCTTGTCAACTCTGTCCCCGGTCTCATCACCACCGTCCTCGTCTTTCGTGCTGTCATCATTGTTTCCCCGAGTCCAGCATTGGTCGTTCTACTGGTCGTGATCACTCCTATTCCGCTTGCCGTACACTTGTTATGTGATGCTGTTGCCTTGCGATTCAAGAATCAAGGCATAGAAAATCAAGTTGAGCTGGGAAGCATTGGCGACCGAGTACCAACGGCGCTTCAGGCTGGCGTGAACTTAACTCAGAGGTGTGTTTTTATCTTCAAATCTATGGACTAAGTGTTGTACTTAACCAAACACAGTCGAGGCCGTGGTCTTAGGAGTGACGAACAACGAAATCCAGCAGAAACAGCTTGACCTGTGTGACGTTGCACCCATGTAAATATACAGTGCTACAGAAGATAGTTACTTCGATAGATGCTTCTTCTTTGTCCTGCGACATTAACTTGTATCTAATCCTACGACGTGAATGGAGCTTTAACGCGGTTCTACTTGTCCCAAAAAAGTCGCGGATGGTCACGAGCCAATCACGAGCGGTGGACGTGACCGCACGTGCTCACAAACTGAACAACAAATTCAATTGCAGAATCCTGAATCGAATTGTGGCGCTGACCAAACATTGATTCAAAGGTCTCATTGGGACAGAGCTGTCTGGATGGTCAAATCAACAAGAAGTGTTTGAAATGCTGTTAATTGGGCCCGGAGACCTTCAGTTGAGCTTTCGTTTGTGGTTCTTGCGGAGAAATGTATCAACTCTGTATAATTTATTCATATTTTCTTTCCTACTCTGAGTTGAGTCAATCATTCATTCATGTGAGTCTTGGCTGGAATTATATGTCTTGTAACAGACGCAATGACTACAGACGAACGCATCTGACTGAGCTTGAAGGCATGCTGGTATGAACAATATCATTGTCTGCCGCCAGTATTGACGATGCCTCAGAGAAAAGAATGTTCTAGACGGCAGGTAGCTCGGGGTGGCGATTTTTTAAACCTCACATCTGGATATCAGCATATGCGCCTGGGGTAAGTGCGCCACAGTAACTGATATCTCCAACGATGTTCATTACGTCAAGGACTCAGATGAAGCCATCATCCATGGGCCGCTGATTCACGATTCCCAACCGATCAATCTACAATCAGCAAGTCCCGATGGCTTGTAAGTAAATTCACCTTCTGCTTCGTCACTAAACTGACGATATTCAGACATACTGGCTCCGATCGTTCATTCGGGTATATCCCTGCTGTACCTCAGCATCCGCCTGCATATCCTCAAACAGACATCAGCTCTCACGATGGGACTCCGATTCCATGGCACCAAGGGCTTTCCGGGGGTGGATCAGATCCCATTGTCGGGCAACAATATTGAGGGTGAGACCAATGCCTCAATTTTTGCTGAAAGGTGAGTGATATAAATGCGAACATCATTTGATAATCATGACTGATCAAAGAGCATCTGTGGGGCAAATTGGTGGACTCGGAGATTATGTACCGATAGAAGCGTAAGTGATCCGAGTCAGTGTATTCTATGTCATCATTCATTGCGTTTACAGCTCTGAGGAAACTTATCCAACTGCAAATCCCGCTCGACACCAGATCCCAAGTGCTATCCACATGCAAAATCCGACATTTCCATTGAGAAACATACCTCGAGAATCGTGAGTGGTGGCGGGACAATCCACGACGCTCAATCATTGATGTCTTTAGATTATCAAATATCCATAAAAATCCTGAACATCAAAGCTTGCTTGGGACCATCATGGCCATAATAATAGGTCAAAATCAACCCAGACTTTGGTCATTTTTGACTTACTTGGGCCCAAAAAGTGATTTCTTTCACCCAACTTGGGCTCAATCTTGAGGTGAAAAGGGCGAACTTGAGAACAGAAACTCCGACTTTTTATTGTCAAACTTGTGATTCAAGGAGGCATACCTTGCATCAAGAGTTTCCAACTTCAGATCCAAAGCTTCCGATGTTCAGATTGAAGGTTTTCATGTTCGGATCTCAAGAATCTAATTGGCTCTCTCATTGCCATGAACTGACATGAACTGGGGTCAATCAAACCATGCCTTGAGGCTCCACCTTCGGTAGGATTTAGCATGTTTCCAACAAACAAGGACAAACTGTTTGCAACAAGATCATTGTAAAAAGAAATCATCCACCAAGTGTTCAATCCAATGTATTTTCCTCTGTAATTTGACATGCTATATCAGATAGCATTGGAACTCATAAACTGAAGTTTTCAGCCTTTGGAACAGCGTACAGAGTGCGATAGAAATCAAGTGGCATCAGCCCGTCACGTGTCAGAACAATACTTGGTGCTGACATATGAGGTCTGACTGCGCATAGCTCGCATCCTCGCGGGGCCGACACAATGTATTTTAGTGGAGTCCCTAGAGAGTTAATTTGGCAGATTATTGGGAGGCCTCTTGCTCCTGGTTTCATTTTGGACTTATGGCGCGCAAAAAGGCGGCAGGTCACTACACAGCCACTGATGGCGGTCATGCTGAGAACCACAGTCACAGTTTGGTCACATTAGCGGCATAAATTGCACAGGTCTCCTACATTTGCTTAGGCTCCCCTTTTTCCAATCAATCAAATTCAAACTATATAGCTGAAGAGAAAAAAACCTCACGCAGTGAGCCCTATGTAGCGATCCTCTGCGCGTCAAAACAATGTCTGTCAAACACTCGTCATTCGTATGAAGCACTAGAATTATCAGCATCACTAGAAAGTTGATCATTTTTCAACTCTATGTTTTGGGTCCCGTGAGACGATTGGGACACATGTAGCTTGTATACCCTCAAACTAAATCAGTAGAAATGTGCTGAAAGTACTCTGCTCCATAACCCGGACAAACCGGGACTCCCGTCACAGATAGTACCAGCTCAGAATGTAAACGCGGACCGGGACAGCCTGACCAGTGACAACTTAGTTCAATTCAATTATTCATTGTTTTCCTTCATGTTGCCTGCTCTACTTTCCCCAGTTCCACTTACCACGGCGCTCACCTTCTGCTGATGTTTTACCTCGAGCTCAGCAGAGGCAGAAGGTGAATTCCCCAGTTAAGTCTGGGAACCCGGCGTCCCAGCTTGGTGACCGGCGGTTACGTGATGGGCATGAGCCACTTTATCGTGAGCGTGGGAGTCGTCGGCACGCGTCGGGAATCGGGATCGATGTCCAAAAGCGGAGTGATATTATAAATCAAGAATTTCCGGCGCCAAGTACACTATGTGAAAAAATTTAGAGTGACATTCCTCACTCGCCCCACCATGGTGAACAGCAAGACATTTCGGGTTACACTAAATGTCAGCTCAGCTTTCTGTGATATATGCTACTGACCTAAAACAGCTGGATTATTGAGCCTTGTGACCAGCTGCATGCTGTCAATCGAAATATGCGCGTCAATCTTTGGGGTTTGGACCAGCCAAACAATGTGAAGTCCCTGAACATTGTGTTGATCGAGATAACTCCCATTGGCTGTTATGTTTGTTGTGAGATTCATTGACTCAAGCTATTAGCGCTCGTCTGGTTAATAAATAGCTCATGGTCGACGACAGTAGCCCACACTCTCCCATCAGGTAGGTCATAGATTTTTTCTTGCTTCGTTGCTCATCGGCGGGTATTCCAGTGCATCAATGTCTCTTGCGTCATATTCAGACCCTGTCCGTCGAGTCGCCCGAGTCGCTGCCAGGGGTAATATCGGCATCACAAAGCACAAGTCTACCGGCCGTAGCTGGTATTAAACCGATCCTCTTACAGACCGAGCTCCCGACGATCGAGTTTCAAACTCCAAATTTTGGACAATTACACAAGGATAAAGTACTAGTGCCCTAAATGATTTTTGAAGGAGCGTAAAGAATGAGTGTCTCAGATGTATGTAAAGCTACCGGTAAGAATCGACGCGTCTGTCTCGAATGATGGTGGATTCTCAGAAAGCTGTGAATATCGCGGTACAGGAGTACCAGAAGACGTCGAAGTACCGAAGGACATCCACTCGGAGTTTGACGCCACACTCGAGTTGGGCGAATAGACCCTAGCCGGAATGGTGACTAAATTCGCGGCAGAGATCATGCGAGTGCCGTCGTCGAAAGGTGAGGTCATGTATGAAGACGAGACCGAAGAGATGGAGGACCTGGCTGAATGCGGTGCAGCAGAACTCGGTGGACAGTCCACAGCCGATGTCAAGGGTCCGAGCGATCCAACGGGGGATAGCGCGCGCCTGGTGGAACGCCATATCGTCTGGAAGGGCTTGACCAAATATTATCCACTACGCCCAAAAACGCCAAAGTGAAAGAGGGCCGCCGGAAACGATGCAAAGACAGCAATCGACTCAAGAATGAAGAGTACAAAGCCCAGATTTGAGATTCGATTGCTGCAGATCATATTCACTGCTACAAGAATGACACTGGAAAGATGACTTACTCAGTTAGATCCCGTTGAACTGGACTATCGAACGCGCCCTGTTGAGGGCTGCCCAACACCCTTGTCAGGGTTAGAAGCTGACCACAATTGGAAAGAAGAAGGATTGCGCACGATAACAATGCCTCCCGTGGATGAGGAGCATATATATACATAACTGAACACCAAGTTCAGTATACACAAGGAAAAGGGTCTGCTTACTGACCATAAAACACTTCCAGAGAGCTTTAGAAACAGACGAAGGAGAAGGAGAAGAGCAGGAAGATGCATCAGCAACCAGCAGGCAAGCATCATCTGGCCCCATTTCTTGATGATCAGCGACCTTCTTCGAATCACTAAGCGAGACGTCAAGCAGCAATTGATGCGGCCATCAAGTGAAAACAGTGAATAATGATCAACACGTAAAGGAACTAGGGGAAATGCTGAATTCTTCAGCAGAGACCTTGCTTGGGAAAAAAATCATTGCTAAATTCTTCAATGATTCATGCTGGGGCGTTCCCCCCCAGACCCCCCTGCGAGCTAAGACATTTGTCAAAAACAACTTGAACAGAATACATGCGACCAGACGGGGTTGAACCCAGGACATAATCAGTATTACACCAATATTTACTCCTATTTGTGAAAAAAAATCTTGGCACTGAATCAAGGGGGGGTGAAAGAGACCTTGCTTGCTGATCAACACGTAAAGGAATACAATGAAGAGTGCTAAATGCCACTTTTGACACTTAAGATCCCCAAGGCCTGAGACGGGATATCCAAACCTGAACGATTGGCAGATTTAGATGGGAAATCTCAGATCCTGCAAGGGTTGATTGGACGACATTTGCCTGAAAAGTCATCGAGAACAGTTTGAATTCACGCAGTGAACGCCGATCAGGGAAAAAAGACTCAGCTATTGTCTGTCACATGAGCCAAATAGTTTGAATAGTCAGATAGCCAAGTCCCCTTTTACAAAGTGTCAGATAGCAGTCCCTTTTCCCAGATAGCTTTATATAGCACACTACAACTGTAGGTTGTTATGCTAGTACTCTATAAGGTCCAGTAGCCGTTACTATTCGGCGTCAGATAGCGCAATCGGGCATTTATTTGAGTCCTCAGCATGATGAAGCAAAGGGAATAATATTGACTGACAGTGCAGTATACAATGATAGTACCACGAAAATTACCTCATACCTCTCCGGCGCCCCTCAATACCAGATCCATATTGAACAGAGCTAACCCTGCGGAATATGACTGAGCAAAGAAAATACAAGATCAAATTAGAAACATACCATAAGTATCAAAGGATACCCGAGACAGCAGGTCTTGATGAGCCGATTGAACTGTATGTAGACAGAACATCAGTGAGCAAAGGAGAGATTTGCAAGATGATATCAGAAACTTACCAACAAGTCATGCCGAAAAGTACTCAACACAAACTGGACAAAATCAGCAAGCTGGGAAGACACCGCGAGACAGAAAGAGGCTTACCGAGCATAGAAAAGCCAATGAATGATATCGGGAAGGAATCATGATTTATGAATAGAGAAAAATTGAAGCGTGAGCTGAAAATAGTATAGGAAAAGATGATGGTTGGGAGGCATCAACGGTCGAGTTTAAGAAGAAACAAGACGTGACAAGTCCAGCACAGAAAGTTGAACTTGAATAGGTCTGAGTATTGTCGTAGATTCAGGACTCCGAGAGGAATGAAATAAAACAATGAATTGTGTTTGGACCCGAGAGCTCATGGGCGGTCAAATGAATGAAGAACAAGTATACTTATAAGAGAAATAACCGAAGGCTGTACGTGATGGCAACTGATAATCAAAGATGAGTACGAATGGGGCTTGATTAGTAATCCAACTCCAATACTGAGTTCAAGGCAACGAGTCGGTGCAAATTGTTCTAAGCAATCCCGGTGGATCAGTGAATAAGCTTTAAAAGGGTCAAGACATATCAAGCACCACAGGACACGCATGATCTTGATATATCCGCACAGAGCTCGAAGCTGGCAAGGAAGTGACAGAGTTTTGATGCGAAAAAGGCAATAGCTGAATTGTAGCCTCGAAACCAGGCCCTCTTCCTCGATTCCTCGTCGAGGGCCTGGTAAATTTCATTTATACCCGGGTGGTGATAATTTTGATGGCATGTTCGTAATAAAGAATTTCCTTATATGACCAGAATCCATTTGGGGAAATCTGCTTTTGGAATCATAACCGAGCGCGCGCGTCATTTCTTCTTGCCTTCATATGCCTTTCTCTGTCTGATCATCTCTCTTGTCCTGCTTGTCTTGAACATGTCAAATCCACTAAAAAATCTGCACAAACTAGCGGCGGTGGTCGAGTGCAACCCGGATATAATTCCTAATGTGGTTTCCGCATATGGATTCTGGTCATATAAGGCAGTTTTTATTTAACCCGGTCCCATCAAAATTATCACCCGCCAAGAAATTATGATATTTACTGGTCCCTCTACTCGAATCCTCGTAGAGGGACCAGTTTTCAGGTCTAGCTGAATTGCTGGCAGCTGCTGATTTGGTCCCACCTCTCACCTCGGTCCAGCGGAGAGGTCATGAAAGAAGAAAGTCACATCCCACAAGACACAATAGATTGAGAATGCATTCGGTGCTGGCTGATGGACCATTGGAAGAGAGTACCAATTGGTCCCAGTGCTGGTGGTCCGTGGAAAGATGACGGCGTCACTGTCACATCTGTGACAGTCTTTAATTTCCCTGTCAAAGTCGGCGACCGAATGGTCAAGATTGATTGCAGACCATTCTAGTGTGTTGTGAACATACCTTACCATGACTATGAAATGTTGGATTGTCTCTTTAAATGAACCCTTGAGAGCAGAGAGAATGTTAGAAACGTGCTGAGATGTTGCGGGGATCCAATGGTAGCACGATTGCTACCGGCATGACTCTGAGCACTGTTGAACATTGAAGTTCATTCAATCAGTCTTTCGTACCTGATATAATGGCAATATCGGCGGTGTAAAATACATAAATTACTGGTTCTGGCTTGTGCCGAACGAGAGCACGCCCCTGTCTATATAGTGCTGATACCACCGGCAAGCTCATCGCTATCCAATGCTATCAAGAACTATTCAAGAGCCAGATACTATGTACAGTATCTGGGAAGGTCTTTTCTACATGGATATTACCGATTTTCTCATCGCCAAAGTTGCTTTCCACTCCATCAAAGTTTGCTTGAAACCATCGCAAATCAGGTGATGTCGTTCAGCTCACTGAGCGGGATGACAGTTGCGGGTTTTTTTTTCTGATGTAACCGAGAACATTGTCAGGAAAAGCGCTATCTTAGTCTTTTCAATTGCGAATATAATCCTTGATCTATTTCTCGAATGCTGTAAGGATACCCAATGCACCATGAAGCAGTTATTTCGGATCAAGTATCAGCATTGGGGTCAGAAATGATAAAAAAAGATGATTCATTGGTCGTACAATACTGTATCGAGAAAGGCCATATTCACAGCCTAAGCCTAAGACGTGGAAGAGCGATGTGAATTTCAGATGCGCTCGCAGCTATGTGCAGCCTCTGAGATTCTGGGTCATTATCCGGACACAAATGCTTGGCGTCGTTGCCACGCGATCAATAGACTCCGAGCATCTTGAAAATTATACAGATCCTATCAGCGATGAGGAAATCCGGAGACGCTCTCTTTGATGCCCTAGATAAATCTCTGTCTTAGTATTGTGGCAGAGCAAGAGTTCTGAATCTGTTGAGAGTTGAGATGAGGGGAGAGATAAGCTCGATGTGGGCACATACTTATTGTTCACCGGCTGGCCTGATAATCGCTGCGCCACAATTATCCAGTATGATTACTGAATATCCCACTATAGTAAGCAATCAATAGTGTTATTACCTGATGATGCTGATGAAAGAACAATCTCCGGGACCGAACACCCTATTGTGACAGGTGCCGATCAAACCAGTAAAGGTTATAATATGTTATATTTTACAATTTGCTTGTTTTCTATTCATTCTTTGACCTGATACTAGCATAAAATGCAATATACACGCAAGAAAAAGTGACTAGAGGGCTAGAGTCAGAGATACAGTGATAACTAACTTGTCGTCGGAAAGGTTAATGATAGCCAGTACCTCAGCCTTTCATTTCGCGAACGCTTAGTGGAAATAGGTGCGACAGGAACCGGTGTCGAGGGCTGATGATCTGAGTCATCATTGAAATACTTATCCACAATATTAAGTACTGGTAGTGGACTTGGACATACTAGTTGACATGGCAGCAGAAGCCTGGTATCGGTGTCGAGTCAGAAACCTTTGGTGGTGCTGCCATGACTGGTTTACCAACCTTTTGTTGAAGGTACTGCGAGAATCAGGGTCAGAATTCAGAAGGAGAGATCCATCAAGAGGCATTTTGATCCGAGAAACAATCCTCTTCCCCTTCAAGGAACTCCGGTGGAATAATCTGTGGTACTGAATGAGAAAGAGAGACAATCTCAAACAGTCAATAAAACACGCCTGATTTGACACTCCAGAATACAATCGGTCTCAGCTTTGTTCATAAAATATGTGAACCAGTGGATTATAGTAGCAAGAGAAATCAACAATGTCCACGTGTCTCAACAAGCCATTCTCTACATCATCAAACAATGAAACAATGGGATACAGGAGGCGCGGTTTGGGCGCGATGGTCACTGACGTTTCATGTCACCGGCAAAACCCGACCCACTTTTAGACATAACAACTTTTACTTGCTCCCACACAACTTTCATCTTACTGGTATTGTAATCACTCCAGAAGGAAGCAGATGAGAACAGAACAGAGAAAAAAACGCCACAAACTCACATCCGGCTTTCATTGAATATGATCCTGTGTCAAGACCTATAATCATGGATATGAGAAATATGAAGTGTGCTACAGGGAGCGCTTCTGCTCACTATGGGAGAAGTCATGATGAATGTGAGAGGTAAATGGGAATCGTAAGAATATTTAGTGATATCCATAACCGGTTCCCCTACGGGCTAGACATAGTTTAGTTTACAGAATAGATAACCGGGACGAGCAAGCATAATCATTTAGATGTCACGGCACGAGTCGAGGTCTAGGTATTTGAAGTTTGCGCCACAAGCAACGACTTGTAGTCGCCATCTTGTTTCTTCAGCCTTTACTATGTATTGAATATCAGTTCTCGATTCGAAGTGTCTAGTACGTTGTATCTTTTGTTCTTCTGAACTCAGCTAAAGCTTTTACTTTCAGTTGTAAAACTGCTGGAGCGTCACCCATTCGTGCCCAGGCCATAGCTTGTTGGCACTACCGGCTAGTTTGTAGCCCTCTCTTTGGGTTGATGAATCCCATCCAGTGCTCCCAATTCCTTTCTCAAATTCGTCCAGCAACATTATCTTGATTTGGACATGCTCTCCAGGTAACTCATCGACGCGTGCGATTTCCTTGTCAAGCAGGCCAGCAATCTCCACAAGTGAAGCGCGCTGACCCTGTATCCTGAACTCCTTGAACTCGATGTCCTTGGCAGGTAGAGTTGTCAAAACGTGAGCTACGAACCCTGCAAAGTAAATCAACATCCGTTAGTATCATGATATATCATACTCGATGAATGATCTCACCTCCAATGTCTTCGTTGGCTGTCCAGCTAATTGGCTGGGTACCAGAATGTCTGTTGAGGATGTTGACCTTTCCATTGACGGTTAAATCCGTAAACCATGGAACATAAGAAAAGAAACATCCGGTCTTTGGATGATATGTGAATCGAAGAACTTAATTTGGTTGCTATCAACTCACATAGAAACGCGCAGAGGGGAGTCCTATTGCCTTCAGATGCTCTATCAACCATCATCTACTCAGTTGAACATTTGAAAGAACAGAAGACTCACGCGCAAAATTGAACTTGTAGACCTGGAACGACTTCTCCGGATCCCCGATGGCACCCTCAGTCACAGGGCCAAATTCGGAGGGGGCGAAGAGTTTGACGCCTGCGGCCTTCGCAGCTTCGGCAATGGGATATTGCAAGGGAAGTCCTCCTAGTGGTGACAAGGTGGAAATCACCACATCAACAGCATGGTCTTTGAAGATCGACGTGACACTTGCGACATCGTCATAATCGACCTTGAACACCTGAGCGCCAAAGTCCGGAGTGGACTTGGAGCTCTTGCGGCTCAAGATGATAGTACTGGCATTGTTAGATATCAAGGACTTGATGATGACCTCACCAATACCACCTGCTCCTACAACAGCAAAGGATTTATAGGACGAAGTCATCGTGGAAGGAAGCTGAGCTGATTATCTGAGGTCATGAAACGTTGGGCTTTATATTATTGATCTCACATGACGACAGTATCGTGACTAAGAAGAGCTAAGAAGGCTTAGATATCACCGGGGGCAAGGCCGGGGGCCCAGAGCAGAGTGCCTTACGCTCATGACTGAAGCACTCCCAGGACCCCCGATAATAGCCCTAGATGTTTGATCCGAAATCGGCAAAAATCGGGCATTTTTGTCAGAACCGGAATTTGCCTTTTTCGCTGAGTTTTTGTCCGAACTGGGACTTAGTATCCATCAAAGACAATGATTAGTTGCTTCCCAACCAATGGAAGGGGACTTCTTGGCAGAGGTACAGGATTGAGACTTCTTTGCAGAGGTACGGGATTGAGACTTCTTTGCAGAGGTACAGGATTTTCAGCATGCCGGGACATATGGCGCGGAGATGTTGCAGGCGGAGATTTTGAGGGCGGCGATGGCGATCGTGAGGAGTGGTAAGTAGGCGGAAATATTGGAGGTGTGACGTGTAGAGATGATCTGATGACACCAACATCTCTGTGGGGGTTTACACTCCACTTGAAGATCGATAAAAGATTGGTGTTGAATACCTTCGAACACATAGCCTCCGGCACTGACTTTTGTCTCCGGGGAATCCCGTCTTACAAATTTCTCTCCACGGACGAGTTTCAAACTCCAATTTTGTACAATCATACAAAGACAAGGGTGCCAGTACAGTACCCTAAATGATTTTGAAAGGACCGCAAAGAATGAGTATATCAAGATATGAAGCTACTGGTACGAATAGACGGATCTGTTTTAAATGATGGTGGAAGCTGTTTAAATAATGGCGGAAGCTGTGAATATCGCGGTACAGGAGACGTCAAAGTACCGAAGGACATCCACGAGTTTGACGCGACCCTTGGACTGCCCGAATAGACCCTAGCCGGAATCGTCACCATATTGGAATCGTCACCATATTCGCAGCAGAAATCATGCCAGCGCCGTCGTCAATTATGCCAGTGCCGTCGTCAAATGGTGAGCTCACGTACGACGACGCGATCGAAGAAGCTATTGAGGACCGGATCGACGGCGATCCAGCAATGCTCGGTGGACAATCCGCAGCCGATTTTAAGGGGCTGAGCGGTCGAACAGGAGCACGCCCAGTGATAGAACGCAACATCGTCTGAACGACCCTGACAAGATATCGTCCGCAATTGCCGAAGAATCCGCCGTGAAAGAGGACCGCTGAGACCGATGCAAAGACAACGATCGAAAGAATGAGGAATACAAAGCCGGAATTTTAGGTTGGATCACTGCAGATAATGGTCGATGGCCAATACTAAGAACGACTCTGCATAAATGACTTACTCTGCTAGATCCCGTCGAACTAGACTATCAAAGGCCCCTTGTTCAGCGCTGTCCAGGTTTAGAAACTGACCACAATGAGAAAAGGACGGATTGTATACGATAACAGCGCCGCCTGCGGATGAGGAGGATATACATACATGACTGGATAAAACTGAGTATACACGAGTAGGAAAACTTGAGTCTGTTCACTGACCATGAAACAGTCCCGAGACCTTTAGAAACCGACGAAGGAGAAGGCGAAGAGTATGATGATGCATCTGCAACCAGCAGGCAAGCATCATCTGGCCCCATTTCCTGATGATCAGCGACCTTCCTCGAATCACTAAGCGAGATGTCAAGCAGCAATTGATGCAGCCATCAGATGAAAATGAGTAATGCTTAAGATAAGGAGGAATACAATCAAGCAGAAACCACGTTCAATCACTGTCATATCCTCGCAGGGGTTTCTCTGCAAAGTCTAATCTGATGTGGGAGCAGACAGGAGCATACTGGGATTCGGAAGAGGTGGGAAAAGATCATGTGCTCCAAGGGTGGGAATATATCTCGGGCTTGATCTATTCTAGGGTTACCCAGGAAGGGTTGGACCAGGTGATCTCTCCGCATCTGCGCAAATCTAGACTCGTCTACTCCCGCCCTGGGAATAGATGACATGTCCAGCCCCGGAATAGCTACCTCTCCAAGTATACCGGACTTGGCCCAATCTGCTCCGCCCTGCGAATAATACGGCTGAAACATGGTGAAGATGCGACTTCAAGACAAGACCAAGACCAGACACTCACCATTCTCAAGGCTTGCGAGACAATCTCAGAACCCGAACACATCGAGCAACCTTCCCGTGCCTTGATTGGCAGATATAGATGCGAAAATGTGAGATCCTGAAGTGGTTGATTGGACAACATTTGCCTGAAAGGTCGTTGAGAACAGTTTGAATTGGCGCAGCGAACGAAGTTGGTTTCCATCGAAGCTTGCTTGGATCATCGCAAATCAGCGTTTTGTTATTCAGTTCGTTGAGCGGGATGATGGTTGCGACTCCGGCTACCAAACAAAGAAGGTCAATTCAAAGCCGCAGCTGCGAGCAGCAACGAATCAATCCACCAGCATAGATCGCTGAGCCACTATCTACGCCTCCACCTTCTATGCCTCCACTGTCCACGCCTCTCCGACATCTACGCATCCGTCACCTCCGCATCCCAACCTCCATCTACGCGTCTCCTCCACCATCCTACGGGTCCTCCACCTCGGCCGCACCGGCATTACATCGCCGCATCCCCTCTTATACCGTAGGTACCCACGCTTGCGACTTGGCTCACTGCGTGGAGGTGGCCTTGAATAGAATCAAATGCAATGTATACAAAATATATTCTCAAACAGTAATACTTACCTTTGGTCCTCTAAGAGTTGAGTTGTCTTATGCGGGGGACACCCCCCGGACCCCCCCTAGGCTCGCCACTGGGCCGACTGTGTCAACTTTTTTGGGAAGTCAAATGGACTGAGAGAATTCAACATCTTGCGATCTACAACACGGAGATAAACAGACACGGAGATCAGACTAGACGGAGTTACGGACATATACGGAGATACGCTAAAACCATTACGCATGCATCGACAACGTTTACGCCTCAACGTTATCTCCAGCGAAAGGTGGATGAAAGCGCTGCAGAGCAGTACTTCAGGCGCATGCTTGATAGGCGCCGGCCCCAAATTACTATTACTGGTCAGTTAGTCGGCCACCTTAGTGTTCAGTACATACTATGAAGTGTCCATGATATTCAACGATGACTTTCTGGGTCATATCCCAATGCCCATAGTAATTTGTCTTGGCTACAATTTGTGCCCTTTTTTGGGAATTTACGCAATGTTTTGATGGCACCGTGAATATTTTACGCCGGCGGGTCCGAAAGGCGGAATTATCGGCTACCCGGCCGATGACCCGAAACAGATTTTCGACGAACGCCTACAAGCTGCGACTGCTATATTTTCTCAATGATGAACTAAATTCATATTTTATATCATATTCAACTGGTATTTCCGGAGAAAACAGTGCCCCAGAGACAGCCAAAGTTATGAGGATGAAGGGCATTTCAAGGCAGGGTTGGAAGGAACCGCGCGAACAGTTGTCGAGACGGGCTGCGACCATGACTTGAGCTCTGAATCAATGAAGGAACAGTATATCAACACACCTGAGCCATGCATTTCCTCTCTGAGCAGCTTTAGGGTCCAAAAAGATTGGGATTTCGTCGTTTATGGACAATGGGCATTTTGAAATGTTGTCGAGGCCATGACAGGGTATCAGACAGGGAAAATTTGCATTGAGGTCGGAATATATCAGAGAATGACATATTGAGGCGACATACCAGCAGACGTGAGCGCCGCGCCCAAGGTCAGCACAAGACAGAGGTGGTGATATTCCTCTGTCTCTAGTAGCGGCTAATGGTTTGTACGCAGAAGATACCGGGCTCTAAGAGAATTTTCGATGTTCTAGGTATCCTGAGATGTTCCTGGGCTTCAGCAGCGTCGAACGGGTCCCTCGCTAAGCGATTTGGAGGAGAACTGAGGGCGGGGTGAATCAATTGAGCTCGGTGATGTCACCGGACATAAGAAAAGTCACCCTGTCACGCTGGACAGGCATCGGAATTAGCCATGTCTCACGCTGCAGTGATGACACATGCATCAAAAATGATCCAGACCGAGATATTAACCTATACTACAACCTACAAACAACAGGCATGGAAAATAATGTCATGCAAAGCTTTAAAATGCAAGTGGCCGACTTCCTGGGGGTGGCCGAGTAACTGACCACTGATAGTATACAAAGCTGGCGCATGATAGATCACAGGAAGATACAGGGATAAAGTGAATATACGCACCTCGAAAACGAGGAGGATAGTTTCTGGTGATTTTTCTTGTTTATTCTTCATTGACATTCGCCTCAGTTCCGACTCAAGGAAAGCGCTGATCCGCTTGAGGATGACGCAATGCCGCCTCCCGACGCCAAAGTTGATGTGGCTGTGCCCCTGCCCTGTACACTCGATTTCGTTAAGCCGAGTCATTCAGACCGCAAAGCATACAGTATATAATGATTTAGGCGGATACATAACTAATAAGAAAATGTTGTACATCCTCTAGCACTTTTAAACCACCCTCAAGACGCTGTTATTTCCCTTGACATCCCCAGCAGTAGACGATGCCCCAGAATCGGACGCAATATATGACGGTGGAGCTTCAGCCAACGACGCGAGTCTTTCATTTTCCTGGGTGAGCATCTGGATCCTTTCCTTCATCTGAGTGAGTGCTGGAGATTCCTCATCTTCTTTCGCTTCTGACTCTTCCACAAGTCTTTCGAGCTCCATAATCCTGCGTCGAATCTCGGAGCGATCTTGCACTGTTGAAGACGAGCCTCCTGCAACCACTGAGCTCGAAGAATCAATCGATGCTGATGAGAAAGGTCTGTAACTGAGTGTGACAGAACCTTTCTCCGAATATACGCTTTTGGGGCTCGACTTTGACGCTTCCACTTCAGCTTCTTTCGAAGTTGCTATATACGCTGGATGCGAAACTGTGTAAGCTTCCTGTCCAGGAGGTACATCCTCTGCAAATGTTCTAAGACTTGGGAATGTGTTGAAAAAGAGGGTACGTACTTTCTCTCAGGAAAGATCCAGGATCCCGCTGATCGGTGAATGCGGAGGGTTTTTCTTTGCGCTGATACTTACGCCTCCAAAACAGGAAGAGTCCGAGGAGTGTTAATAGAACCCAGGCACCGACAACTCCACCAGCAATGGCACCTACAGGTGTCTTCTTGGAGCCAGATGTTGTTACAGGAGTCGTGTTACCAGTTGCAGCTCCGGGAAATGTTGTAGTTCCCTGGGAACCAAGGGATGGAAGCGAGATATTCGGCATTGTCGACCATGAAGAGAATGATGGCTCATAGGCTATGTAGTCGACAATGAGTGTGCTGCTGTCGCATTCTGTGAGATTGACTAGGATGGTATGATCACCAGCATCAAGCTTCCCAGTCGTGAAAAGGGGAAAGTTGATCTGAGGTCCACTGGCTGCTGCGGCCAAGGAGCTGAATTGAAATGGTAAAGGTGTTCCTCCATCGACCGAGACTGTGAATCTGTATGTTCCAGGCTGGTTCCAAGGGAAAACTCCGTACAAAGTCAGGTTTGTACCTGTACATCTGTGTTTCAGGGCAGAGTTCATGAATAATATTGAGGACGTACCGGTATATCCAAATTGCAAATAATCTCCCGGAGTAGTTGTTTCATGAGTCGCATTTTGAAAAGCCCATGCTGGCTCGCGGTCATCATCACCCCATGGGCCTTGGAGTTGCTGACCCTTGGATGTTTGCCAGTGACCGACATACTGTATATTGGCATAATCATCATCGACGATTACAGTCTTTGTCACCAGAAGCAAGATCAATGCCAGTCGATTGCCAAAATGGAAAGTACGAGGGGACACCGAAAAAACCAGCTGCGGATGTAACTGACGACTGTGTTGCAGGCTTGCCGTCAACGGACACATTGAACGCAAGGCTTAGGGCCCCTGTATAAATATCACCATAGAAGGCGATGCCTACACCTGTCAGCAGCCAGTCAGGCGATGCTATCGAGCTGATTATGAAGACGTGCCTCGGAATGTGACATTGATATACGCCAGTTCATTTGCCTGGTCCCAGGTGCTGGTCCCTTTAAAGTAGGCGGTGTCCTGGGCGGGAACTAGTAAGGATAGAAGTCAACCGGCAGCAAATCTTGAGCATGAGCAGCTATACCCCATTTCGATGGGCCAGTGTTAAAAGCCCCAACATCAGTATCGTCGAGAATGTAATATATCTGAGAGGTCGGCATGATATGGAAAGATGATCAGCTTGAGCAAATGCGGGACAGCTGGGAAATGACCACAAGGGAACAGGTCGATGGGGGTTGGGACCAGAAATCAGACTATATATCCGATTCTTAAGTATTCCATTCGGCATTGCTCGGCATTCACTCAAGGATGTCGCGGGGACTCATATGAAACGAGCGCCAAGTGGAGCATTATGATCCATGAGGCATCCTTGATGAAGAATGAAGTTGAAGGAAACAGTCTTGACCACCGGTAGTTGCTCACCTGGATATATACGAGACAGCAGTATAAGACTATTCATCGAGACCAACCAGTCAGTTCAACCCACTGGATACCATCTATATTCGTTGGATCTATCATCTGCGCGGTGTGAATGGACACACAGACTGGAACACGGTAATCCGACTCGAGCGGCATCTAGATTTGTGGGCGCTTATTTTTTTTTCTCTGCCAGAGGTAATGAGATCGGAAAAGCGAGAGTAAGTACCTAGAGTCACTAACCGTAAAGTGTTAATAAACACTCGGGCACTTCCTTGTAGCAGCAGACCATCTGCCTGTTAACGCAGATAGATCAAACTTGTGAGAACCACGCCACCGCTGAAGATCACGGCAACTTCTCCAGTCCATGCTACTTTCTTTGCTTCTTTGGGTCTCGGCGACTACCTTTCAGGTCAGAATTCCGAATGGACGCAATAGAATCCCGCGATTCCATTTGATTGACAGTTATTATTTTCGCAGAGGCCCCTGAATCCTGAAGAAACTCAGATATTTGGCCTATGATCTGTGTAATGGCGCAAATGTAGCGTCAGAACCGCGGGTCAGACCATTCTAAATTCTGTTCCTCTTTCGGCTCGGCGACTACTAATCAGAATTTGATGCAGAAATTTTGCTGCTGCTGTCTGAAATTGTATTGTTGATTGAAGTTGTGTATCCATGACTCCAAGCATAAGTACAACAAAGAATGCTTCCTTCAGTGGTTCCATTGCATGCCAGCTTGCTCGTGGCACCGTTCGCACAACCGATTTTGGATCACCACAACAATGTCCAGAATAAGCAGTAAAACATCATGAGAGCTTCTATGCTCATCTTTCCTTACCGCATATGATTTTATTTGATGATGAGATTGAGTTCTTGGAGGAAGTGGCGCAGTGACTCGGATGAACGACGAGCAAAAGCAAGGTAAAAGCGGGTTTTATTGAATGTGAGCTTACAGCGCCCAAGAGCTATTTTTACATCAAAAGAATCACCAAAACGGACGATGACTACAAATTCAGTCTAGTACTAATGTCAACAGAATCTAAGATACATGAAGGAGTGCGGCGTAATAAGGAATGAGAGCTAGGAATGTTCGACATGTAACTATTAGAATCTGGTATTATGACAATGGTAAGGTCGGTGCAGATATTACCGACTCCGAGATTGATGACTCTGTCCCAAGCTGGAGATATCCAGACGGTGATGCATCGTATGATGGGGGACTCATCGTCATCGCTGCCAGCCTTTCATTCTCCTCTGTGAGCATCTGAACCTGACGTTTCAGATCATTTGTGTTCTCCCTAGCCTGAGAGTCCTGCAGGACCTTCTGCAATTCGCTAATTTCAATCGCCCGGCGAGTGATCTCCGCAATAAGTGATGCAGTTTGCATTGTTTGCATTGTTGGCATCGGTTGAAGTGAGAATTGGGATGTTGAAGCTGGTGGTTCAGGTGTATCGTCGTCCGAGAAGCCTCGGCGATGTTTATAGCTGGCTGCCATGCCTTTCCTTCGAGATCCGGATACATCTGTTACACTTCCGGGAGCGCTGCCTGCATGTTCAAGCAATACAATGGTCTTCGGGTCAAAGGCTTGAAACAGTGACTCAGTAATCTCGAAAGCTGGAACACAATCACCAAGACTCACTTTCCCGTTGTGTGACAGGAGCACGATATGAGTGATGTCTCTTTCGTTTGCGCAACAAGATGCACACGAGCACTGCCAAGATCAGACAGGCACCCACAACGCCCCCAACGATGGCCCCAATTAGAGTCTTCTTGGCAGCCAGGTTTGATGCAGATCGGGCTTTGCCGGTTTCAACAATTGAGACGGTCGAACTGGATGATTGTTGGGAAGTTGATACATTGAGGGTATTCAAAGTGGAGAACGCAGGATCATAAACGATGTAGTCGAGAATCGCAGCTGCATCAGAAGAGCACTGGGTTATTTTGAGGGCGATATTGTGTAATCCTGCTGGTCTAGGTCCCGAATCAAAAAGAATGTAGTGTGTAGGTATCCCTGCATCTGCGACTCTTGGAACAACAGTTTGCGGCTCTGGGGGACCATTATCATATGTGACCGTCATGTTGAATTGTCCCATGCTGAGGCCATAGATTCGCAGATCCGCGCCTGCAAGGCTTTAGAAGCTAGGAAATCCGATAGCTCTAGATCACCCACCGGTGTACGAAAATTTGAGGATATCCCCAACGGTCGACGTTCGATGTGTACTGTTTTGGAAAGGCATTCGAAACCCAGTGAGCGGGGGTACAAAGTCCGCACCGGCAATCCTTTCCCACGACCCAATGTATTCTATGCTAGAGAATGAGTCATCTACCATGACATTCTTTCCAGTGAGCGATGTGTCAGGACCAGGCACGACCACCATATAGTCCAGGCCGAGATCCAAAGGTGAATCCAGCGTGAGCTCAATTGTATGTACGCCTTGGGGTAATGTCGGTGTCTGGTACCATTGATGGCCTTGATAGTACGAGTCAGGATCAGAAGCAGGCAAAGAACCCAATGTTTGAGTGAACTGAGGTGCATTGTCAATGGACACCAGGAGTGACTTTTGGAGCTCTGAAATTCCAATGAAGGCAATGGATATACCTGTAAACTCACCATATTAATTTGACTTGGTAAAAAGGACGATGAAATTGGAATCTAACCGTCGAAGGTACAGGTGACAGATGCTCCGCTAGCCTCGTTCGATGAATGTGTTTCCATGTCGCCGCCATAAAAATCGTGGCCAGTCTGCAGATCTGGGTCACATGTTTCAGCTGGGCCACTATGAATCTGACTTGAAGACACTAAACGTACCCCAGGTTCCAGTATACACCACAGATTTATGAGAGCTGTCGACGACATAGAATATCTGGTCTGTCGACATATGGAACAGTGGAGGGAAAGGAATGAAATGAAACACCGCGTCACCGCTCAAGAGTTGTGGAATGCTGTCAGATGCCGCTCCTGAGAAATCTGCGGCAGTGTGAATGGACATACAGACTGGAACACGATAATCCGACTCGAACGGTGTCTAGATTTATGGGCGCTTATTTTTCTTTCTCTGCCAGAGGTAATGAGATCGGAAAAGTGAGAGTAAGTACCTAGAGTCCCTAACCGTAAAGTGTTAACAAACACTCGGGTTCTTCCTTGTAGCAGCAGACCATCTGCTTGTTAACGCAAATAGATCAAACTTGTGAAAACCACACCACCGCTGAAGATCACGGCAACTTCCCCAGTCCAGGCTATTTTCTTTGCTTCTTTGGGTCTCGGCGACTACTTTTCAGGTCAGAATTCCGAATAGACGCAATAGAATCCCGCGATTCCATTTGATTGACAGTTATTATTTTCGCAGAGGGCCCTGAATCCTGAAGAAACTCGAAGCTTTGGCCTATGATCAGTGTAATGGCGCAAACATTCTTCACTGCATTTCACCGCCACCTAATCCAACCCGGAGTGGGTTTGATCGAGTCTGACTAAGTGTGACTAGGGTCGGATTAGGTACCTAGTCACACCTAATCAGACCTGTAAAAAAAAATCACATGTTTATGGTGCTCAGATTGTAGCTTGGGATATGTTCTACCATCCTGTATTTTGTTTAAGCCTCATAGCTGCTGGATGGCCTCAAATATTGCATTCAAAAATATCAAAATTACCACATTCTCATTATTTTTTACAGGTCCGAGTAGAAAACAGCAGTAAGCCACAAATTCCATCCAGTCATCTCGCACAGCAATGAATAAGTATCTCTTTCAGTGGCGATGGATTTCCTAACCATCTGGATGATCATGATGATGGGGAGAACAGCAATGGTGAACAGTCGGACGAGTCAAGGTAAGTATCCTTTTGAATCAATATATTACAAATCATTTACCTCGAAAAGCAGTTCTTCTACTTCACCAAGCAGCTCGGTCATTCGGTGAGGTTCAGACAAAGCTGATCTCACCAAAATTTAATCAAAGTGTCAGACCAAACGGTAATACATCGACTTCAATTTTCACTCCATTGTCCACGGGAACCGTGTCATCGTCATCAATCCTGAGTTCTTCGACGCAAAAAAGCATCCCAACTGCAGTGTTGCGGCTTAAGCCCTTATTAAGGGCTGACTTTTGGCCTAAGGCCTTGACCCTTAATTAAGGGCCTCAAACTTAATTCAATTAAGGGTAAGTTTAAGGGCTGAAAATATTATGTTCCTTTGAGTTTCAATTGCTCAAACATCTCTCAGCCCTTAGAACATATCAAATGGATCTTTTCACTGCCAGAACAACCAAGAATGATTATATGACAATGATTATATGACATGTCATAGACACCGACTCGGGGGGCGCATGGCGGGCCGACGCCCGTATCCCGGTTTCACATGGATCTTAAGCCTTAATAAAGCCTTAATGTAGCTCGCGGTCAGCCTTAAGGGTTAATCTGTAACCCTTAATTAGCTTTAATTCGTTTAAGCCTTAAACCTTAAGCCGTAACACTGAGATTCCCAAGTTCCTCTAGGTAATCGAATTCATCATTACCTCCAGACGTCTGATCACTGGCGCCACAGATTAACAGTAAATGCCTCACCGACATCCCTCACCGACATCTTCAGTTTCTGTTGCTCCCTCTGCGTACACTTCGCCCTGTTCTTTTCCGAATGGCTCTCATGTCGCTCTACAGAACCCAGACAATATCCAGTGGTGCAGAAAATAACTTTTCCGCTACAACGGACAGCTCCATGTCGCCTTCAGCCATCATCGCAGGTATATTTATTGCTATATTCGCGCTTATTGTGGGAATATTCCTCATCTCGCGACCACGGCAACATAGAAAGGAGCGAACCAAGTTGAACAAGAAGTTCATCATTGAGCCCAAATTGAGCCTCTACCTTTCCCTGTCGAATATGCTACCCAGCAGCCGGTATATCGCGCTCACGCCGGGATATCGTGGGTCTCTGAAGAATCGTGGACGATTAGAGCTTCAATGATCAGCAACTTTTTGAGGAGTCCTCGGTTCAAGCACTTCACTAGATCAACACAGACGACCACGCACTGCGTTTCCGTCAGATCTGTTCCAACATGGATCATGTGACATGTTCACACTCTGCGATCAGATGTCGTACAGCTCGGCATACGCGGCTGTTCACAACTATTCACACAACAAATATCTGGCAGCACAGAATCAGCCAATTATATATTAATTATTCATCTATTATTTTCCTCTTCATTGTGCGAAAGCATGTGTGACAACAGTGACCTCGGGACGACGGCAACTATTTCTGGACGGGGACTCCTAAACTTCATTATCAAATAAGCAGAACAATATTCCAAGGGTAAATGGTGGCAAATGTTGAGCGCTGTGAAGCTAGTGAAGACTCATCAAACGCCGTAAATTTTGGGTGGGAGCGCTCGGGTCTGGACCCTGGCCAACACCGAGACCCTGATGAGTCAATGACAGGCGTGAAACCACCCAAGATGCCATAGCAGAACAAATTGATAATAAGTAATTGGCCTTGATGTTTATTGCAGCCTAGGCTGGCATATTCAGCAGCAGAACAGAGACCTGTGCAGGGATGTACACAATCTAGCCCAATCTATACGAGGTTTGAACATGTCACAGGCGCGAACCGTGAACAGCCGCCTGTTCACACGTGTTCATACATATTCACATGTGTTCCGACTATAAATAGGTCGGCCGGAAACGCAGTGACGGATTCCAATTCATCGACATCCAGGACCTAGAAATGATGTCAGGTTGTTAGTTGTGTAGATGTAATTACGAGATGCTGACCGAGGATGTACGAAGAGCAGCACACACATGAGAATGAGAAGTGCGGCAGGTGTCGGAGAATGATTTTAGTTGTGTCGGAGAATGATTATTCGGCATATCCCATTTGGCATTAGCGACACCCACACGTTCGGCGCTCGGCCGGGACAAATACTAGCCAACAGTGGATCAATTGGGCAGCGAAAAAACAAATTCCCTTGTCCACAGACCATCGCCACCTGATCTGAAAAAATTGAAAATGTCTGCTCCCTTAGCTTCCCATTCTCCTGAAGACACCCAGTTTCTCGATGATGTTCCCAGCCGGCACATCATTGGATTCCGCAACGCTGTGAGTTTTCCTTATCTGTATAGGCTTCTTTTCTCACCAGATTGAGGCAGGCTCATCATTCAATATTGTACCGATTCAACGTTCATCGACAATGCTCCGGCTGGTCCCTCCAATCCGTTGAAGCGAACTCGGTCGCTTGGTCTCGACTTCGACGAGAAGAATATCCAAGAAGGGCCTCGGGTTCGAAGGCGCTCCAAGCGCGCTGAAGGTGAAAACTAATGTGAGCACTTTTTGCTAATTTGCGTCTCATTTTAACCATGTTTTATTCCAGTTTGTCGTCTAAGGATGGTTGCGCAGTTTGGCACCTTGGTAAGATGGTATCTTCTCAATATCACGTCAATGATGTACTTGGAATGACATGGAATGCGACTACAGTAGTTTACCTTACACGAAATTTACCTTTTGCACTGGCACAAGACGCTTTTGTAAGCCGTCATAGCCGGCCCAGGCATGGCCTTGTCCGGAAGACGGCCCCGAGACTAAGCAAATTCAGCGACACCTAACGTTGCTTTCTCAATCTTTCTCCGACACTTGATGATGTGGAGGTGTCGTTGATTGGCCTCTGGTGTCAGAGAATGACGATGCCAAATGGGGTGTGTCTGCCGGAGTTCGTTCATCCCGATGCTGACCCAGTATAACAATGATATCAATGTCGTATCACATATCTGCCAACTTTCGAGACACATTCGTCGAGGTTCTCACGGACACGCTATCCGGCTGACAGACTTTCTCTTCTCCTTGCTTCTCCCAAACCACGAATGCCAGCAGAAAGTTCTCTCCCTTCAACGTCTCGACAGCCACCTACAAGGTCATTC